>CM077302.1:7560000-7690668 GCA_039654925.1 Anguilla pacifica | reverse complement strand
ATAAAAGGCTGACCTTGCACTACTAAATTATAACCTTGATATGTACTGTGTTTCCACCAATGAGCTCACAGACCACGGAGTCAGGAAAGACTGGAGGCGGACTTCCTGTCAGCAGCCTGCTGAGGTAGCTCCAGACTTACACGCTGACTTCAGCTCAACCAATCAGAGCCGTGCCCGTCCGTCTCGACGAGTGACACAAACAGCCCCTCCCCCTCTGCGGCAGCTAATAGAGCCCAAACCGGCCCTCCCCGCTAACGAGGACGGCCGGCGTTGCGACGCGCGCCCGTCGCCGTCGGCGACCGCGGGGTGCGCTAAACGAGCGAGGGGAGAGGTCCCGCTCGCGCCCCTTAATTTGTCCCGTTCCGCCGAGAGCTCGCTGCACGTTAGCCAAAAGAGAAACCCCCCGCCCCCCACCCTTTCATTCCCCGCTGTGTAGTAAATGTTCAGATGAAATGCCAAGGGGGGGATGTACTGTGTACTGAGCGAAGGAGGGGAGAAGTCGGCGTCGAGTCTCTCCGGCGTCCGTCCCTTCCGCGTGACCTTCTCAGAGGCCACGCCCCCTTCTCAGAGGCCACGCCCTCCGTTTGAGGCCGCCACTACGGAAGCCTGTCGCCGCCCCAAACACTCTGAGCTGACCCTGCAGCTCCGGGAGGGCGGCTGGTCTGACCCTCAGAGCTTCTCCAATACCTGCGGCGACAGAGCCGTCTGTGCTCTCCCCGGCCTGACCGGTCCCTTCTAGTAATGTCACTGTTCGGTGTGCAGCGGTAGTTCAGTGGTGTGTGTGTGTGTGTGTGTGTGTGTGTGTGTGTTGTGCGTGTGTGCGTGTGTGTGCGTACGTGTGTGTGCGTGCGTGTGTGTGTGTGTGTGTGTGTGTGCGTGCGTGCGTGCGTGCTTGTGTGTGTGTGTGTGTGCGTACGTGTGTGTGTGTGTGTGTGTGTGTGTGTGCGTGCGTGCGTGCGTGCGTGTGTGTGTGTGTGTGTGCGTACGTGTGTGTGTGTGTGTGTGTGTGTGTGTGTGTGTGTGTGTGTGTGTGTGCGCGTACGTGTGTGTGTGCGTACGTGTGTGTGTGTGTGTGTGCGTACGTGTGTGTGTGTGTGTGTGTGTGTGCGTACGTGTGTGTGTGTGTGTGTGTGTGTGTGTGCGTACGTGTGTGTGTGTGTGTGTGTGTGTGTGCGTACGTGTGTGTGTGTGTGTGTGTGTGTGTGTGTGTGTGTGTGTGTGCGCGTACGTGTGTGTGTGTGTGTGTGTGTGTGTGCGTACGTGTGTGTGTGTGTGTGTGTGTGTGTGTGTGTGTGTGTGTGCGTACGTGTGTGTGTGTGTGTGTGTGTGTGTGTGCGTGTGAGATTCACCTGCGCTGAACCGACTCGCTTCCTCGTCTCTTTCACCTCCCCGTTTCATTCATGCATTTGTGTCGGCAGTGCGGATGAAAGGCACACACATTTAAGCGAGTAAAAAAAAAAAGGAAAGATGTTTCATAATGACCCGCGCAATGGCGGCATTGTTACCGCCGCCGAACGCATTCATTACAGGCCGTACGCGGGAACAACGGCCCCGGTGATGAATGTGTGTGGGCATCGGCGGAGAATGTTGATTTACGACTTAAGCGTCAGTGTTTTCCCCTCCCCGTGCGGTTATGCAATGAATTATGCAAAAAAATGAATAAATAAAAAAGCTCGCAGAGGGCCGCGTTATTTGGGTCACGGTTTCGCCTCGACGGTCGCCGGGAGGACGCGGGGGGGGGGGCTTCCGTGTCGGAGAGAGGCTTCGACTGAGGGGGTCCCACGCAGGGAGTGAATTTAAACCGCGTTGCCTGCGCTTTTTAACAAGGGTTATTTCCCCCCCCCCGAGAATCCAACGTCAGTGTCGGGGGGAAAAAACTGCGAAGAAATAATTGCTTTTTTGGGTTCTATTTGTCCTTTCTGAAACATGAAAAATATTCCTCTTTCAGCCGGGCAATGTTCGAAAGAAACTCAGAAACTCAGAGTCGTGAGTGGGAGTCTCTCTCTCTTTCTCTCTCTAAATTCGGAGGGGCGGTTAAATTTAGTTCCTCATTAACCTTGCGGTTCGGTGTCTTTGCCCCGATATCACTCCTTTACGCCCCCGAGCCTCTCCGATTTGAGTTTGGCTTCGCGGGCAGATGTAAAAAAATGAATATATATATGACAGGTGGTTCTGACACTGCTGTAATCCTGGAGATGTTTTACATCGTGTACTTAAGCGGCCAAGCTTTCACCCGCCAAAATCACAGAGCCCGGCGTCGGCAGGCCGTTCTGGTTAACGTTCGGCACTTCCAGAGGGTACAACCGCAATATTTTCCATTTTTATTTTCCTTCTGTAATTCCATTGTCTTTTTTTTTTTTTTTTTTTTAATCTCCAAAGCTGACTTCTAGTGCAGATTCCATCTGCATACAAATAAAACGCGCGTTCCTGTTCTGCGTGTTAATAAATGATAGTGCCTTTCGGTGCATTTGTGGCGTTTTAACAGTCGCTCTCACCCCTTCCTGTACGTGCGGTCGGTTTATCACGCTGGGATATTTACTGACGCTGTTCACAGTGAGTAGCTCGCTCGGGCACTGCGGCCCGCCTGGGGATAGAGCCGAAATCCTCTGAGTTACAGGCCCGGTTCCCCCGACCGTTACGCTGCACCGCCACCCTGTTAGAGAAAACGGGACCAGGAAGAGGAAGAGGAGGGGGTGATGGCTGGCCAAGAAATACTAGTAGACAGGTCCCACAACAGTGCCCTACATTCGTTCGCACGTACAGTACAGTACGTACATACATACATACATACATACATACACACAGTGTATACATACATACGTACATACAGTACATACATATAGTACATACATACAATACGTACGTACATGCAGTACATACATACATACATACAGTATGTACATAGGCTAGATACATGCAGTACATACATACATACAGTACGTACATGCATACACAGTATATACAAACATACGTACAATACAACCATATAATACGTACTTACAGGCAGCACATGCATACATACATGTGTACATACATACATACATGGTAGATGCATATATACGCACCCATTCATTTGTAGCCGGTGGCAGGGCAATCAGTTGCCACAGCCCTAATGAGTCTTTACACAGTGCCCGGTGGCATGGCCTGTTTGTGCCCTCCCTGGGCACCCGGGCAGAAATATAACCCCTCCGCAGCATCCAGACGGACGTGTGCCCGCCCGCCCGCCCGCCCGCCGGAGCCGCCAGCCTCTCCCCGAGGAGGGCACGGACGCCAGCGAGCAAGCGAGCGAGCGAGCAGCATCCCGTCGCCCGCTCGCCGACCCGTCCCCACGCGCACCTCCAACCATTTCAGAAATATTTAATGGAGCCTAATTAATTAAATGTCACGGCGGTTTTAAATCAATTTATTTTTGAATGCCATCCAGAAAATATTCCCCGAGTCTCGCCTACCTACGGGTCCGACCGGTGGCCACGGCATTTACCCCCGTGCGCGCGTCCATAATTCTCTTGGGCTTGGGGTGTATGGGAGGACGCTTGCACTTTTTTGGCCATCGGAGTCATGCCGTTGTGCCGAACACTTCCAGGTAATTACTTGGCTTGGGACCAGCGGGTGGTGTGCCGAGTTTAGTCAGTATGCATTAAGACTCCTCCGGCCACTTCAGCAACCCTTTCAGGTGTGACATCACAGATTTAGAATGTTCTTAACTGAACATTCTAACGCTGAGGTAACAATCGGTGCTGGTAATTGAAAGCGATGGAGTTCTAGAACACTGACTTGGAATTTTGAAAGAACGTTCCAGAAAACGTGCTCTTCTGTGGGTTAACGAACGGTGAGGATGATGTGCTGTAGCGTGCCCCTGATGAGGTGCATAACCTCCAAAGGGTGGAGCCTTGACTCAGCCTTGACTCACGTCGCCTCACGTTGTACCCCCCCACCCCCCTTCTGTGACCATGTGACAGGTCTGGGCCAATTACGAGGAGAAGCCGACGGAGGAGGTGGTGCCGGTGACGGAGGAGAAGGAGCGGGTGGCCAACTACCGGGGCGTGTACGTGACGGAGATCACGGACGCCCTGCACTTCTACACCCAGGACGTCGAGACGGGTGAGCGGCGGCGGCGTGACCTTTTTTCCGGAACGATCCCCGGTCGGAAAACCCCCCCCGACACACTTCCTCAGAGTTCGCGGAATCGCGTGAATCATTCCGGTCTCCCGCCTCTCGTCAAAATGTCAAGCGTTACTCACTCCCCCAGTTTTCTCAAGGTATCTTATTAATTTTAATGTATTTAACATTATCTTGCACTGCTCTAAACCTAGGATACAGATTTAATTCTGACTCTTTGGTGCTACATATAAAATTACATTTTAAATTAAAAAAATATTTATTGGTAATAGCACTCTCAACTCTGCTGATTTTCTTAGCTGAGCCTTTATCCGGGCTAACCCACATACGCGACGTCTGACTCACTGCCCACGTCTTGTAGCCGTGTGTGAGAACAGCGGCTGTGCCTCACCCAGGATTCAACCCCGCAGCCCTCCGGTTACTCCAGCCCCGTAAATAACGCGCCTCTCAGCCGCCTAATGCGTCCGTATTGACAGCAGAAGTAATTAAATGGCCATTCGAACGGGGCTTGTTTCTCCATCGGACGCTCGTTAGTGTCCGGTGCGCAAAAAAACGATATGTAGTAAAGACCTTTTTTTCTTTTGTTTTTTTTTTTAAACAAAAAAAAAAAAAAAAGAACGGGCTACTGAGAGGCGGCCATCTTCACTTGGGCGTGACCCTTGCTTCGGTTTCTTCTTCTGGGCTTTGCAAAGGACAGCAACCCTACCCCCTCCCTTTTCCGAAGGCCAGGAGGAGTGGCCAGTTATATATAAAAAAAGATCCGTATCGCTCTGTTTGAATTCAGAGAGCTTGCTTAATTAGCTCTCCCACAGGAAGCACGTGCGGGTTCCAGGCACGTTTGGTCCTTTGGAGTTCCTGCCGGGCGATGCCCTCTGTTAGAACAGGCTCCTGGGGGACGATCTGTCACACATTCACCTCGGGGAGCGGGAGGGGGGGGGGGGGAGCGTCTGGCTGGACTCACCGAGCGGAACGTGTTCCTTTTGCCCTCGTGCGGACCTCTAAATTTGCCCCATCCAGCTGAACACTGTCCTTCGGGGGTGGAGGGGGGGGTTGGTTTCATGTCCGAAAAAACATTTTGACTTTCGGAAAATGAATTCCGGCCCGCAGAGAGGCCTTAAATGTTAATTGCTAATTGTGAAGCGGACCACTGGTGACCGCAGAGAACAGCCCTCGGTGGCCTTTAGTCACACGCTGCTGGGGGGTCTGGGTAGGAGTGGGAGGGGCCAGAGCCAGAGCTCGCATAAAGAGGACAAAAGCATAGAGTGGGCGAGCTGGACACGCACGCACGCACGCACGCACACACACACACACACACACACAACAGGGCGTACACTCACACACACACACAGGACACACACACACACGCACGCACACACACACACACACACAACAGGGCGTACACTCACGCACACACACACACAGGACACACACACACGTCCACACACACACACACACACACACACAGGACACACACTCACGCGCACACACACACACACAGGACACACACACACGTCCACGCGCGCGCACACACACACACAACAGGGCGTACACTCATGCACACACACTCACACACACAGGACACACACACACGTCCACGCACCTACACACACACACACACACTCACACAGGCATGCGCGCACACACAGTTTGGCTTCTCCTCGCAGAGCAAAGTTAGCAGGTCCCTCCCTTTTCAAAGCACTGAGCTGACCTCCTATTCCACTGAATCAAACCTCCTGACACACACAAAGAGCTTGGCCCTCTCCACTGCTGCAGTCCTAACAGGTAATAATATGCATTTGCAGGACTCGTGGCAGTGCCACCCGTCTACGGTTAAATCATATGGAAGTAGAGCCAGTGTTGACTGCAGCACCCTCAGCATGCAGACATCCAGTAAATTAGAGAATCAGATAAAAACACTTTTTAAAATGGGTCCATCCACTGAATTTCCTATAGGCTCGTAAAAGTAGGCCAATTTATCATTTTAAATGGGAAAATTTAACCGTAAGGACATAAGGTGTGTGTCCTTCTGCAAGCTAAAGTTATTTGGGTCACCAAGCAAAAATAGTTCGAATTATGAATGTAGCTAGCCTTCACGCAGAATCAGTCATTTTGCTCTTTGTAGTTGTGAAGTGAATTTTCTTAAATGTGCACCAATAACTGACACACAGGATTGTCCACCTTGAAGACTGATGTTACGTTAGTCTCATTTTTTTATTTAGGTTGAGTGCTTAAAAAAAAAAAAAAGGTTTAGCAATCAGTGACGTTCGGTTCACCAGCAGCCATATTGATGGTGCTTGAACATTGTGTTTAGCCGTGCTTGCTACGCTGAATATTGACGCTGCTCGGAAAGCCTGTTGACCAATCGGCACACAGGACGAGTATTATCGGGTTTTGTAAAACGCTGTGTTTTATAGTTGCAGGTAATGGACCGTCAGCAAAGAGAAGTGTTATAATGGCCTGTCCCTCACTTGGCAAGCACTCACGTCCCGCAATATCCATGCAAATGAGAGAGACGGTTTGTTTTTTTCCCATAGAACGGCTCGATAGGTCATTGACAGTGACATCACCGTTCCCTGAGGGCAGAGGGAAAAATCTAAAACAATGAAGCCGAACGGGGATTCTGTCTATATTCAGACACGTGCGCACACACATACACAGACACGCACACATGCACACACACTCAAACATACACACACACTCAAACACACACACGCACACATGCACACACGCTCAAACACACACACTCAGGCACACATACACAGGCACACACACTCAAACACACGCACACATGCACACACACTCAAACACACACACACGCACACATGCACATACACTCAAACACACACACACAGGCACACACACACATAAACACACACACACACACACAGACACGTGCGCACACGCACACACACTCAAACACACACATACAGGCACACACACTCAAACACACACACACAGGCACACATACACACGCACACATGCACACACACTGAAACACACACACGCAGGCACACACACACACACACACACATGTACACACATACACAGACATGTGCGCACACACACACATGCACACACACTCAAACACACACACACACATGCACAGGCACACATACACACACACACACAGGCACACATACACACACACGTACACATGCGCACGCACACCCACACATACACACGCATGCACACACGCGCGCACACACAGGCGCATACACAAACACAGTGCATTGTGGGATGTCGTTGCGTGCCCCTGCATCTGCCCGCTAATCAGCTGCCCTTGGCTGCGCTGTGCCCGGCTCTGCGCTGTGCCCGGCTCCGCGGCGCCATACGGCGGGGGGTGGCGTAGCCGCCAGCGGGCCCTGCTGGTGGGGAACGCCGGCCGGCCAGCCGTGAAATTGCAGTTAACGGGTCCTCTGCCACCCGAGCGCGAGCTCTAAAACCCCCCCCCCCCTCGCCCCGCTTCTGTTCCCCGCGTCGGCGTGCGTCCGCTCGCCTCGTAGCGCCCGAAACGCTCCCTTCGTTTTCCGAAGGGACCCGCGCCCGCCGTCTCCCGTGGCGACAGGCGCCGTCGCCCCCGCGCCGCGAGCTCGAGTCCTTTTCGCGTCCTTCACGGCGGCTGCGTCGGTTCGGCCGCCCGCGAAGGCGTACTGGTTCGACACGGGCGCCCGCGGCCAGGGCCCCGGCTGGCCCCGGCCTTACATCTCGCCGTCCAATCAGAGCGCGCGTTTTCTCCAATTCATCCGTCTTACTTTCGCACACTGTAAATTACAAAGTGCGCGTGGCTGGTGATGAAATAAAAACGTCAAAAAGAAATACCGCTAAGAAATTTTGAGAAAGAAAATTGAGCACTTACATTTATTAACAAAAAGTTAAGGGCTCGCCGCTAGATTGGATCTTGGCACGTTGTCGCGATTCCTTTTCCTGAGAGAGCGAGGGGGAAGTGCGAGAGACTTGTCTAACAAGCAGATTCCACGGCCTGCAAAAGATAAGATGCTCTTTCCCTCAAAACATGAAGGTCGGGGATTTTGTTTTGTTTTATAGTGTGTTAATTGGCCTTGTGTGTGTGTGTGTGTGTGTGTGTTTATACACGTGTGCCTACATGCACTGCTAGTTTACACAAACATGTTTCCACCGCATGCATTCCTATGCCAGTGACAATAGGCCCATTCAGATAAAGGGAACACTCCGAGCCTTATCTCATATTCTCTATTATGATGAGCATAATAGACGGAACGTGCAGCAGGTCTGCGCAAACCAACCGTCTTTCTGCTCAATTTAAATTCATAATGTAGCATCGCGAGGACATTTAAAACCCGTGCCGCGCGGCGAGGTTTCCCCGTTTAGCTCAATAAAGCCGCGCGTTCGCGAATCACATGACCTAGTTTTACTGTAGCCCCGCTATGTAGCGTCCTCGTAGGCATGCCAGGGAAATCGGAGGCCTTCTGAAACCCCCCCCACTCCCCCCTCCCGGGTTATTGAATGCGCTCCATCTCCGCGTCACATTTTACGAGTTTTCCGAACCCCCGAATCGTTTCGTACCCCCCGGCTCGGGGCGAGCGTGAACTAACGCCGTGGAAATGACCCGCGGTCGCTCGTGGCCAAGAAGGCTTTTCAGAACGCCGCGTCTGTCTGTCACTCAGCGCTGCTCAGCACCTGTAAGATCACGCGTCTCACTGAGGGCTGCGTTCTAATTATCCAGTTATCTTTTTTTTTTGCAGCCAGGTTTATCCAAAGCGGCGTATGGCGTAGATATCACATATGACAGTTGCACGAATAGTAAACATGGGCAGAATGACAGCAAATAGGCACGGAGAAACGGCGCTTAAATGAATTCAAATTCATTCTCTATTCCGTTTGAGGGCGACATCCGTAAAATTACAGCGAGCGTCGCCCCTGGCGATCTGTGAAAGCGGCGTCGCCGCGCATCGCGACGGCTGCGTGACCCGTAGGAGCCGCGTGCGTCGTGTCGCTCAGGCGAGCGTACACACGGGCGCCCGTTGCAGCCATCTCGCTCCCTCTTTTCAAAGTGATTGCGTCTATTCAGGCAGCTGTGGGATAAAACCATAAGCGCTCTGAGAACTGCGCATTCATTCCCCCCCCCCCCCCCCTCCCCCCTTTTGTCAGTGTCAGTCCTTGGAGGAGTCTGAAGAACGCCCCCCCCCCCCCGCGCGCGTGCAATCTGCTTGTAGCCGGAGGCTTTTGGTTCAGCGGGAGCGACATCGCGTTTCGGCGGCCGCAATACATTCGGGTCGCACGGGGGGGTGCTGGGGGGGGGGTGGGGGGAGGTGTCGGGTTTAGGCACGCGCAAGCCAAGATGGAACAAAAATAAATGAACGCGAACGAAGTAAAACACGTCGGGTTCCAGCAGGTAGTGGGGAGGGGGGGGGGGAAGAAGATTTGGCTGCATCCTTTTGTTCCGTCCCCGTAAGGTAGGAGCGGCTCGATAACACGACCACCCGTGTAATGAGGTCCTCCAGCCAAATTAATAACCCCGGGTGCACGGGGGACTCGCTTCGACAGCGGCACCGCCGTCACAAATCTGCCACCCCCCCCGCCGGGCCCCCCCCCCCCCCCCTTCTCCCAGCTCAAACGACACAAGCGGTGCCAGGCCGCTCCCGCAAACAGAACCCGAATTTATTCATTAGCCGGCCCGCCGTCGCCCCGCGGACAACGGGCGAACCCGCGACGGACAGGCTTCCCAGACGAGCGCTTTCAGGAGCGCCGCTGACCCCCCCCCCCCCTCCAACCCCCCCCTCACCCCCCTTCTGGAAAGGTTCACACAGACCCATGGAGAACCGAACTGCCTCTTATCAAATGCACTTGTGTTTTATTTATTCATTTAAGGGTTTTCTTCACACTGATATTTCTGGAGTGAAATGCAATGAGGGTTCTTGAAGGATTTCGGGGGGGGGGGGGGGGGGGGGCAGGGGGGAGCCTGGGGCAGCGATACATCAGGACTAATGCTGATCGACACTCCTCCGCTTACCATCCCATTGATTTGATGTCAGGTTGGGGGAGGAAGAAAAAAAAAAGCCTCAACATAAATGATTTTTCTGCCGAAGATTTTATTTTTGTTTATTTATTTTTTGAGTTTGAGTGAACGAAGGGAGGGTGAAGGTATTGCACGTCGCGGTTACAGATGTGATGGATGTTGCTCATCGTGCAAAACATCCTTTTTTATTAAGCGGGGAATGACGCTTGTTGCATTTCTAAAAAAAAATAACAATAAAGAAATAACAAGACGAAAAACAATAAACGTGTTTGAAGTGTTTTGAATAATCTTTGTTTAGAAGTGCCATTTAAATGCAAATAGGGGGACTTATTACATACACAAAAGATAGCACTTTAATTCATATTAGGGAACGATAACGCACTCTGTGTACCTAATCAGATTTTATCTCTCAATTTGTAGTTTCGCTAGTTTCTCCTCATCAGATGTCAGAGTGTAATTAAAAGAACACGCGCCTGTGCACGATAGCGTATGCTAATGCGCGAGTCGCCCAACGCAAGAGAAAATAACGCTCTCTCTCTCCACCCCGTCATCGATTCACCAGTTTAATTTGGCCGACATCGGCAAATTCGCTGTTTTTTTTTTCGAGAAGAGTCCCGTAGCGTTTGCCCCCCCCCCCCCCCCCCCCGAGGGGAAACGCTCCGCGCTCCATTCTTAAAATAAATTTGAACTTTAATTACGGCTCTCTGCGATTGGACTTAACTCGAGTGCCTCTCGCGGGCCCAGTGGAGAGGTTAACATTAGCCCATTTGTGAATATTTAGACCTCTTTGTAGTCTTACTGGAGTGTGGTTTTTTTTTTTTATTTTTTTTTTTTTTTACCTCGGTACCTTTTAGCTGAAATTTGTGCCTGAGAATTTAAGCAGATACATAATATTTTTGTTGTCTTCTTTTTATTATTATTATTATTATTATTATTATTATTATTATTGTTATTATTATTCAGCATTGGCATTAGCTATTCAGCAGTAGCATTTGCATTGGGTGGTAACTCATATTTAATGAAGATTGTGAATGCAAGATCTTGAACGTGCCAGGCCAAATACCACAAGTATTGTAAGTAAGCCTAGCAGCCGTCTAATATCAGACCTGGAGAACAGGGTGGCCAGGTTGCGGGAGAAATCCCCTTGGCTGCTCGACAGTGGCGTGTGATGCGCATGGAGTTCTGTGGCTCTTGGAGAGCCTGAATGTGTTTGTGAAGTGGGTGCATTATGTGAGCCATTGAGTATGGAGTGGCACTTGTTCCGCGGCTGTGTATTTTACATGGTGAGAGGGTTCTTCCCCTCTGCGGTTGCCACACACGCCGTAGAGAGAACATAAATATAAATCCATCCGTCCGTCCGTCCGTCCATTACCTAGCCCGCTTGTTCCTGGTCAGGGGCGCGGTTTGGGGGGTGGGGGCTGGAGCCTATCCCAGCATGCATTGGGAGAGAGGCAGGAATATGCACCCTGGACAGGTCCCCGATTCAACGCAGGGCACACACACCTTTCACTAACACACTCATACCTGCGGCCTATTTAGAGTCTCCAGTTAGTCTACGTGCATATCTTTGGACTGTGTAGGGGAACCGGAGGGCCTGGAGGAAACCCACATGGGGAGAACATGAAAACTCCACAAAGAAAGTCCCTAAGATTCGAACCCATGACCTTGTGCCTAAATCAAAAGATGTGCCTTATCATAATCAAGACTTTGTGGACAAATGTTGTCACATCGGTCAAACCTTAGAGGAGGCTAGTCTGGAAAGCCCTTGATGAAGGCAGTTGTAAGAAAAGTGGTCCTTTTGCATTGCATAACACGTCAGGGTCCAGCAATAAAAAAACTAGGCCAACAGAAGTCGGTTGAGAAAAATTTAGAGTAGAATCCTTCCAGATCTGAACTCCAGGTTTGCAAAGGAAACATCACATTCCCTTCCTGCATTCGTGTGATAAGGGTTTAGTGAGAAGATTCTTTTTTAGGGAATATGGAGCTAAATCGGAATGTGAGGTAGCCAAACCAGATCTTTCTGATATTGTGCAGGATGCCAATGTTGTGTGTAAAAGGCAATTGGGATGCTGGGAAATATTTTAGAGCAAAAAAAGTTGACTGTAAAGTAATGTTGTAATGCCTTATATGGTTTACAGCCCGTTGTGTACTTTTTTATAGTTCTGGGTGCTATTCCATTAGAAATATATCGAAAATGGAAAACCTGTTGCGGATATCAAATCTCACGTATCTCAAATAATAGTTACCATTTCAGGCGAGTCCAAAAACGTAGACGCAGGAAGTAGGGGGAAGCCTCTGCGTCTGTCTCTCCTTGTAGCAGCAAGAGGAAAGTAAAAAGACGCAGGTTGATAGCGTGGATTGCGCTGTGATGCACAGGAAGTATAAAAATACACTCTTCAGTCAGTCGCTGTTGTGCAGAACAGCTTCCCAGGCCAGACTTGACGCAGTGCTGGATATACCGTCCGTACAGATGGAGAAAGAAAAAAGCTGCAGAGCATCGATAGTCTTTTACGACCTGTTCCAGTCATCAAAAACAATCATGTTCTAGAACAAAGTAAAAAATAAAAAACCCACACACTTCAGGAGTTATATAGTTTGTTATTTTCTGCTTGCTGTCGGGCTTTTGGAGAAACTGTAAAGCAGAGGGGTGTCCAGCCCTCTTTCCTGGAGATCTACCGTCCTGTAGGTTTTCATTCCAACCCTAATCTGGCACACCTGAAGCCTGACGCTACTGATCAGCAGCTCAGCGAGATCTCCGGCTGTTGAATGAGGTGTGCTTTTTCAAAGTGAGAAGCCACAAGGACGGTAGATCTCCAGGAAAAAGTTTGTGCAGCCCCGCTCTAAACTTTGCTCCCCTCACAACTTTGCATGAACTCTGCGGTAGAGGTTGGGTCTTCCCATTCAGATGCAGGGGCTGTCCTCCCGACTGACAAAAAGGGAGGTGAAATCGACTTTGCTAATTAGCATTTTTTAATTTATTTTTTTTAAATGCCCTTGCGCTGGTTACAGTGAGGTGCCTGCAAGCGACACCGTCCTGTCGGTCCCCCCCCCCCCCCCCCCCCGCCTCTGCTGCTCCCAGGTGTTCGGATGCCCCCCCCCCCGGGTCACGGTTGCCGTTGACAGCGCCATACCCTTTCCCGCTTCGTGCCGCGTTTTTAGACGGAGGTGAAACACGCATATTTTAAAATGGCTGTCAGGTTTCGCCCGCGACAAAGTGGTCTAAGTACACAAAATGTCACCGAGACAAACTGTGCGGGTCACTTTAGTTCATTACCTCGGGCTGTTCTCTTTTTTTCTGTGGTTAATTATGCAGACAGGAGCGGAAATGGGTCGTTTTTCGAGGAGGTTTGAAAACCCACCCGCAGAAATGCATACAGTGTTTAGGTCAGATGCGCTTGTGGATTTGATTGGCTGTCCCCCCCCCACCCCCCCCCCCACCCGCGTTTACTAGCTTGTGAAAGAGAAAAAGAAAGAAAGAAAGAGAAAGAGTTGGGTTTGGCACCAGGAGTACTTCCCCTTAAGGCTCAAGAGCTCCTACAGCAGCCTTCCCTGAGTAATAATCCAGCTTGGATGCACTGTGGTTTCACAGCAATTTGCTGCACCTCTCTTTTGAAAATAATGACATAACGTCTAGCCAAGTATTATAATAGCTTCCTCGAAATATCTTTTTTTCTTCCCCCCTGCCCTCTTGAAAAGGCTTTCATTAATGAAATGGCCGTTTTTTTTTTTGTTTTGTTTTTTTGTTTTGTTTTTTTTGTGTCAGTCGTGTGTAATCTTAGCCGCTATTTCCTGGCTTTCCTCAGGCCCGGCTTTTGATAGGGTGAGAGAATGGGCTCACCTGAACCTGTGGTGAAATCGCCATAAAAGGGGCCATTGCATGTATTTTTGTTCTTCAGAAAAGTTCCTCTCAGACGTCATCCTTCCAAAAAAAACCGTCAGGACCTCCTCTCGCCCGCACATTGCAAGTTGAGTCACATCTGGCAACCACATCTGAAAATTAGGGAAGGAAAAGAGCAGACTAATAAATGTGAATATATATATATATATATATATATATATTTTTTAGAAGTATAGTGTATCAGCGTTTTGCCCCAGGCGTGGTACAGATATCACATAGACTCAAAATCATTAAGCAAATATGAGTCTGAAGGAAAAAAGACTTTGCGTATGTATTATATTTATAAGCAGTATCTCTTTTGACCCTCTGAAATTATGACAAAACGCATTTGTTTAGTAGTAGTAAGGTGGGGTATTGGCTGTGTTTCTCCCCCCCCCCCCCCACCATTTTCAAGTTTTCTTTGAAAATCTCATGGGATTGGTCCACATGATTTTTCCATTAGTTATTTTTAATTAATGCGACGTTAGGATGTAATTTCTGATTAAGAGCGTAATTTCTGGGTTAGGCTTGAGCCAGGGCGTTTCTGCCATGTTGGGGAAATGAATTCTCGGGGCTGAGGGCCCGCTGTATATTTGATAGACTCTTCCAGAACACGGCGTAATTGGTTTCTCAGTGGATAGCCTTTATAAATATGTAACCCTGACAAGGTAAGTGTGTGGGGTGGGGAGGGGGGGGGGGGAGCAGGGGGTTATAACTTTAACCGAAAACTTGGGGGCACGGCCGTAATTCACGAGTCTCTTCGGCGGAGTTCGCCCCCCCCCCGTCGCCCGATTGGCTGGGCTCCAGCGGCGGCCCGACGCGAGGGGGGGGGGCGTTTGAGGTGTCCGCGCGACGGATCGAGCGGTTCGAAAACAGGCGGGTCCTTCGTCCGATCACCCCGCCTCGCGATTCGCGAGCTCCGCTCCTTTATCTTCGCCGTCGTCATCGACTGTTTCTCACGCTGAATGGCCTGCTAATGCTCTTCAGCCCCAGCCGCTCCTCAGAGCACCTGGCGTTCCCCCCTTAGGCTAGTCAGTACACAGCTCGGTGCACTAAGCCTTGGAACTTCGCGCTGTGTGTGTTTGCAAAGGTCTGTGGTGATTGCAAGGATGTCATTTTGAGGGGGGGGGGGGGGCTCCCTGCCAGCGTTTAATCAAGGAGAGTTGACTCAGGACCGCAGTTTCGCGCCCATAAATGTTAAAGATCCCTTCCGGCCTCCCCAGAGCCCTTCCCCCCCCCCCCCCCCGTGCCGGTGTCTCGCTTTAAGCCCAAAGGGGGAACAGCGGCGCGTTCACGGTCACGGGGGGGTGGGGGGGGGAACGATCGGTGGCGTGTACCAAACGCCATTAGCATTTGATTTTTTCTTTCTCTCTACCAACCCGCCCTTTCCCCTTTCCTTCTTCCTAGACAGAGTATTGAAATGTTATCGGCAGCTGTGCTGAGGGAAATGATGGCGGCCCTGTTTGCGTAATGGGGCTCCCGCTAGCAGGCGCGACCGCGATCTGTTCGCCCCGGTCACACAGCACCGACTCCCATCAGTTTGTGTCTGGGGGGGGACGGGGGGGGACTTCGCCGTCTCTGTCTCCGCACGCCGCGGCGGTCTTAATGGCAACCCTTTTAGCGGTGGAAATAAAGGGGGCGTGTGTCCAGCCGCATGGATCGTCGCCTCATCGGCGTCATCGACAGGCGGGGGGGAGCCACTCCCATTTGGAACGCCGCGATTCCCAGAGTTCCGAGGCCTTTATTTATTCATTTTTCATTTTTTTTTTGGAGAATGCACTTTTGGAAGGTGGCAGGGGTCTTTTAATGCGGCCTTGCCACTTCCTGTTAAAATCGCAAGGCGGTCTGAATTAGAGGCCGCGTTTCCTGGAGGTTTTGCTCCCTTTGCGTTTATGCAGTAAACTCACGGAGGACTCGGCCACAACCTGAGCATGCTCATTTCTGAGCCGTTATTTATTTATCTATTTATTTATTTATTTTTTCGCTCCGTTCAATAAAAGTTCAACCGCGTATGCGCCCGACCGGTTTAGCAAAACATCCTGTTCCGGGGACTTCGTTACAAAGTGGGAGAAGAAAGAAGCGGGCAGACTGCAAGCGGGTATCGATTTGAAATTCAAACGGCGGCAGTAATTCCCCGCGCCGCGCGCAGCATACGGAATCAACCGCCAGGAGCGCCAGCGGCCTCCGCGCTAGCTCCCGAGCGCTAGGCGCCATCTCCGCGCCGACGCGTTAGCGTCGTCCGTCGACTCCGCCAAGAGCGCGCCTCTCCTCGGCCGCCAAACAAATCGTTTACCGAAACTGAAACCGAACTACCTCTCTTTAGGAAGCCCTCTTCCCCCCCCACCTTTAAATTAAGATGCTTTGGTTGTTCGTTTTTAAACCAAATTTTCCAGTTTAGGACGGAGTGGCGCGGGCGGAAGCACCGGCCGCACTGTTGTAGCGGAGGCTTGTTTTTGGCGGGCCGAAGCCCTCGGGCTGATGGGAAATGTAGTTCGTTTGGGTAGGGCCGGATGGGCACTCCAGCAGCTGCGCAGCTGCAGTGGACTCAGCGCTCCGTAGAGGGGACCGGCGGACGGTCCGCTGCAGTTATCTGCCAGGTGAATCACGGAGGTGTGATGGAACATTGTGATTCATGGATCGCTCCTGTTCCCCCCACGTCCTGGCTTCTCAGGCTGAAACGTTATTCAAGCCAAGTTTGGCTTTTAAAAAAAATGTCAGGTGTCTGTGTGTGTGTGTGTATGTGTGTGTGTGTGTGTGTGTAGAAATGTTACCACAAGCACACATGTGTACTGATATATACTGTATGTGTATATATTACTGTGTGTGTGTGTGTGTGTGTGTGTGTGTGTGTGTGTGTGTCTGTGTGTCTGGCTGTCTGTCGGAGTATCTGTGTGTAGAGATGTTTCCATACACACACACACACACACACACGTGTATTGATATATGTGTATATATTACTGTGTTTGCATTTGTGTGTGTGTGTGTGCGTGTGCGCAGTAGTTGACTAATGAAAGGGAAGTATGTTATTCAGCATCGAGCTGCAGCTCAGACACACAAAAACAAAAATGACCCCCCCAGTCAGCCATCAACCACCACAGCGGCCCCCACCTCATGCCCACAGAGGGAAGTGAATGGTTGCACTCAACCCCCATTCAGCCCCATTGTCTCTTGATTGCATCCAGATTCTCATTCGCGGTGGCTGAGGTTCTGATTTCACAGATCAAAGAAAGAAAAGCGTGTGACACAACAACAAAAAAAATCATGCAAGTATTGTTAGTAGAAAATTTAGGTCAAATTAGCAAAAAGTGGCTTCCTTTTCGTGTTGTGGGAAAACAGCTGACTCTCAGCGAACTCCCTGCGCTGCAAGATTGTGAAACCGCCGTCCTCGGAATTTAATAACCGAGAGCAGGCCGATCTCTTCCTAATTGCCGCGTATTATTTTCGCACGCTTGGCTGTCCAAAATGTGATTCTAATCGTCTGAAAAATCAGTTTTCTGTTTACGCTAACTCGCCCTCCACCGCCGCGCTGCCTTTGATTTATCTGAGACTACCGGGGGAGGGGGGGGGGGGGGCTGCCTCGCGGCTGCGCCGAACCCGCAGGTTAAATCTGTGTGCCCCCCAGGTACTCTGCCCCCCCCCCCCCACCCCGCCTCCACCTCCCCCTACAGTGAAATCCAGTTCCATTAAGGTACAGAGCCCCTCCTGCTTTCGTGCCTCTTTGTTGCTGTGTGGAGATAATCACAGGTATGCCCTGTCACTCGGGTGCGTTTAGCGCCAGAAGGTGACGCGTTTGCCCTAGCTTGATTACCCCGGCACCCATCTTCATTAAAAAGCAGCCGGTGCGGCGTCCTGATTGGCTGTAATTGCGTATTATCTGCGGCTCCCCGATAAATCGTTTTTTTTTGTGTTTGAAAATGGCCGCAATCAAGGCTTTTTTTAGGCCTCTCCGTCCGGCCGGGTCTCTCTTGGGCAAGAACCTCAAACGAAAGGGCCAAAACATCACAACATAATGACGAGAGAGTTTTCTTTTTCTTTGTGTCTGTCCTTTCATGTGCTTGTTCTTGCTAGTTGGAATGTTGTTTGTTCATCTGTGTCAAATATAATTAGCTATACTATTTCAGCAACCTCATTTTTCCATCTATAAAGGGTATCTGTACCCTCGCATTTTGTTTTGACACCATAAAATGCTGAGTTTTGCCTGTTTAGGCTCTCTTGCTTTTTTCAGTTTCTGGTGTTACCATATTACATTATTACAAGCTAAAATATAAGTCTGCCTCAACCTTTGACGTTACAAATGCTAAAGTAGTCTTTTTTTAAAGGTATGGGTTATCAAGGGTTATCTCCGGTGTGGAGTTTAGCTTCTTGAGGGCTGTTATGAGTCAAATCTGGCCCTTTTGGTGGTGAAGACTTCCTGCGTATGGTGTGGGTTTGAAATGGCAGTTGGTTTAACTGACGCTGCACAGCACCCACCGGTTTACCCACCGCTCCCCAGGAAGGGAGGCAAAGATTGGCTCATCAGTCATCACTCATAAAAAAAACAGGCTGTCTGATTGGTTTCCAGGAGAATATATATTTTATATGCATTTTTAAATGGATTTCATTCACTCACGCTGTGAAGATCATTAACAGTTCTGGCAAATTTACAGCGTGCTGTAACACAGGTTTGACCTTCCATAGTGTTTCATTTCAAATCCAAAGGCTATCCCCATGCTAATATATTAGCGCACCGTCGGACAGCGAAATCTAAATAAATAAAACGCAGAAGAATCAAGGGTTCGACTTGAGACGCGTGCTTTATTGCGTATTTTATGGCTGTAATAAGCCAAGTATCTCGACGGCACTTTATTTTTTAAGAGGTGGTGGAGGGGTGGGGGGGGAGCGCTCTGAAATAGCTCTTGAAGTTCTGAGTGTACCGGAGGTCAGAGTTTTTTTTTTTGTTGCATAAAACAATCGACTAAATCAGGTGGATTTTCCTTCCCCTCCTTAGAGAAATGAGCTTCCCGAAGCCCGTAATCCCTTTGACAACACAAACTCGTTCGGTGTTTACTCTACAAATTGAACTTAATGGTAAGCCCCCCCCCCCCCCCCCCCCCAACCCTCCTGCTCTCACAACATGTAATGAGCAGGGCTGATATTAATTGGGTTAAATGAAGTGATTCCATTCCGGCTCCCGCAATCGCGCCGTTCAGAGGGAGTCGCTCGCCGCGCCCGTCGTTTAATAAGATCTCGGTGGACCGCGAACAGAAGCTCGCCGCCTTCAGGACGCGGGCCCGAAACTTTCCCAATTAGGCTAACGAATTAGCGACGGGCGGCGGGGGAGGGCTGGAAAGGGGCGCGCACCGCTGTTTTTTGGGGGCGCGGGGCGCGACGCTTCGTCGGGGGACCTCGCGTGAGCGTCCGCGGCCTTCGCGTTCGCGGTGACATCGCTGGCGTTCCGTAAGCTTCCCTCCTGGACTCTCGTTGACGCTTATTAACTGCTCACCAGTGTAAGTGGGGAGCCAGCGTTCCTTAGCCAGACAGGGAAGCCAAACGGAAGGCACAGTGTGCAGGCTAACCAAGGAGACGAAGGGCCTTGTGTTTATTTGCTTTTGGACAGCCTTAAAAAAAAAAATGCTCTGTCTGCTCGCTTCTTGCAATTCCTAGGTCGTTCCTTTGTCTGTTTTTAGCAACGTTGCCCGTGGAGTACCTGCCAGGATGTTTTCCCCCATACCGTTTGCGAGGTCCCGCTAACCTTTCAGCCTCAACGGGTTTCCGAGTATTAATTTTCAGCGCGCGTTTCAGTCTGCGCTGGAGAGTGGACTATCTTTTTCGGTCAACTGAGCATCTTCGCTGAGGGGTGTTTACCGGGCCCTTGGCGGTTTTTTGGAAGGCGCCCGCTCGTGAATAGCGCCTCATTGGTATTCCGCACCCCCGGCGGCAGGCCCGGGGACCGCGAGGACACGGGATCTTATTTCCCTCCACTGCCCCACGGGCTCGCGTTTTTAATCTCGCGGTGCCGAAAAAAAGCAGCTCCGCGAAGCGCCTGTTTACCCAGGCTCCTTCGCTGCGCGCCGGTTAGCTTAGCGCAGAAACACGCCGGTGTGCCCGCTGGCCCACATGGCACACGGTGTAAAATGTGCTTGAATGGCGGTCCACTGTTTAGTTTGGTCTGTTTTCCATTAAAAAATAAAAAATAAATAATAATTCAGTAAGATAAGTAAATGTGCACGTGCGGAGGTCGGGGTACGTTCTGATGAAACGGTTGCGGTCGTTATGATGTCGTCGCTGTGCTTTTAAAGTCTCGCTGCCTGTGGCGGTGTTCGCTTTCCTGGAAAAAAAACCGAACCCATTTAAATTGATTTCAACACCATGCGTGACCCCCCCCCCACTCTCCACCACAGTGCTAACACCACAAGCTCCCCCCCCCCCCCTCGCTTAGAGCTCATTGCCTCACTTTCCCCTCCCCACCAAGCTCAACGATTACAGCGACCGCTTCGTTGAATCAGACTGAATATGATTGGACGACCTCGCTTCTGCGGTATTGCAAACTTTTTGTCGACGTTTTCTTCTAAAGCTGTTGAGAAATTCAGGGATTCTCTGTGACCGACAGGAAACGGAAAACCTTCTTTGATCGTGTCATTTTCTCATTCGTGCATCAATCTGCTCGTTAAACGAGACGAACCTCGCAACATCTTCGACGGCCGGCTTTCCGGCACGAATCGAGCGGCGTCTGATTGAATACGTATCGCCGAGCTGTTTTTTTTTTTTCCCCCGATGGATTTTTCCCCTCCCCCGGAGAGGATCGATGGAGAGCGAGCGGTCGTTCGTCGATGCCCCGTTTCCGCGTTGACGCTTTCGCTAAACCAGCGGGAGAGGGGGGGTGTGCGAGGTACCCCATCGAAACCCAGAGCGCAGTGACCGCCCCACTGTGACTGCTCACTGCTCACGGCACCTCCCCCAGGCTCAAAGTCGATTTTCTTTTTTTTTTTTTTGTCTGACCTCAACCCCGTGTGTTTCTGTAGGAGCCCAGCTGGAGAGCCTGATGGAGACCATGAGGGCGGAGATCGCCGCCCACCCGCCCGTGGAGGGGTCCTACATGCCCCGCCGAGGGGACTACTGCATCTCCAAATTCGCCGACGGGGAATGGTAAGCACGGCGCCCCCTGTTGGGCGAATAAAAAAGTTTTGCCTCGGTAGGTTGCATGGAACTAATTCTTAAGCTCTATAATCATTAACTTTGTAGAGCTGGGTGACGTGGTTCTTTTTGCGATGTTTCTCACATTTCTAGGGGGTTTTTTTCACGTGGAACGACATGTTTCTTTGCGTGTTTGTTTATTCATTTATGACAAAAATCTTATCGGGCAGTGCACTTAACTGTAATTTGCGGTTTGTCACCGGGAGACCTTTGAAAGGCAAGGTGGAACACGGCGCCTTGCGTTCAAGTTCCCGAGCGGCGGCCTCGAGACAAACGGCGGCGTTGACGACGATGCACCGCGGGGCTCCTTGGCAACGGTTCGGCCTCCGAGGCCAAGGTTTTTTCCGCCCGGGAGCCAAGATAACTTCCGTAACCTTTTCCTGTAACTACAGACCTCTGAACTGTCCTGAAAGTACCCGTTTAGCATCCACGAGAAGCAGAAATATTCTCCCTGGAGCTTTTTTTTTTGTTTTTTTTTTTGTACTGTAGCTCTCAAGGTTTCCTCGTACAGCAGTCACGACTTTGGGCTGATGAGTTCCGCTTTTTCCCGGCTTTGCCACCCGCTTCTGACGACACGACACGGCACTTCTCACCATTTTTATTTATTTTTTTTGTCCTTCAGCTGAAAAGAAGCCTTAAGTGTACGTACGATTCGGGCCTTAGTTTGGCCTCTTACAGCGAATTCCGAGTAAATACGGTGACCTTTCTCGTGGCTGGAAGCTGACCCTTTTCAATGGGAACACGTTTTTTTATTTTTTATTTATTGTATACAAGCGGTCAAGAGTAACTGGAAAAGGAAAATGAATTTGTCGCACCTGACACTGGGAACATTCCGTACGAAACCACTTAGTGAGGGGGGGGGGCGGTGGGGGTGGGGGGGGTGTGCAAGATCAATTTTCTGTGCGAAGCACGCTCCCTCCCAGGCCACTAACACCATCAGTAGTTACCATGGCAGCACTGGGCTTCAACCCCCAATGGGAGGGGGTTTTAGATGAGGGCAGCCAACTCCTCAACCAATCGACGCACCTAGTTTTACCGGAAGGCCTTTTTGTCCGTGGTTTCAAAAAAACTGACGGTGCTGTCTGTCATCCAGAGCGGTTGTTTGTTTTTCCTTTTTCTTGTTTTTTTTTTTTTGAGGCCTAGGGTTTGGTAGTCTTACTTTCTTTCTGGAACATTTTGTCCATCGCCTTTCTGGGATTTTCCTTCCTTTTTTTCTTCACTCTTTCTTTGTTTTATTTGCGGCGCTGAAAGTACATTTCATTTTTAGAAGGCCTTTCGTTCGCACCAGTGGGACGTTCCGTTGCCAAGATTTTACGCCAGCGGTTGTTCTCCTGTCAGTTTCAAAAATACTCCGTCAAACATTTTTTTTAAACATAAAAAAACATTGATTCAAAAAAAATCACACAGTGGTATTTTTTATTCAGTTATTTTCTTTTTTTAAAAGAATCGCTGCCTTCCCATCCCCGATCTCGACCAATCGGAGCAGGGGCTGCCCAATCCTGTTCCTGGAGATCTACCGTCCTGTAGGTTTTCACTCCAACCCTAACAAGGCCCCATTTCATTCAGCAGCTGGAGACCTCACTGAGCTGCTAATCGGTTGAATCAGGTGTGTTAAATTAGGGTTGAAATGAAAACCTGCCGGATGGCAGACCAGGGCTAGGCAGCCCTGAGTTAGCGGTTTGTTCCCGTCCAGGCCCGGCGGCCGCTGAAGAGATTCGCCCTCGCCAAGAAGGCGGAACGGCCTACTTTTTTTTTTTTTTCTTTTTTCGATTTCGCCCGTCGCCATGGCGGCGGCAGCAAGCCTTGCCCTACTGGCCTCGCCTCTCCTCTTCCATCTGTCTCCCTTCCCCGCAGTTTAATGTATTTAATTTCCAGGACGTCCCGGTCCGGGGCATGATGAATGGGTGTTGCCGGGGTGGGGGGGGGGACTCACTCAGTCCGGCGGCCTCACCTAACCCCCTCCGGGCCGTAAATATGCCGGGACCGCGGCGGCGGGGGCCGTGAAAGATGGCACGGGCGCGGCTGACAACTTTATTCACCGCTTCACCTGTGCTCCACACGCCCCCGGGATGCTTTATGGAACGCTTCTTAACAAAAAAAAAATCCCCGGAGTCGAAAATGCAGATTGGACTCTCGCCATGGTCCGTCGGGCCGATAAAAAATTTTTTTAAAAACGGGGGCTGGCTCTCGCCAACGCCAGGCCGGGTCGGGCTTCTGAGCGAAGTCACGGGGCCGCGCACGGGGCACCTGGAGCGGGTTTACGAGGAAAGCGGAACCTGCCGGTGATGGCGTTCGGTCGGGCCGCGGTGCCAAGTCCGCGCAGATCAGGCTTTTTAGGCCCCGCCCGTTTAGACGAGTCCTTCAGAACAACGGTTCGCTGCCCTAGGTGGTGGTTTGAGCATGGTTGGGTTGGGTCGGGTTGGGCTGGGCTTGGTTGGAGTGGGTTGGGCTGGACTGGGCTGGGCTGGGCTGGGTTGGGCTGGGCTTGGTTCGAGTGGGTTGGGCTGGGCTGGGCTGGGTTGGGTTGGGTTGGGCTGGGCTGGGCTGGGCTGGGCTGGTCATCAGCTCAGCTCTTTTCCTCCCATCTTCCGAGCAGTCGACCCCTGACCCTCATTTTCTTGTCCATTGTACATATAGCTCCTGTGCAGATGATCAGGGCAGACATGTCCAGCGAACCATGTGGTCCCCCAGGAAATAAGAACATTAATTCTCTCTCTCTCTCTCTCTCTCTCTCTCTGTCCCTCTCTGTCTCTCTCTCTCTCATATTAAAGGTACAGAGCACGAGTAGAGAAAGTGGAATCTCCTGCCAAAATCCACGTGTTCTACATCGACTACGGCAATGTGAGTACTCAGGCAGCTCGCTTCAAAATGGCTGCCCTGCTGCGATGCTTGGATCCTCGGCTGGTAATAAATCGCCTCTCCTCTGCTCCCTCCGCAGCATGTTTATGGCGAATGCGCATTATGCTCCATTAAAAGGGAGGACTTCACCCATGTCCTCCGGTATAAGGAGGGATGAGATGTGGACTGCGCCCGCCACCTCATCAATTAACATGTGTACCTAATTAGAGTTCCGCTCAACTCACAAATCAGACCCGGGGAAGAGGCATCGGGGCTTTTACTGGGCTGTTTACGAGGCTCAACATGGCTTTTTCCAGATAAGACTCGCGCTGGAGTTCATTTGAGAATGGAACCCAGGGCAAGTCTTTAGTGCCCCCCCCCCCCCCTCCAGAAGGCAAATGAAGCCTCTCTCCTCTTGATTCTCATTGGTCTGTCCAATCTGCAGGGTTTTTTTTTTCGGCTTATATTTTTCATTTTGAATTCTGGGTGAACAGCGTGGGGTGTCTTCATAAATCTCGGCGCCCTTTAAGATGTCTGTCAGAAGCTGAACATGCCAGACTCATGCATACTCCCCCCGCCCCGCCCCAGTGCTGACGGTGTTTATGTAAGCCCCTGTGTGTGCGCGCTGTGTGTGTGCGCATGAGTGTACGTGTGTGTGTGTGTGTGTGTGTGTGTGTGTGTTGGTCCTCTGGGCGCTGTGCGTTAGCTCAGACCTGCCTCCCTGCAGCGGCAGCTTAACTGCCTTTTTTCCGCTGCTCTGAACCCGTCTGCGCAGCGGCGGCTCCCCCGTGTGCTGCGTCAGAGCCCGCGTCACGCCCAACCCCCCCCTCCCCCACACCCAGAGCCCGCGTCACGCCCCCCCCCACACACCCAGAGCCTGCAGGGCTCTGCCCTCCCCAGAACCAGCTCTCTCCTGGGGAGCGCTGCCTCGATCTCCTTTAGCACACGCGCCAATGCACGGGCACACAACCACACACAACACACACACAACAGACACACAACCACACACAAAAAAAATCCCTTACTAAAAGCACGCAGTCGCGCCCGGTCCAGGAGCTCAGTGGCGGAGCTCGTAACGTTTCCGCCTGTTTGATTGCACAGAGCGTAAGTGCACTGCTCCGCGTGGAGATCGCGCCACTCCCGGGGGGGGTGGGGGGGAGGGGTGGGGAGCAGGGGGCCTCGCGACAGATTCGGAAAGCGGCTTGGAAAGCCTTACCCAGGAGGGACGGGGGCCGAGGCCGGAACGCTGCGACGCTACATAAATAAATAAATAATAAAGAAGAAAAAAAATCTCCCGTCATGAGAATGCCAGCCCCAGCGCTCTGCTGCATAATGCAGGCGCACGCTGGCCTCGTCCACGCTAAACGCCCCGGGAAGCCGCGTCCCCGTCCGGGCCAGTTAAAACACCGTTTTGCGTGGTTCTCGAGCGTCGAGACCTCCCTCGCGCGCGCGCTCTGAACGCGTCACGCTCCGCGTCATGACGACGTCGCCAGGACAATTCCGGAACGCAGCTCAAGCGCGTCGCCGCGGCCGTCGTCGCGGGGTCGTCTGCGCAGCGCGACGTGACTGAAGATTCGCGGAGGAAGCGCGGCGGCGGTTACGGTCGTCGAGGGACTGTCGTTCCTCTGCCGAACGCGAAATAGTTCTCGCGAGTTACGACCTCGCCTAGTGACGCCTCCGCAAATAAACCTTAATATCGTCGTCATCTCGTAACTTAGCGCTTAAAATACCGCTTTTGAGAACGGCGTCGAAAGTTTTTTTTTCTTTTTTTTTTTTCTTCCGGTAACGATATGCAAACGACGCCACCGCGCAAAACCAGATTAAAGAGAATCGCCCGGCCATTACTCAGTGGCTTGCTTTAACTGCGCCGTCAAAGTATATTGGCGAGATAAATTCCTCTCGCCACACTTAAACAGCTCACTCCCCCACTCACTCGCGAGACCCGGCGGGTTTATTAGGCCGAAACTCGGGCCGTTAAGTTTTAGCGAAGAGAGAGAGGGAGCGCGCGCGTGTCGTACGTGTGCCGGTTCAGAGACACGGACCGTGCCGTATGGGAGACGTGTGTAGTCACTGTCCGTCCGTCCCGCCCCCCCCACGCATGCAGGAAGCGTGGCTGTGGGATCTGGGGTGTCTCGCAGCGTAGGAGCGCAGGAGGACCAATCCGAAAGCCGGAGGGGGAGGAGGAGAGCAGCGTCTCTCCGGAGGGAGCTTTTCTTTGCTTTCCTTGCTCTCCCTTCCTCTCTCTCTCTCCCGCTCGCTCGCTTCCTCCCTCTTTCTTCTGGCATGTCCCCCCGGGGTGAAGAGCTGGCTCTCCTCGGGCGTCAGGAGCACTTCAGCGATGAAAGTGTGAGGGGAGCGAGCAGCGGGGTGGGGGCGGGACGGCGCAGCGTGCAGATTGTGTTAAGACACACCGTTCACACATGCAGCATATATATCTACACACACGCGTGATACACACACGCACACAGAGACACACTCACACAACCAAACAGGTGTAGAGATGCATTGATGGTTGGCCCGGAGAGACCCTGTTTCCCAGGTTACACCCGTCACACTGAGGCCCGGGAATTACACCGGACAGCAGCTTCCGTTTCCCCACGAAATCCACCGTTCGCCTTTTCACAAGCTGCAATCGATTGGGCCAACCATTTCCGGCTGACCCCCTCCTCATTTGGCGTTCGGTCTGGGACGCGTGCATAAATCCCAGTGACCGTTCTGTCTGGCCGTCCCACGCAGGCGGCGTCAGCGACAGGGCTGCACGCGCTCAGTGGGGTTTCGGAGGGGGAGTCGGCGCACCCCCGGGTCCCAGCGTGCGTAAGCAGGTATCAGGCTGCCTGCAGGGCAGAGCGGTCAGCTCTCTCTCTGCTGGAGATGGGCTTGTAGTGCAGCTGCCTACAGGGGAACAGACTTTTTAATCATTCCCTTTAAGTATTCCTGCTGCCTTTCCCCTTTTGACTGAAAATAAGGGAGCAATGATGTTCTGTGTGTAATAGGATCTGTTTCATCTCCCCTACCCTTCTCTCTCTCTCTCTCTCTCCTCTCTTATCAAGGTCTCCTCAATTCCTTCTTCCTTTGTACTCCTCCATCCTTTTCTTCTCTATCTTTGTTGACTCTTCTGTCTTTTTTCTCTCTCTTTATCTCTCTCTCTCCGACTCAAATTGAAATTCAGAACGCAGTATTGAATTGCATTTGTGTGAGTATTGCCAGTGTGCAGTTATACACTGGAACGAGAACACCGGTGAGTAATCAGTGAATCTATACGTGAATAACTGTGACAAGAGCAGCAATCACAATCGTGATATTGTCCTTCAGGTTATGGCAAGCTAAGACGCGATGTGCCTCAGTTGGAGTGGGTGTTCCCTCTTTCTTTCTCTCTCTTTTTCTCTTTCTTTCCCCCTTGGGAGCACATTAGGAGGTGGCACCACTGCCGCTGTTGCCGGCGGCAACTGCACTCCTCCTGCAGGGCTGTGTTAGCGGAGTTGAGCCCTGGCTGGGGAGGGCTAACGACCTTATGCTAACGCCACGCTCGCTTGGCTGTTCTTCTGTGGAGGGCTAACGCTAATGCCTAGTGCTAACTTTGCGTCCACTGTCCTGTTCTTCTGTGGAGGGCTAACGCTAACGTAGTTCTTCTGTGGAGGGCTAATGTTGCGTCCGCTCTCCTGTTCTCATCTCCACAGAGGGAGACGGTCCCGTCCACCCGCCTGGCAGCCCTGTCCCCCGCCTTCAACGTGCGGACCCTGCCGGCCCAGGCCACCGAGTACACCTTCGCCTACATCCAGGTCCCGCAAGACGTAAGCCGCCGCCGCCACATTTTCTGTCCCCCCCCGTCCTGCCAGGCCTACCGGCCTAACCTTTGTGTGTGCTCCGAGCCGTCACGTCTGCCCTCGGACAAGCGCCCGTTCCCGGCTCACCTCGGACGGTCTCTGCATTGCCCCGCCCCCACGGAGAGGCTCCGCCCCCAGGCTGTGACATCACAGTCTGCCGAGTCACGGCCGCTCGTCGTCGGGGGACGCCGAACAGGTGTCGGCCTGCGGAGCCGCCAGCCCCCGGGAAGGGGCGTGAGCCTGGCTCCTCCGGGCCTTAGAACATGCGCGGGCACGCCGGCGCATTGGCGGGGGGGGCGGGTGGCGGGGCTCGGGGAAAGGTCTCGTGCCCCCATGCCCCCGGCGACGCTCACCTCTCCGACGCGGCGAGTTTGTCGAGTGCGGGGGGGGGGGGGGGGGGGTTGGGGGGGTGGTGTGCAGTCAGAGCAAACGCTCTCAGAATTATTCCCTCCCTTTGTCTCTTCCAAGGACAACCGTGTTCACGGTTGCCGTGGAGACCGGTCCATATGGTTGGGTTGGGTGGTGGGGCGGGGGGGGGGTGCCACAGAAGAGCAGCAGCGTGATGATGTCACCTTCCCCTCTACCTGAATCTGAATGCAAGGGCGTGTGCACACAACATCTGTGTGTGTGTTCATGCGTGTGTGTTTGTGCATGCGACAGTAAGACTCCCACACACTGGCCTCTCCTCACCTCCCCTCTTTCTGTCTCCCTCTTTCTCTCCCTCTGTACCCCCGCCCCCCCCGCAGGAGGACGCGCGTGCGGACATGGTGGACAGCGTGGTGCGGGACATCCAGAACACGCAGTGCCTGCTGAACGTGGAGTACCAGGGCCCCACCTGCCCCCACGTCACCCTGCAGTTCGCCGACTCCAAGGAGGACGTGGGCCTGGGCCTGGTCAAGGAGGGCATGGTCATGGTCGACGTGCGGAAAGAGAAGCACCTGCAGAAAATGGTACGCGCGCGTGCGCCTCGACCGCGTGCGGCATCCGCTGCGCACCCCCCCCCCCCCACCCCCACCCCCCTCCCCTCGGGTTCCTGGTATCGTTTAGGACCTTCTAGCTGCACCTTTTCTCCCCCGGAGCGGACCAGCGGTGCGTTTGGCGTATCTGTATATATCGGCGCGGTCGTGAACGCCGAACCTCTCTGCAATTTCCCAGCGTTCGCGGTGGCGGGGTTTCCGTCACCCAAGGCTTTTCTGTGGGTAGCGCAGGACTTCCGCTTGTATGTATGTCCGCGCGTGTTCATGTTTGTTCCTGTGTGCGAGTGCACATGTGTACGTGTGCGTGCACTTGTATATGTTTCTGTGTGTGTGTGTGTGTGTGTGTGTGTGTGTGTGTATATATATATATGTTTTTGTGCATGCGTATGTGTGTGTATGTGTGTGTGTGTGTATGTTCCTGCGCATGCGTGTGTGTGTATATGTTCCTGCGCGTGCGTGTTGGTCTCAGAGCCCCAGTGTTCTGCGTTGGTTCTGAAGAATTCCGTGCCGCAGGGCCCTTTGTGCAGGGCCCCAGCAGGCCGCTCACACAGACCCATGGGAAGGGGCCACGCCCGTCAGCTGAAGAATCCGGCGCTACAAAGCAGGAAGCTCGATCGATACCGGCATTTCAATTCTCCACGTTTAAATTCATACGACCGCTTCACCTGGGAAAAAGCACTTCCTGCCGTCAGTCTCGAAAGAGGCCGAAGATATACACACGTCCCCCCCCCCCCCCCCCCGTAAAGAAGCCCTGACTCGCCGCCCCGCCCCGCCGGGCCTGTCAGAGAGCGGTGTGGCGGGATGCTAGAGTGACATTGAAGGAGCAGTTGCCCCACCCAAACCCCGCCCCACCCACCCTTCCGTGGCACAGTGCCCGCACACGCCCGTCCCGCGGCTGGGCCGCAGATTTACGGTGGCGGGGGATGGGCGTAAACACCACCGCGCCAGACTCCCGCTTCCCTGATTCATCGCTCCGCAGCGTTTTTCGGAGAAGGCCCCGGCGGGGTTTGGTGCCGTTTGCCGGATGAAGACGCCCCTCGTCCGCCGGACCCGCGCCCCAGACAGGTTTGGGGCATTGTTCACTGAGAGGAGCAGCTCCCAAATTGGCATTTTTACCCAGGTGCCCACTTGAGTTTCGATTCCCTCACACACAGGGTCTGTCTCTGTATACCTCCCTCCCTCCTCCCTCCCTCCCTCCCTCCCTCCCCCCTCCCTCCCTCCACTTTTTCTCAAGGTCACCTTCCTTCCTTCGTGAACTTCAGTCTCTTCCGTCTTTCTCTGCCCTCACACTGTCTCCAATTCCTCTACCCCCCCCCCCCTTCCCGTCCCGAGCGCTTGGCTTTTCCCGCCCGGCTGCGTCGAACCCGAGAACCGCGTCGCGAAAACCCGCCCGCCACCCCTCCGAGTAGCGTTTATTACCTCGCGTCGGATATCGTTTGCCAGATTCGCCGCGTTTTAATTTGAGCGGCGGCCGCCTGGGAATAATCCAGTTATCGGGCGCTCGAATCGAAGACGACCGTCGCCACGGAAACTTCCGTCGCCGTCGCCGCCACGCGCAGGCGGGATGATGAATGGAAGCTCCGCGCGAGATCCGGAGGTTTTGTTGTGTTTTTTGTTTTTTGTTTAGTTTCGTTTTGTTTTTTTCGTTAGCATTTACGTTTTTAATATCCTTCAGAAGTGTTCGCGGCGTGTTCGTGTAAAAGGCAAGCTGGGCTCGGCGCCGTGGTAACGGTGGGGGGGGGGGGGAGCGGAGAGGAGGACCTCCGCGGGGGCGGTGGGATTAATTAACGGGAGGTGTCAGTCAGAGGGAGCGCGGCGGCCTTGGCGACCGGGCGCGCGGCGTCAGGTTTAAGCGGACCTGACACGCTCGCGGCGCGGGGCACGTGTGCGTCAGACCCTCTCAGAACGCCGAGGAAGGGTGGGGGGGCGGAGAGGGCGGAGGGGGCGGGGGGAGAGATTTCGGTTTTCTCTCCCGGGTGTATTAAGTGGCGCGCACGATTTGATTAGAAAATGTCAAATACCGAGAGAAAAGAGCAGAGCCTTGTAATGCTGTGAGGCCCTCGCTCTCTCTCTCTCTTTCTCTCTCTCTCTCTCTCTCTGTCTTTCCCTCTCGCTCTCCTTCCCTTGGTCTCTCTCTGTCTCCCTCCCTCCTCTTCCTTCCATCTTGCTCTCTTTCACTTTACTCTTCCATCTCTCCCCAATTTCTCTCTCATTCAATTTCTTTCTGTCTCTAGCTCCATCTTCTCTCTGACTCTCTCTCTCTCCCCCCTCTCTCGTTCTCTCTGCCTCTCTCTCCCTCTCCCTCTCCCCTTCTCTCTCTCTCTCCCCCCTCTCTCTCTCTCTCTTGCTCCTTCTCCCCCTCCTCTCTCTCTCTCTCTCCCTCTTTGCCTCTCTCCCTCTCTCTCTCTCTCTCTCCTTGTCAGGAGGAAGGTGTGGTTATAGATGACACGGTCGGCCCACCATTTGTACACGCCAGCGGCGCATCGCTGATTATCCTCCCTCCGCCCCCCCCCCGCCCCAGGAGGGGAGGAGGGAAACAAACGGACGAGCGTTTTTAAAAAGCGCACCCCTCCCGCTACCCAACGACTTCCGCCGGGTTTCCGACAGACATCGACGCCTCGTCGCCGTATCGACAGGGGGGCTGGAAGTAATTAAGGAATTGATGTGCGTCCGTGTCGCGCGGATATAGCAGCTGTTTGCGGGGGGGGGGGGCATTTGAAGGTCAAGCTTTTTTTTCCCTCTTTTTTTTTTTTCTTTCCCGTCAAGTCAACAGAACCTGAAAAGGGGCTGTGTCTGAAAGTCAAAGCCAAAGCCGGGGGAATATCATTTCTTTTCAATTACCGTGCTGTTTAGTTTTTACCTCTCAGACTGTGTGTTCATGGTAATTCGTACCTGTGCCTGTCCCCGGTCATTCTGGGTAACGGAGACACTCCTCAGATCTTCGCCAGCAGGCATCGGACGTTTCTGTTAATGAAAAACATTGCAAACCCGCTGGGAGGGAGGACGCGGAAGACTCCTCCTGCCCATTGGTCATTAGCCTCTTGCATGTTGAACACATGACCGTAGCGGTCACTGTTCTGATTGGCTGTTTCCGGACTGCTAGCGGTTCAGAAGAGGGGGGATAGGCCTTTCCCGATTTTTCCACACCGCCGCATTACTTTAAAAGCGCTTCCTTTGACTGTAAACGTGCCATGCCCTACTTGAAACGGATCCAAAAATTCCAGCAGCAAATGGCATTGCTTTTATTGCGTTAAGTATTTCGATGCTAGTCATAAAAGCTCTGTAGTCATTTTTCCCCTCAACATTCTCAAAGCTACCGAAGTGATATCAGTTTACCAGGTTTCTTTTATTCCCCTCCTCAAATTGAGTTTTAGATATTTCCACAAAGGATAGCCATAACGCAGAGCTAAAATGGTTCAAAGCAAAGGCTTGAATTGCTATTTTTTATGAGGCTAGAGACCAGTAGCGGGAATATTAAATCGTGGCTTTTCATAAGTTACACATTGCGGTGTGATACCGTAGCTGCGGCATTTAAGCAAATGGTATTCAGCAAAACATTTTAATACATATTTCATTGGGGAAAACTGGAATTGCTGTGTGTGTGTGTGTGTGTGTGTGTGTTTGTCTGTGTGTCTGTGTGTGCGTGTGTGTGTCTGTGTGTGTTTTTGTCTGTGTGTCTGTGTGTGTGTGTGTGTGTGTGTGTGTGTGTGTGTGTAAATCACCACAGGTTCTTTTCTGTTATTTCGTAAACACATCACACACCCCCCCACCCCCCTGTCAAAAGTGGCACAGTCCACTTGCATTCCACTTCAAGTCTGTTTAATAATGGGCTAAACCAACGCCACTGCAGAACCCTGGTACATTAAAAACGCTTTTTCAAAATCCTTTCGGGGCCTTCTGAAGACCGTTAGCATTGTTCATGAGCGGCGGCGGCTTTCGTCCATTTTACGCTAATCTAGCGAGCGTTGTTTTTATATTCAAATTTAAAATACGGTAATTGAAGTCGGGTTAACTCGGAATTACGACTGCACGCTTTCTCACAATCCCTACAAAGCCGTGTTTGGCTTTTTCTTCAGCCATGGCATTTGCATATTTATTTATTTAGTTATATATATATATGTTTTAATAAAGCAGTTTCAACGCTTGGAAGGTGTAGAAAAGAGACGTCAGTCATCGATGCTGTGCACCCGTTCCGATGAGATGCGGGTTTGACTCCTGTTGTCAGGTTTCTTTTCTGCACGGCCTGGTCCCCGGTGACAAGTGACGGGTTCTGTCTTTGAAACCAAATTGGGGTTTGCCTCCTTCCGATCGATGGCCCTCTGCTTGGCTCCCATCGAGCAGTCAAACGGTCAAAACGACAAAAACGCCGAGCTGCCGTGATTGGACGGCGCTCCCGTCCTTCATCGGCTCGTCGTGACTGGCCGAGCAGCGAGCCAATCGGATCCAGCAATCCGGAGACAGGCAAACAAAAAAAAATAAAAATTTGTTGTAAACGGCATGTCAGTAGAGCTTTGGAAGGATTGCGGTTGCTTTGCATCATTTGGGCTCTGTGGAATTCTGAATTCCACATTCCAATTTCGAAGACCCTAAATGGCATGTAATACTTTATATATTATTATATAAGTTGTACATATTGCTGACATAAACAGCAATGAACTAGCAAGAATGGTAGCAATGTCCTTGCTGATTTTTATTGAATGTGTGTGGGAGGAATTTCATTAATTCATTTATTTGTTTATTTTGTGGAGCATATGTTGGTGTTAATTTTAGCGAGGTAGCAAAATTTTGTATTCAACCAAACGTTATCACTGCGTGCAAGAGAGAGAGACGTGTTAGCTATTGCTCGCTCACTCCTTTGTTGCCTCACTTGTTAACTTGCCGCTGCAGCAAACAATTCATTGCCGCTTTCATTTTCATGGGGCCGCTGGTTGCAGAGAATACTTTCTGGGCATATTAACCAGTACAATAGCGGCGAGCTTATCAGCAGACAGTGATCAGCCAACCAGAGGCTCATTAAGTGGGAATACTCACTATTAGGCTTATCAGCTCTTTCATCTGGCGGAGCGCTAATGGATTTCCCTGCAGTCCTCCGCGGAGGGCGGGGCACACCGGCTCACTGCTGCGGATTAATTCATCTCCCTTCCAAAAAAAAAGGCTGTCCAAATTACCGAGTTTACATAACAGAAATGTCAAAGGCGTTTTTTTTTTTGGATGTTTTTCTTTGGGCTCCGGCGGCCCTCACCTTTTTTGAAGAAGTTCTCCACCAGGTTGCGGTTTTTTGTTTCCCCCCCCGACTTTCGTCAGCGGTTTTGTTTGCCGTTATACCTGACGAAATGGAAACGCGGTTGGAACAAAGGTGATTTGTTTAAAGCAGTATGTGTGCGTGTTGTTGCGCAGGTATTACATATTTTCTAACACTACTCTCTGCCGTGGCGGCACCCTAAAAAAAAAAAAAGGGGGGATCGTTTCGAAACCGCGGACGGAGACGAGACTGTTGTCACGAGGGCAAATGATGTCACGGAGGCGGAGCTGCGAGGCCCAATGGCGGGCGCTCGGGTAAACGAGCCGACGTCGACGGCTTCTGGGATTTCGAAAGACGAAAACCCGGCGTGAAGCGGCTAATTAAATCGACGCGTGACTTCTCCGCCAAAACCCCGAATCAGCCGCTTGTCACAGGAAAAAGAAAGCTGTCGATGCTTCTCGCGCGCCGTCCTCCGCAGCGTCGATAATCTCCTCAGCAGAGTGCGACTCCCGTTAAGGACTCGGAATTTTAAAAAAAAGGTTTTGAAGTAATAAGTGAACGCTTTAAAAGGTAAAAAAACTGAAAAGAAAGAAGAAAAATACGCGCTAACGTGAGGCACCCAACAATCTGCAATCAGGTGTGATTTAGAGAGGCTTTCAGAGCGCCGCGGCGGCTCAGCCAGCGGCCCACGGGCCCCGCGCGGGCTCCTCAGAGCGAACGCGCCCCGCCGTGTTGCCGCAACCGCGCCTCAAACGCACCCGCGCGGGGGGGGGAGGGAGCGCGAGGAGAAATGAGGTCAGGATCGAAGGACTCGTACGCCTCGGGTGAACTGCTGTCTGTTACTTTCTCGCGCTGACACGCACACACACACACATACGCACACACACACATCATAAAATATCGATGCACATACCCAGTTAGAGTAGAAATAACGTGTGTAGATGTGTTAGAACTGCACTCTGGGTTTAACACAGGTCCTGGTTGCTGGGGTGTGGCTTTTCCCATTCTGAGGTGGGGGGGAAAGGGCGGTCTGGACCCCCCCCTCGGGGAGAGCTCACATGGTACGTGCCACCCTGGCACAGGCGGCCCCTCTGGCACGCCCCGGCCACGGGGGGGGGTCGCCCAATCCCCCACCCCCCCCCCCTCGTAACGAGGTCACTCGCCGGCCACTTCAAAGCGGCTCGCCCCGTATCCAGGCAACCCCGCCGGAACTCGGAGACGGAGAGGAAGGCCGCAGCGCTCTGCCTCCTCAAACACCCCCCCCCCCCAAGGCCTCGACTAACCGCCACCGTACCCCTGCGACCCCCGATTCCGTGTGAGCGAACGTCCCTCGGTGACAGAGGCGCGAGCTCGCAGACGATTGCGTCACTTCAGAAACTCCAGAGCTGTCAGTCTTCCCAGACAGCCTCACGGCTGGGAACATGACTGGATCGGTCTCGGCTACATCCCCCTACACTTCCTCTAAACCTCCGTTTACATTTTAAATCATTTTCTATTGGTGGGGCTGCACGTATGCCTTGCTGGGATGGCTAACAGTTGTGTATTTTAGCCGGTTTTTAAAAAATTATTACTGTCGAGTCCGTCACTAAAAAAAAATGGCTTGTTGCCAGAAAGGAAAGCTTTTGTTTTTCTATAATTAATGGCCTTGCAGTTCGTTCTGATACAGATCATTTTTGCTAGAATATCTCTCCAAAATCTGTTTTGTGGTCCGTTTAGATTTCTCTGACAGCGCTGCTGCGATTTCCCATCAGCGGTGCCAGGCGGAGCACAGCGAAACGAACCATTCAGTGTGCAAATTTGGGTTTCATTTAAAAAAATATATATAATAACAATAATAAAAGCATGTTTATTGTAAAAGTGAGCAAACGGGTCTGGTTTGAACCTCTTCTCTAAACTCTTCTTAGGATTAGCATTCCCTCTCCTCCTCGAGACTGCGGTTTTGCGCAGGCGATCTTGCTGAAGTGTACAGCCTCAGCGAGAGCCTGGCGGTCCGGTTGAAGCCCACAGACTGAAGCCCACGGCGTTTCAGACCCTGAAGCATTACCTGGTAACTGTTTCTAAGGAGACCGGAGGGTTCTGAGAGTGGCGTGCTGCAATGCTTCTTTTTTTTTCCCGAAGGCTTATGAAACCAGTGACTTCTTCGCTGAAGACAGCTTTCGGAAAATGAAATTAATAGTAAAACGATCAAATGAAGAAAAATGTTAAGGAAAGGAGCCTCTAAAGACCCTTTTCTCATTCGACCAAACAGGAAATGATGCGCTCGGTCCCTGCCGTAAATACATCCCACAGCCACGTGGATCAATAGCAGTGCATCACGCCGCAATCGATATTTAATTCTCGTGATTTTTTGTTGTTGTTTAATAAACACAATCATTTGCATTTAGTGCCAGGGAGAAGAACCCCCCCCCACCCCCCCCATATTTGGAGCTTCCAGGCCCGGCGTCCTAAGTTGGCCACTTCAGGCATCTTAAACTGAGGTCAGCCGCAGTTGAATGGGTTTTTATTGGTCTAAAACCGTTCTGAGAGAGAAAGTGGCTGCTCAAATTGGCTTCTTGATAAAAACGGTGGAGCATAACAAAGCAAAAAAATATATATATAAATAAATGAATAAAGGAAGATAAATGTACGTGCCATTTGGGGCTGCGTCCTCCAGGATGGGAGAAGTACACTCCGCGCAATTGCGGTGTTGGCACAAATAAAAGCGCGGGGACTCGGTTGTTGGGGGAAACGGCGGATTTTTAACGAGGGAAGTTTGTGCTAAACGGAGCCATCTGGAGCAGGGGCTGTTTCCGCACGGCCCCCCCTGGAGCCTGGGAGGCCAGGAGCCGTACTGCGGCTCGCACTGCGCCCCCCTCCTCCCCCCTCCCCCCCACCCTGCCCGCACCGCGGCCCCCGCTGAAGCAGAGCGGGGGGAGGTCCAAGAACGCCGCCCCCCCCAACCAACTCCCCCCCCCCCCCCCCCCCCCCCCCACGCTCGCACACGCACGCCCAAGTATGCGCACAGAGCGATTATGTCTAGGTTGGGGGGGGAACTCCTGGAGGGTGTCGATTATGCTAGTTTCTGCCAGCAAGTTGCAGGCTCTAATTGGTCTAAGTAGCTAATTGCATTGCACTTGCTCTTCTGTGTGTGTGTGTGTGTGTGTATATATAGAGAGAGAAACAGAGAGAAAGTCAGCAAGAGAGCCGACAAGATGAGCAGCTTTCACACAAGACGAGAGTGATACACCATCGCCAGAAATGCGTTTATATATTTATTTTTTAACGTGTTTGCTGAGACCGGGGGAAACCAGTGCAGGCCGGGGTCTGCAGAGCGGTGCCTGACCCGCCCTAATCTTCCGACATCTCGCGCGTCTCCGCCGCGGAGCCCACATCACAAAACCCGAAGAGGAAAACAAAATGGACGCCGCCCCCCGGTCTGACATTTGAAAATGTTAAGTTCCGTCCACAAAGAAACGGAGCACAAAGTGTTTTTTCTTCGCGGTGTCCGACCGCTGCATTTTTTTATATATACAGGGTCACTCCATCCAGATGAACCCATAGAACAGATTGTTTTTTTTTTCCTGCTTTTTCTCCGGGAGCGCTTGTCCGGTGACACGTGCGGCCATTTTAAAAAGTCCTCTCCGGGGTCACCCGGGGACGTTTGAGGCCGAAATCGGGACGGGGAACGAAACTTCCAATTCGAGGGACGGTTTATGAGCCGTTACCGACGGCGACCGCTCCCGGGCCTCGCTCGATAGCGGACGGGGCAGGGACCGAATCGAATGTGAGCCGATCCCCCCCACTACACCCCCCTGCCCTACCCCCCCCCACCCCAAACACAAAACGCACCACTATTGGCATCTGTCAGGTCACATCACAGCGTCCATTGCCTCGCAGGGCATGAGCCTACCACTTCCTGGTGACGGCTCAATACCTCATTAGCAAAAGGAGCTCGCGAGTGGCTTTTAATTGAAGCTCTCCCCCTCTCCTTTATCGACCTCCGACCCCCCCCCCCCCCCCCACCCCAGCGGCGGGCTATAACGGCCGTCGGCCTGTCCCCGACCGCGTCCTCTGACTCGTCCTGGGGCGGCCGTGCCCTTCATCCTCGCCGACCTCATCGTCCTCCTCCCGTTTCTCTGGGTGTGACGGTGCAGTTGGTGCCAGGGTTCTTTTTAAGCTGAAACAAAAGGCCCAAAATGGACTCGGTTTGGCATGACTACAGTGGGGAAGTCATGGTGTGGTGTGCCCAGTTAATGAAGTGCTGTGTTTCGCCTTTACACGCAAACCTTACTCTGCTCATACACACGGGTTTGGCCTCTTGAGCAATGGCGGAGAAAACGTTTTCTGCATCATTGCTGTTCGGAGCTTTGTGGTTTTAATATTAATTGGCAACTAAAATAAAACAAGAAAATACAAATGTCCTTTCTGCAAAGTTCTGTGGGTGAGCCAGGTTCCAAAAGTATACGGTGTGGGAGGGGGGGCGGGACCTCAGACCCACAGAGCGGCAGGGTCCAGTCCCGGGGTGGGGGGCGCGCCCGTTACTACGGTAACGATCTTTACTTTGGGCAAGACGCCCAACGCGCTTCAAGCCGCCATAATATGAGCGGACTGTGTCTTTAGAACGGAGCTCAGCCCGGCTTTTACCTGATAAATAATGCACATAGGAATGCGGGGGCCGCGTCCGTGAGGGCGGGGTTTCCGCCGTGTTCGCTAGCTTAATGAGCGTCCCGCGGGGGGGGGGGCAGGCTGGTGGAGAGGATCGCTTGCTCAGCGCAAGGCCGTTCGACACACCGCTAAGAACCGCCGTTCGCTAACTCTGAACTCGGGGGCGGGCAAGTCACGAGGCACGTAGCAGCCAATCAGGAGGGTGCAGATCCCGGGCGGGGGGCGGCTCCTACGCAGGTGCCTGCCTCGCGTTTCTACGGGAACCTCCCTCGTCTGTCGGTTGGACGTAACGAAACGGGGGGACAGATTCGGGAGAGGCCGGCGCGGGCCTTTTTTTAAACAAAAGAAAAAAACCTTTGCGTCCCGCAGCTGCCAACGCCACACAGGCCACTTAACCGTCAGACTGGAGTTCTGAATCAAACTCTGAATCAGAACCTCCCCGTGGCAGACACACGCTCGTTACTCAGCGGCTGACACCGCCAGGAGAATGCATTATTCAGCAGAACAAGCGAGCCGAAACGAGCCGCCGACAGGCCCCCGAGTCTCTCTCCTCCTTCTTTTATTTATTTTTTTATTCCTTAAACTACATAAAAAAGGCTCCTTCACTATATTTGAGAATTTATTTAACATCTTTTTCTTCCTCGGTTTTTTTATTCCCTCTCTCTCCCGAGCGCGGAGACGGTAAAGAGGAGAGAGGCGGCGGGGAATCGCTCCCCCGCCGCGGACGCTAACGTGCGGCCGCGCGTCGGCCCCGAACCCGCCCGCCGTCGGGCCGCGCCGGCCCCGAACCCGCCCGCCGTCGGGCCGCGCCGGCACCGCCGCCGACGTAATTATCGTCCCGGAGACCGATCGGGGGAAGGGAACGGCGGGTGTTCTGCTGTAGACGCGCGTTTTACTACATTTTTTAGGCTAAACTTTTTAGAGCCCAAAGCAGAGTTTTTTTTTTTTTGGGGAGGAAGGGGGAGGAGGGAGGAAACCGATAAGTAGACGTTTCCATAGCGCCAACCCGACTGTCATTTCCTCCGATTTGGGTTACTTTGATGGAGGGAGGGTGGAGAGAGAGGGGATCGAGCCGGGGGGGGGGGGGAGAGCCAAGCTGTTTTCTCCATTACAGAGAGCCGTGGTGGCCTTCCTCCCCCCCAGCCACACGAAACACCGCTGTTACTTACTTTATAATTGAATTTGGGGAGCGGGGGGGGGGGGGTTATTTTAACCTGGTGTCAGTTTGTGTGAATTTTGGAGCTGTGGAGAAAGGGGGGGACGGGGGGAGGGAGGGGGGCAGCAGAAAGAGATTAGGTCCTACCAGGGGCCTGGCTTTTCATCTTTAATACCCTACGCTGAAGGCGGAGGTGACCTTCTTTTTTTGGCAGATCGGCCCCTGCCTCCAGTCTACCGGCGGCCTGCTTTGTCCTCTGCTATGAGTTCAGCCAAGTGTTTTTTTTTTTTTTTGTTTTTTGTTTTTGTTTCGTTTTTTTGTGATGGGTTTTCCAGCTACCAGCGAACACAAGTTTCATGAAGGAGAAAAAAAAAAAAAAACTCAAAACAAATCGAAGGCGATTGAAAAGGGAACGACGGAACTTATTGCGGTTAGATTGAATCTGACCCCCCGGCCCGGCTCAAACGGTAAAAAAGGCCTCGAGCGTTTCGCCGCCCGGCGGCGCTCCGGTAAGGCCCCGTCGGGCCGGAGTTGCAGTGGCCCTCTTCAGAAAGGCGCCCTCGAGACTCGCCGGGTTAAAAACAAGCGTTTGAATGGCCCGTGGACGTCTGCATACGGGATGTAAGCGTCAAGATGGCATAGTGCCCAGTCTTAATTTAGGACCCGGGGATCGCAAATGCCACCGAATGACATTTAGCGGCGCGTGTCCTCGTAGCGGTACAGCGCAGTGAGCTTACGGACGACACGGCCGCGTCGCGAGAACACTTTCGCTCTCGTCCTCTGTCTGTCTGTTCTCTCTGCCTCTCTCTGTTCATCTCGTTCCCCCTCTCTCTCGTTTCTCCACCAGCGGAGCAGAGCGCTCAGCGAATCGGGCTCCAGCTGGAGAACCTCGCTCCCTTTCAGCAGCCCGATCTTCCGAAACCGCGCGGCTCGTTTTCCGATAAGCGACGAGGTTGCGAGTTATGAAACAACGTCAATCATGATGTCAGCCCTTTTCTGCTGAGCGAAAGTTTAAGAGGTCACACGTACGCTGTGCGGCGCGCCGCGAGCCGGCTAATTGAGGGAGGAGTAGCTACCCGAGCGAGCCGGACCGCGCTACAGCTACAGGGGCCCGATTCGGGGGGGCGGGGTTTAGAAGAGGGCCCTATTGACCAGAATGTGGGATTGCACCGGTCCCGGAGTGTATATATATATATATATATATATACTGTATATTCGTGGCCTTGTTTGGGCGTGTTACGTAAAGCTCGGATGACTCAAGCCCAGGGAGCCGTGCAGTACCGCGGTGCGTCAGGAAAATGGCGGGAAGGAGGAGTCGCGCGCGAAGGGGGCTCGGCTCGAAACGAAACGGCGAGGGGCGCGGTAAAAAAGCCCCGCAGGTGGTCTCGCCCCCGGAGCCGCGCAGAGGAGTCCGCCGGGTCGCTCCGGGCCGACGCTGCCGCAGCAACGCCGTTTGCCGCCCACCCCCCCCCCCCGCCTCCTACCCACAATGCAGTGTGCCCCCGGCTCTAACGCTCCACGCAGGGAGAAAAGAAGAAGAAAGAAAGAGTGGAGAAAAGACAGTGCTGACATTAAAAGCAAAGCTGTTGGTTATTTTTAGGGGGTGGAGCCCGGGCGCTTGGGGGCGGGCGGGCGGGCGGGCGGGGGGGGCGGATTTGAACAACGCAAGGCGAGCGCTTCGCAGAAGGTGTTACTTCGTTTGCGTTTCCTTCAGATGAACGGAAAGCTCGGAAAGAGCGGTTCTCGCCGGTGCTCCGAAGCTGGGGTGCTTTGTTCCTGGAGGGCATGACGGCGGCCCGGCCACCTGCTGTGTGTTATTTAGCCGGTATTTGCAACAGGACCTTTGGCACGTTTGATAAAAAGCGTGGCCCGTCTCCAGCTTTATTAGCCAGGGGGAAGCGTTTTCGTGAGGGTTTACGCCTGTGCTCGAAAACAACAGAAGGGCTTTTTTTTTATTTCGAGAGGCCTTTGGAACGCGCCGGTTGGAGAAAAAAAAAGGAATAAACGGGGGAAAAATGCTAAATGCGCGGCGCACTTCAGTTGTTATTCCGAAGCGCTGTGCAAAAGTAATACGGACGGGGATGGCCAGGCGCAGGGAAAGCATTATGCAGAGAGAATTAGAGCCAAGTCAGGGTGCTTCCGGGCTCTGAAAATTGAACTATCACTTGCTAGCGGTTTGATGCTCTCTTTCTAAGGGGATGGGGGGGGGGGGGGGGGGGCGCGCTCAGTTGGTGCCGTTGTTTGATGGACAGTGGGGCGATGGGGGAGGGGAGGGGTGGGGGGGGGGGGCTCGTTCGGGATCCTCTCTAACACTGAGATGAAAGGACATCTTGCCCTGCCTTTTTCTGCAGGATGTACACATCAGTGGCTTCACCCAGTGCAGATCTGTGCTCTTGTGCACACAAACGCATGTGCACGCACGCACTCACTCACTCACACACACACACACACACACACACACACACACACAGTACAACGTGTTTTATTTCAGACGGCCCTGTGACTCATTTCAGGTTCGATCTGCTACGCAAAATGGGTACTCTGCTCGAAACAGTCAACACGTATCAAGTTATGCAATTATACTTTTTTTTTTTTTATCACGGCAAATATGGGAAATCTCATATGTGACAAATCCTGCTCAATTTATTTATTTTTTCTGCACATTGTGCACGTCTGCTTTTCCTGCGGCGAATGGTGTAATATCATGCTGATTTGATTGAGCTTCATGTCTGCATCTCTGTGTGTGTGCGTGTGTGTATTCATCTGTGTGTGTGTGTGTGTGTGTGTGTGCGTGTATTCATCTGTGTGTGTGTGTGTGTGTGTGTGTGTGTGTATGCGGGTGTGCGTGTGTGGTACCACAGAACCGCAGGTAGCACATAATCTCCAGCAGGATTACCCTTAAAGCCGATTACAGTCCGGGTGCATCAGCACGTGTAATATGACACCGTGTGGGGCCTCGACCTCCCCCCCGCGCCGAATGTGTCCCGCACGTTAGACGCAGTAACGACGGGATCCTGATTTGAGCGGGAGGGCCTGTGGATCAGTCGCTACACGGGACAAGCGGAGTGTTAGATCGCCCGGGGTGAAATGGACGAATGGGGGAAAGGCGATCTCGGGCTCGTCATAGAGAAAGCGGCCTCATCGATTTTTTGCAGTTTTTTTTTTTTTTACCCCGCAGCCACACATGCTGTATTGGATTTTGGGAATCGATTGCGATTGACATCAAATCTTCCAATTACCATTACGGGCCAAACAGCAAACCAGGGGAGGGGTTTGTTTTACTGTTTTATTGTTATTTAAAATGTATTTAAAGTAATTACATTTTTTCAGTCCCCCCCTTCCTCTCGATATTCCATTCTGTGGTTTCCTCTTTAATCCTGTCCCTGCAGTACGGTGAACGGCGGCAGCCCCCCGCGGGGGGGGGGGGCCTTTTGAAAGGTGTGAAACGGACAGCTTTGTGCGTTTTTTCTTTTTTGTGTGTGTGTGAGACAGCGCCGTGCGATGAGTGCGGCACGGCACAGCAGCCTTCCGGAAGCTTCCTTTTCTCCGCGGAAAACACCGCAGAGCAAGTGCTTTTAGTGCCTCTGCCTCGCTCGCTTTGAAGATTGGGGGGGCTCGGTTGGGGGGGGGTGGGGGGTGCTTACCTGCTTACCTTTTGTCTGACGCACATCCATTTATGCTGCCGGTAGTTTACCGAGGCGGCTGACAAAGTGAAGGGACCCGTGCCGACAGACAGCCCCGATTACAAGGTTGGGTTTTTTCCCTCTCTGCTCGTTGCTCTGCACTGCTCGTCATTTCCTGGTTACTCATCGGCTGACTTTCACGGGTGGCTGTGATTGGACGTAGCCGTGGAGACGAGCCCGAGGAGAGGTTCTCGGGGCGGGGTTTCCGGAACGGGGCCCCCTGATTAATTGGACGAGCCTCGCCTCACGGGCCGCGTTCCTCCTGAGGGTGTCGTGGTCTCAACCCTTGTTTTTTTTTTCTTTTTTTTCCTCTCTCTCTCTCTCTCACAGGTGACCGAGTACCTGAACGGGCAGGAGTCCGCCAAAAGCGCCAGGGTGAGTACGAATAGCGCGGCGATTTGCACAAACACCCCGCGCCACCACAGGGTCGATCGGGGGGGGGGGGGGGGGGATTCCTTCCGCGGCGGAGGACACTGGAGAGAGCCGCGTTATTTCCGTCGTATAAGCGTAATGTTTACCATTAAAACCGTTAAGTGCTTCTCAGGGGGAAAAAAAAAAAAAACTTTTGCCGAAATTTTACGCGATGAAAATCGACGAATGTCACTTCAAACTACGGCTTAATGGGTGTAGGGGGCGTAAAGACGGCAGCTCAGAGTAAACGCTTCTGCTTCTCTCACAACGAGGTTTATAAAAACCGGCCTTTTAACGGCGGCCTCGATCATTCCCGCTCATGGGTAGTGTCTGTTCGAAAGGTGAACGGTTTCCTTAGCAACCCGCGCGCGAGGCACGCCTCCGTCCTCCCATCGCGTACTTCCGTAAGCTCGTAAAAGTCATGGCCGCGCATATCAAGGTTGGTTGCACAGCAGGCAGCGGGCTGGAAACTGCTGTCTTTACGTGTGTGTGTGTGTAGCCGACTCGGCCTCTCAAAATGTCCGCTCTCTCTCTCTCTCTCTCTCTCTCTCTCTCTCTCCCTCTCTCCCCCCCCCCCCCCCCCCCCCCCCCCGTTCGTACCCGCAGCTGAACATCTGGCGTTACGGGGACTTCCGGGCCGACGACGCCGACGAGTTCGGCTACACCGCTAATCGCGCCGCTCCTGAGGCCCTTCGCCGAAGAGACACGCTCACTCCTTAAAAATAAAAAAAAAATAAAGAAAAAAATATGAAAAAAAAAGATGAAAACGGCAGCATTGACATTCTTCCTTCATTCCTCTTTTGTCAAGTCACTCCTCTCCTCTCTCTCTGTTTCTCCTCCTCTTCCTCAGTGGCTTTTTCCCCCTCCTCCAGGAGTTCCCACAGTCATGTCTGTGGATGGGCGGGGCTTCGCACAGTCATGTCTGTGGATGGGCGGGGCTTCCCACGGCCATGTCTGTGGATGGGCGGGGCTTCCCACGGCCATGTCTGTGGATGGGCGGGGCTTCCCACAGCCATGTCTGTGGATGTCTGTAGGGATTCGCCACTGGCAACACGGTTCTGATCAGCCACTGACCAGAGGGAGAACGAGAGAGAGAGTGAGAGAGAGAGAGAGAGAGAGAGAGAGAGAGAGAGAGCGTGCCTGGGAGACCCATTACCCCCCTCCCCCTCTCCATCCTTCCGACAGCTTGCTTTCTTGAGAAAATGCTTCCTAAATAAAGAAAACTATATAAATGTAAATGTATATGATTAAAAAAAAAAAAAAAAAGAAATAAAAAAAAGAAGCTAGAAAAACCAACGTAAACAAAATCAATGAGCTTATTTTTGTTTGCTTTTTTTAAGAAAAAAGATGTATATGAGAATGTTTGAGACGGTGATGAATATGGTGTTTTATGTAGGGAGTGTTCCTCTCTCTTGGCGAGAAGCCGCAGATGATTTTGATGAAAACGCTTCTCTCTGTCCGTGTTGTCTACAGGTACCGGTCAGTCTTTTTATCTGGGCTCAGTAGCGAAAACAGTGTTTGAACACATTTTTCCCAAGATGAACTTGTCATTGTATTTAAATCTTTCCCTGCCTAATAAAATTAGCAAAAAATCTGACCGCTTGCTTCTTTTTGCAGGTTCCATTATATCCCTTATGTGTATGAATGTGCCACGGGGGGGGGGGGGGGGGGGGTGTGTGCTCATCTGCGATGGGCTGGAACTGTATGCTTTCACTGTAATTTTGCAGCGTCTTGTACACAATTACTGAAAATTACAGCAAGCCTGTTATGCTTGTGAGCAAATATAATAGAGGAGGAGAATGCCAAGTCTTATCTGGAGGACCTTCATGGAGCTGCAAGACATCTCTTCTTGTGTATTTGCATTTTCAAATGAGTCACTCTATGGTCACACTTAATAATTCTCTCTCTCTCTCTCTCTCTCTCTCTGGTTAGCAGGCTCTATGTAATGCTTGTTTCTTTAGTGGCTTGTGTGAATGGAGCAGTGTGCTGTGGGCGGGGCTATGGCCGAAGGCTGCTGTATAGATGCACAGGTGTGGACATAAATGGATCCAGTGAGCTCAGTGCTGGTCCATCAGAGAGCAGATCTGTCTTATCTGGATCTGTGCTTTTTAGCATTGTGGTTTTTTTTTCTTTCTCCCCCCCCCCCCCCCCGCCATCATCACCGAGTGTCAACCCCTCCCCACCCCCCCACCCCCCCAGGCGGGTCGTGCGTGCAGAACATCGAGCGATTATCGCCGCGGTCCAGTTAAAGTGACTTACGGTCGGCCCGGCTGACTCTGGGAGGGGCAGCGGGGGCCGTAAATCTCCTCGCCCGTCCGACACCCGTTCCCACATTCGGCACCGCCATCGCACGGGAACGAGCGTCATCGCTAATTTATCGTGGTCAACTTCAATTACGGCGCACGAGGGAAAGGGTCATAATTCAAAGGGGAGTGGGGGGGGGGTGTATGGAAATGCGCTCCAAGGACAATTATTTTTAATATGGCCGCCACCGCCATCCATCCAAGAGGGGCGAGAGGAAGTTTGATGAATCTGTCCTTTGGGGAACGGCTTCTGTTTCTCTATCACCTTTCCACATGTTACTCAGCCCCCCCCCCCCCCCCCCCCCCACTCCGCTTTGTGATAAAACTGTCGTTAAAGTCGTTAACCGAGCTAGCGTCACGCTAGCGCCACTCGGTCACAAGTCTGCAAGATGGCGCCAGTGAATGGCGATCCCGTGCGGGTAACGTTAATGGACAGCGTGGGCTCAACGTGGGAACGGCCTTCACGTCCGAATCTGAAATGATCGCACATCCGCTCACGCCCTTCCCTTTCCCCACCCCCCATTTTCGTTGAAGTGGCAGTGAAAAGACTTTTCGCCGGCGAATTCTGCAAAAACTGGACTATAGGAAGGGACCTTGACTACTCTAGCTTGGGAGTCTCACATTTCCTCTTACGCTATTTGAAATTACAGCTTTATTATACTGTTTTTTTATAAAAGTGGACACTAGGCATGTATTAGGTTTGGCGGACAGTATAAATTGCATATTTAGTTAAAATTATTACGTTACGAAGTCTGTAATGATAGTCCCAGCATTTCCCAGCAGAGCTTTTGGCGATCAACCCTATCTACTGCCGAAAAAGAAATTGCGTAGCCATAGCGCTGCCTCTCAAAAGAGCAGTGGGGAGCGCAGAACGCCGTTCACTCAGAATGCTAAATGATTTTTTATTATTATTATTATTATTATTATTATTATTATTATTATTATTATCGACGTTGTAGTAGTTCTCATCGTTACTTAGAGGCCTTGCGAGAGGAAAACAGAAACCCGTTTTTCATGAGACTCAATAATGTAATCCCCCGCGATGCGTTTGGAACGCAGAAATGAAACCGACGAAATAATTTCGGGTGAAAAGGTTCTGTGTGGGAACGACTTGCTCAAAGCGCAGCGTGCTGCGCGGGTGCGATCGGGTCGTGTCGGAATACGACAGAGGGGCATGGGGTCAAATCCTCCTTCGAGGTGAAAGCGCAGGATCCGACCCTCCCACCTTCGTATTTTGCGGTTTTTTTACGTTTCGTTTTTATTTTCTAAGCGGTGTTCGAGTTCGCCTGAAAGCAGTCGCGGACCTTCTGTTTTTTAACGGCCTTTAACAAGCCTCTCCGCTCGAAGAGCACCCTCTCTAACGACGCCCGAGTTCAAAAAGCACCCGGGAAGGATCAAAGCCGCAGGGGAGAAGACCGGCGTCGTTTGAAGATCGGCTTTTAAAAACGCCCACGCGTCCCCGTCTCTATTCAGGGAGCGGCTCTGCGTTGCGCAGACCTCCTGTTAAACAGCAGCGGGTCACAGCTGCGCAGACCTGCGCGTTATTGCCGCTGCGCCAACGTGCTAACCGCACACGCGGCAAAAACCACCGAGCAAGCAAATGTATTTGAGAAAGACGGAGCTGGATTCGAGATAAGGATCCCAACCCCAATCATAAACCGCACGGCAACAGCGTATATATTTCAAGCCAGAGGGCATTTCACAGCGTATCTGTGAGTCATATAGGGTGATGCGATTTATCTACGTATGACAAATATAGCCTCCCGAACAGTTTCGTTCCCTATAATTAATAGGCCCTGGCAGGGCAGGTTAGCTTCGCGGCGCTAGGACGATTCGGCAGCAGGAATATCCCCAAACGGGACCCCTAACGGCCGTTAAGCTGTGGAAATCGGTGTGTTCGGTGCAATCAGCTGTTTCACTCACACATAAAAAAACGTCAGACCCACTTTTGGGTTTAACCCCCTGGTGCTGTAGTTACGAGCGGGCCGACGGACGGACGGGTCGTCTGGAGAAGAGGAAAAAAAATCTCTCGAAATGAGTTGCGTTAGATGGACTAATTATAAAACACTTAATATTGTGATTTGTCTTTTAAGTGTAAATGTAATGGGCTTTTAATGTAAAGGGTCCAGAGAATGATTTATGGAATCAAAATTACCCTGGTTTAGTAAACTGTGCATTCAAAAACGTCAAATTACAAAAGCACCCATCGATCTGTTGATCAAATTATGGTACAGATTTTTAATTTCTGGATTAAATATTACTTATGTATCAAAGTGTCAATGCATCAGACTAGGCCATGATTATTATTAAAGGGGGATGGGGATTGTCCCTTCACAATCATCATCGTTGCTTAAAAAAATAAAAAATACATTCAGATCCAGTCTATTGAAAGTATGTTCAACAGAGCTCAAGTGTGATTTGATTAAATTAGTCTGGCATTACAGATTCAATTGTCTTTTTTTTCCTGGCACAGTATTTCAATGAAAGGGAAGACCGTGTTTTATCAAACCGTCCGTTTCTGAATGACAGTTGGGAACGCTGTGGAATTGAACAGCAAACACGCTCTGTGTTCTTTTGTCTTACTTCAGATAAATGCATTATGTAAATTTCCGACGTGTAATATTGACTTTTAACTTCCTTATGCTTTCTCGCTGGAGGTTTTCTCCACCGCCGAAATGTAAAATTAGCATTTTTATAAGGGGAGTTAAATGTGGCGTGAATCGGGTGAGGCCCGTTCGTCGCCAAATGATTTTTAAAGAAAGGGGAACGTTGCGCTTTCGCAGTGAACTTTTTTTTTCGGAGTTTTTGAAATCTCGCCGATTCAGCGTCTTGGTGGCGGTATTCGGAGATGTTTGAAACGCAGAGGTGTCGCACGTGTCCCGCGCACAGCCCCTTTATAAAGGCCAGAGGTTGTTTGTCCGCACGCCGAAACTGAGAAATCCATCTCGCCTCAACGTGCTGTCACCCAGCCTGATGAGAAAAAAACCTGCTTTCTCATCCTCCAGGTGCCCTGAGTTTCCCCGCCTTGTTTTCCACGAGCGGCGGTAAAAAAAACAAAACAAAAAAAGAAACGATCGCTTCCAGCCTCCGGCGAAGTGGCGGCTGTAGCTTTTTTTTGGCTCGGCTTCACTCTGGTACCGCGCGCCGACGCCCCGTTTGCAAGAGGCCTTCTCCGGCTTGTAAAATCAGACCTGGCAAAGGGCAGGCCTCTACCTTCAGGGCCCCCATTGCTCTTTCAGAACAACCCCCCCCCCCCCCCCCCCCCTCCCCGCTGCAGTCCATCTCTCTCCCCGACGGCTTTTCATCTTTTCCCTTTTAAACGGCCTGTCAAAGACTCAATTACCAGCGGATTGGTGCCGTATAAGTTTATGATTGGCTCGGGAGGACAACGAGCCCCATTAGAGCACAGATGCATCGAGCGCGTAAGCGCACTGGGCCGTGATTCGCCCTCTGGTTAATCGATGCCAAAAATGTTGACGAGACATTTTTTTTTTTTTAACCTCTGTCTTGTCTTTTTCTCGTACGGTTGTGAGCAGTTGTCTGGTTCCCCTGCCTCTCAGGTATACATTCTCTACAGACGAGCGCTAGGCAGTATAATTTCACTCAGGTGACGTGATTTATGGACGGCCGGGCGAACCGTGTTCGCCCAACCAATGCCCCTCCCCCCCCCCCGAGCACGAGCGTCCAATCGAGCCGACCGCAGCGAACTCTCCTTTCTCATTACGGCCCTTACCTCCTCCTGCCGCTAACGGGCGCGGGAGGAGAAAAGGGAAAGGAGCACAAAAGAGGAAAATTCAAAGGGCGCTCGATAAAAGGGGGAAGAAGAAAGGAAGGTCAGGACATTGTTATGGTAATGCGAGGAACAGAGGACATTTCGTAACGTCCCGTGACTGCGTGTGCTTTCTCCTCCCCGAGCCTGTACCGGCAGCAGTTAGTTTAAAAAAAAAAAAAAAAAAAAGCATTCTGCGCACTGTAAATGTCCATCACGTAACATTGACATGGGCCTGTGTACAGACCTGTGTTTTTGCAGTTGTTCCGATGACCTTGATATGCACTTTTGTACGTCGCTTTAGATAAAAGCATCTGCTAAATAAATTTTATGTTTCATGTCAGTGTGAATCATTTCTAGTGTCATTTGGACAGAAGAAATAAATGCAATAAATCCTTGTGATTTCAAGCTTTTTAAAATAAAATTTATTTATTTTTTTAAAGAAGCCGGAATGTTCCATTCTGCAGCTGATACCAGCTTGGAAGAGCAGCCCTTCAGCCCAAAATGGGTCTGACTCACGCGCCAGAAATAAACCCTTGAATGGATCTCGTTTTGAGACGGAACCCTGACCCGCACGCGGCCCATCCATCAGCCGCCACGGCGGTCGGTCCCGGGCCCTGGCCCGGCTGTTTCCAGGGCAACGGCCAAACCGCGCGTATATTAATAACGTCTCCTGGCGCTCCCTCTGCTTCAGCCTCTCAGTACCTCGCCGAGCGACAGGTACTCTGATCCCGCTTCGATGGCGAGTGCTTTTAGCGGCCGCGCCGCCGGCGGCGTGGGCTAGCCGTAGCCGCCGCGGGCCCGACCGACGCGGCTTCCTGGCCGAGGCGCAGACGCCAAACCCCGAGGGCTCCCGCGCTGAACATGCTAGCGCGCCGCGCTGTGAACGCGCACGTGCCGAACGTTGTGCTAACTGTGCTTGCGGCTAAACAGCTCCCGCGACCCCTCCCCCCCCCTCCCCTTCCCCGCCTTTGTCCACGGTGCGTAAGGATGCATTTGGTTAGTTTATGGGCCCTTGTGAGAGCTGTTGGATTGGGCCCCACTGCTTTGCAGGCCCCCTGCTTCTAGAAGGTCCCCCCCCCCCTCGTCTTGCAGCTCATTGTCAGGATCCCCAAAACGAACGTTCTCCTCGCTTTAAAAAGTTCAGACCGTGGCACCCGCCTTGGACGCGGCTTGTTTGACGATGTCGCTGTCTGGGGGGGTGGGGGGGGGGTGGGGGGGGGGTTTACCCGTGTTCCCTGAGAGGAGAACACAGTCAAATGCCTGAAATGAGGTGAACCTTCGCTCCCGCATGTTCCATCCGCGCGTTGTCCTCCCGACGCTGTGGAGGAAGATTAGTTTTACTTTAGCCTGAAGAACAGGTGCTTTCACGGCTGCTATAAATACTTGAAGTGAGATCCACATAAATAGACTTATTAAGGACTTATTGCGTGACCAAACCGTTGCCTGGAAACGCCAGGTAGGCCTTAATTCTTCATGCAAAAACCCCCTCCCCCCCACTTCTGCAGGTTCGTCGAATCACTCTTTATGAATTCAGATTTTTGTCCATACTCATATATCCCAATTTAGCCGAAGAATGATCGGCTTCCCCACCCCGGAAAGGCGCCACGATTCAAGCCGCTGGTTGGTTTATTATTTTACGTTTAGAATTAATTACTCGCCGTTATAAATGTGTGATGAATGAATTACAGGGTCCAAGTTAAACTACGCGGTCGCTCCCTGCACTTGGAACTGTGCTTCCCTCCAGGGTTTTCAACACACTTGTCCCTGGTTGCGGTTGTACACTTTGTTGTACGTCGCTCTGGATAAGAGCGTCTGCCAAATGCCTGTAATGTAATATAACGTAATGTAATGAATGCCTTTTTAAACTCATTGTATGACGCACCATTATTGTCTTACAGTACTTCTGCTGCTCTCGTGGTCGTGTGCTGCACCTGCCTGTACAAAATGTTCATTCATTACTTGCTTAGTACAGAAGCGTGGGTTTAGCAGTACACAATATTCATTCATTACTTGTTTAGTACAAAAGTTCAGAATCAAGAGAAATCTACTGCCCACGGACACTGTACCTAAACAGAACAGACGCACACATTTTGTGCCGTCAAATTTTATATGAACGATTGAAGCACATGTCCTACAATTGTGGAGGACGGCTTTAACTTGGATTTAAACCACTCAAATCTTTTTTTTTTTCCTTCCGTGCAATGTACCTACACTAATCTGTGCAATGCAATTTCAGAAATAGCGCTTCCATTTTTTTTTTTTCCGAGCCATTGAGCGTTGGACTTAGGGTGATACCTGCACGTAATTTGTGAAATGCATATTTTCATAGTTTCTGATGGTGTATTTTTGTTCTATATATATATATATGCCTTGCATATATTGCGCAAGGCTATTTCTTCTGCACGTGTTCCAGCTTAACCTCTATCCGATCAATTTATTTATTTGACTTAATCTCGTAAAACAGCCTCCGGGCCTGCCGATTAGAAATTCCTCTGTGGAACAAACTTATTGACCTAATTTGCGTATGCAAATGAGCTGTTATCTTGTGGACGAAACGTTTCTTACGGTAAACATGTACGCTGATTGCTTTAAAGGATTTAGCCCTTTAAATGCTGGTAGCGGTACTTTTAATAGATGGGAGTTATGTGAATCCTAGTTGAGACGGAGTCTTGAATAATCTGCCGTCATTTCCTGCATTTGGGGCCTAAGACCTTCAACACCTGCAAAGCTAATAACGCAACCAATGATTGGTTAAAAACAAACACCATGCCCAATCATTGCTCATGTTACTGGGCAGTTAGCCTTTTCTAATACACTCCCCGATGCTTTGTTTCAGTTTTGCCGCTAAGTGTCATGGAAGGGGGCAGGTGACATCATCAGAAAGGGAATGGCCATCTTACGGTCCCGATAGGTATCTTCGCGACCGTCCCGCTCGACTCCAAAGAGTACATCCTGTTCCTGGCTGGCCTCGCCCCGACCGAATGAGCGCGCAGGCTAGCGCTCCTTCTGTTAGCGCTTTTACCGAAAACCGCCCCCGCGGGCGACGCTCTGTCCCGGTGGGGCGCGCTCGACGCGCTTTTCTGTACGCGGTGATTACAGCAGCCCCTCTGTTCCGCCGCGCACGACCCCGCGCGGTCAGACCCCTCCGGCGCTTTAGCCGCACGTCTCCCCCCGCCAGGCATCCGCCAAACGCGCGGCGCGTAGCGCTCCCTAACGCCCCGGCTGCGTCAGACGGGGATTAGCCGCTGCGCAGTGCTGCGCAGTGCTGCAGGCGCGCCGGAGCGCGCTCAGACAGGCCTCCCGCTCGCGCGGGACACGCCCACGCGCTGCGGCGGTGAGTAATAGAGATCCCCCGTCGGGCCCCCGGCTGCGGACGTGACCCGAATGGCGATGGAGCCTCGCTATCGATCGAGCGCCCGCGGGCCGGAGAGAGAGAGAGAGAGAGAGGAGAGGAGCGCTCCGGTTTGGGAGAGAGGTTTTTACAGGCAAACTTGTACTGCGTCATCAGTGCGTTACTACGCACCCACGCACGCACACCCACTCACACATACTCACACCTGCAACCTCACGCACACTCACACACACACACACATGCACTCACACTCACGCATGCACGCACGCAGACACTCACAAACACATACTCACACGCATGCACACTCACACACACAAAGGCGCACGCTTTCACGCGCACACTCACACATGCGCACTCACACTCACGCATGCACGCACACAAACACACACATGCGCTCTCACATAGTGTACACTCACGCACACAGTCACGTACACACACACTCACACATGCACATTCGCGCACACTCACGCACAAGCACAAACACACACGCACGCACTCACATATTCACGCGACACACATGCGCACACGCACACACACACAATCACACACATACGCACATACACACAATCACACACACGCACGCAAACCATTATTCAAATAAACTACTCATTTATCATCAGACTAATCCGCTGGGCTTGTCGCGAGCCATTTTTCATTTGAACGCCCTGCAGAAATGACAGCGATTGCCGAGGACAATGTCTTTGTTTTGGGAATACCTCTAACAACGAATGGCCATTGTACCAAGATTAATGAGAACATCGCTTTTGTCTGCTCATACTTACCAAGGGAATATTACCAGGCAGGGCCCCACTGGTCCATCAGGCTGGTTTAGAAATATCTACGAAAATCGATGAACCTCACCTGTGATGATGATACGGAATGTCGTACCGAAAATGCTAAACAGTGCACGTGGACAGTAGGGCTAACCCTTAAGCCTTAGATTGCGATTGTATCGATCGGCTGCCGAGGCACGTTCACGGTTTCTCGTCCAACCGCGAAAAATCGCGAAGACGTTTTCGACGGGCCGCACCGGGAGCATTTCTGAACCTGAGAAACGCGAAACCTGTCGCAGCCGACCATCGGCGGCGGCCATTCGGGCTCTCTCCCCGGCGGCCATTCGGGCTCTCTCGCCATGTCTCTCTCTCCTTTCGGCGCCGGGCGTCTCCAGAGATAATCGAGTCTGGCAAGGCTGATGGGATTCATCATACCTGGGCCCCCTCCATCTCCTCTGAAGAGCAGCTGTCAAAAAACCCCTTTGGAGATTTCTGCGGGTTTGTGTGTGTGTGTGTGTGTGTGTGTGTGTGTGTGTGTGAGCGTGTGTGTGTGTGCGTGTGTGTGAGCGTGTGTGTGTGTGTGTCGTTTCTGTTGCCTCTCAGAATACCTTGGCCTCAGTGCTCCAGGTGCCTTCGTGCCAACACACGCTTATGTTTCCATCCATGTAAATAGAAGGGAGCTCTGGGTGTGTATGTTTCTCATGTTTCTGCCCTACGTACTGTTTACCTGTAGGTGCTTTGCGGGTGTTGGCGTGTACGTCTGTGTTAGCTCTGAACCCGCCTCTGGCCGTGCCTTCTCTCCCTCTCTCTCTCTCTGTTCTTGAGATAAATATATAGGTTGTGATTAAGGAGAGGACTTCGAGAGGCACCTCAGCGCTCTTTGCCGAGTGGTTGCCACCTCTCGTCTGATCACGAGTGGGGACAAAGTCCAGCCTCCTGCGGTTTCGCTTGTTCCTCAGGGGGCTTCGCGTACGAGTGCACTCACTGACACACACACGGGCGTGCGCGTGAAGCCGCTGTATTTCTAGCTCATATTCCCATTTGGTTCTCGTCCACCTCCAGTAGTGTGCCAGAATAATTTTGTACAACACACGGGCACCTATAACTCCCAAATGTTAAGTATATGAACACACATTCACCGCTTTTGAAACTATGTCATCTGTGTAGTTGTGCATTTGTGCACATCGTAGCTGACATGGTCCGACAGGACACGTGTGCCCGTAGCTGCATTGGATAGGATGGGGATGGGATTTGAGTACTCCAGTTCAGCAATGATATTTCTACTCATGTCTGTTTCTCCCTCTGCATTCTTTATGGGGGCTTTAGCTCGGTTGATGCGAGTGTTAAGGCTCAGAAACTATTTTCAATATTTCCTCATGTTTGATGTGCAAAGGCCGCTTAGTCACCCTGTTTAGAGACCCCCAAAACTGGGCGTGTTAGAGCACATATTAATAAAGACAAAAAATAGCTCAGGTTTATACTGACAGGATTATTAAGCTTAAGCACAATGGCAGTCAGGCCGAATTCCCGTATTTAATTTCTGTCTCAACCGGTCTTTAGGAGAAAACTCCTCTGTTTCATCTTCTTAAAATAAACAAGAGACCCGTCTGCGTGCAGCGAGGGAAACCCCCCCCCCCCCCCCCCCCCCGATCTTATTTAATATTCGTCTGAATCGCACACAGGAGAAAAAAAAATAGAGGAAACGAGGAACAAAAGGAAGGGCTTTGGGAAGCGCGGAGCAGAGAAACGTTACGCGCGTTTGATTAGGTTCAGACGCGCCGAGCGGCTCGCGTGCTCTCCGAGGACGATATCGGGGCGTCGGGAGGCACGGCTGTCTGCAACAGGTTGTTTGCTTGTTTCCATAGATACCGCGCTTTTTTTTCCGCGCGCGAGCAGGATTGAAGGACATCTTGCCTGGCCGAGGCGACGCGCGTTGAGCCCTGCGAGGGTTCGAGCAGGCGTGCCGCACTCTCCCCCCGTGGGTGTCTGGGCTGCGTGAGTCATCCCCCGTGCGTTCTTTCGCACAGACAAATTCGTTTAGACATTCTCATTTGGTGCGCAAATTGGGAACGGGGATATTACGATCCACTGTGAAAGGCACGTTCGCTGAACTGGAGTTTTTTTTAATCTCTTAAGTGCAGGGTTGACACTTTTTAAAACAAATAAGTCATTCGTTTAATCTTTAGGGAAAAGTGAGGCCTCTTTTTGCTAACTGCCACATGGGACCTGGATTCAAACACATTCTACTTCACTTATGAAGGAAGCAGCTTGTCAGGAAGCACCTTCTGATCTGTGGAACAGAAGAGAAAATGGCCGCCACAAAAGAATGTAGGGATATCAAGTTTTTTTTTTCATACACTCTGACTGACTGCAAGTGCACAGAGATTGTTTGCCCAAATCTCCTAATCTTGTGTAAAACTCCAGCCATAGCACTGAAATATGGAATTATTAGTTACTTTAGCAGTGAAGTCTCTCAATTTAATATGCTTTATTGAATGAAATGAACCTTGTACATATTTCCTAAGCAAACAAGAAGGATACAAAAACAAGCAGTAGACTATAACAGTAGAAATTACAACACGAACAAAAATGACTTCTAATACAATTGCAATTGGCATTTTCTCTCTCTCTTTGCCTATTTCTATTTCTCTCTGTCTATCTCTTGCCCTCTTTCCCTCCCCCCTCTCCTCTTTCCCTCCCCCCTCCAGTGCTGGTGCAGGCCTGCTCGAGGTAATCAGCCATGCAAGATGTCTGCCTTCACGGTCTGGGAGTTTTTTATGGACGACATTATTCTTCTTGCCAAAGGTGCTTTTCCATGTGTCTTTCGGTGGAGGGATTGTCCTTGGCAGATAACAAATATGGCCGTTTTTTTTAATTGACATACCCGTGCGAGGCGCCGAACACAGACGGAAGGTCCGTCCATTTTTGCTTCAGGGTAATTTGGGCAGGCATGCGGGGGGGTCACACCATAGGCCGTAAGCACAACTGCGTGACCATGGAATACAGTGTTTAGGGCTTTGGATAGTGTTATGGCTACATAGGGCTTTGGATAATGCTATGGCTACATAGGGCTTTGGATAGCGCTATGGCTGCATAGGGCTTTGGATAGCGCTATGGCTACATAGGGCTTTTGATAGCGCTATGGCTACATAGGGCTTTGGATATCGCTATGGCTACGTAGGGCTTCGGATAGCGCTATGGCTACATAGGGCTTTTGATAGCGCTATGGCTACATAGGGCTTTGGATATCGCTATGGCTACATAGGGCTTTGGATAGCGCTATGGCTACATAGGGCTTTTGATAGCGCTATGGCTACATAGGGCTTTTGATAGCGCTATGGCTACATAGGGCTTTGGATAGCGCTATGGCTACATAGGGCTTTGGATAGCGCTGTGGCTACGTAGGGCTTTGGATAGCGCTATGGCTACATAGGGCTTTGGATAGCGCTATGGCTACATAGGGCTTTGGATAGCGCTATGGCTACGTAGGGCTTTGGATAGCGCTATGGCTACGTAGGGCTTTGGATAGCGCTATGGCTACATAGGGCTTTGGATAGCGCTATGGCTACGTAGGGCTTTGGATAGCGCTATGGCTACGTAGGGCTTTGGATAGCGCTATGGCTACGTAGGGCTTTGGATAGCGCTATGGCTACGTAGGGCTTTGGATAGCGCTATGGCTACATAGGGCTTTGGATAGCGCTATGGCTACGTAGGGCTTTGGACAGCGCTATGGCTACGTAGGGCTTTGGATAGCGCTATGGCTACGTAGGGCTTTGGATAAATCTACAGCTGCAGCTCTGTACCACTTTCACCTTCTTCACCGAATCCAGCCTCTCAACTCCTGTCCTTGAGCACACTGCAGGTTTTCCAAATCTATTTTTTTATGGAGGGAAGATACTCTAAATGGGATCGATCAAGAACTATTACTGTTCGAATTGGGCAATATGCAGGGTGGAATAAAGGCAGGAGAGCAGGAGCAGGCTTGGAGTAGCTGACAGTACCGCTTGTCCTTGTCCCATCTCTGGAACTCCTAATAAACTGGATGTTGATTGGATGTGCCACTTCTCATTGTCCCGTCTCTGGAACACCTAATAAACTGGATGTTGATTGGATGATGCCAATGAATTTAAGCACTGTTTTGGGCTTTGGGCTTAATTGCAAAAAAAATATTTATGAAAAAAAAAATAATTATAATAATAAAATTAATAAAATAAAATTAATTAATAAAATAAAAAAAATATATATAGATGGATAGATGTGTGTGTGTGTGTGTGTGTGTGCTTGTGTAGGCTAATCAAGAACAGTGTAATGAAATACGCTGTGAGAAACATGCTGGTATTCATATAACTATTCATGCCATGTTTAAATATTTTTAATTCCAATTTCTTGCCACAAACAACAGCAGCTAGAAAAACAGTGCACAAACGTGAAAATTATATTCTTTTTTTTCTGTCAAATCCTCATCATTTTACAGAGTGCAATGCAGTCAGTTGTTTGCATACTGTGGTTTTAGCGAGAGGGATTTCATCCACAGTGCTGTAAGGGAGTTTAGGAGCACACGCACACACACACACACACACTCACTCACTCACTCATATAAATGAACTCATAGTTAATGCACCATTGAGCTCTACTGGAGCAGAATAACAGGTACTGTTTTGGATAGTGTTCCATGTCTGCATTGGGTTATGCTTGATAAGAGCTGAGAAATCACCGAAGACTTCTTAAGAGGGAAATAATTTCATTCTGTCCATGAAGACATGGATTTTCTGTCTGTGGGTGCCCCAGTTTTTGTGATACTCTCAGTATCTCAGTTCTTTTGTATGTCATCAGAAGGAGAATCCCTTTATTATTCCTGAAAAACTAGATTGAATTTTATTTGTTAGTTTAAAAAAAATCTTTTAAAATTATGTGAGCCTCTGTACTGTTATCGCAATCTTGCCATTTTTTTTTATTTTCACCACGACAGGGAGATTAGATATTCTGGGATTCCTCCTCAGATGCCTGCAGTTAAGAATCTTGGTCTTAAATAAACTTTGACAAGAGATAACGTTATGTTGACTATGTGGAAGCCTCTTCTGGAGAGGTACTAGAACAAAGAAAACATTCTTATGTAAAAGGTGCGCATTGCGTGTGCGCTGTCTTGTCAAATAAATATCATTATGTGTGTGTTTGCTATCTTCTTAAATAAATATCATCTTACATGATTGCTATCATCTCAAATATCATCTTACATGATTGCTATCATCTCAAATATCATCTTACATGTTTGCTATCATCTCAAATATCATCTTACATGTTTGCTATCATCTCAAATATCATCTTGCATGCGTGGTATCTTCTTAAATATCATCTTGCATCTGTGGTGTCTTAAATAGCATTGTGGATCTGTGCTATCTTAAATATATTGTGTCTGAGCTATCTTCTCGAGCATCATCCTGTGTCTGTGCTATCTTCTTAAATATCGTCTTGTTTGTTTTCTGGACAATGAAATCTGTGTGAGTTGAAGTCACTTTGTGGTACTAAATGTGGTGGTTTTAAAGGTGATTTATCACCAGGCGATTTATTGCTGATTCTGATCAAAAGGTGGTAAAGCTTATCCCCCAAACAACTGTTGATAGGATTTACTTTCAGCCCTTGGCTGATTTAAACTTTGATCCCGCAGAGTCCTCTCAAGGTCCCCTCCAATCACTGGCTCTGTCTGAGCGATTAAGACCTCGGGTGGAACAAAAATCCCAACCTACAACCTTGTACATCTGATTTTTTTATTTATTTTTTTTTAGCCTGTGCATTGCTGAGCAAAGAGTATTTTCTCTTTTGTTAGAATTTTTTAAATTTTTGTTAATGAAGCCACATCACTTGCAAAGTGAACCTCTGCTAACTACTGTGTGTGTGTGTGTGTTTGTGTGTGTGTGTCTCTGTCTCCGTCTCTGTCTCTGCGCTTGTGTTTGTGTGTATGTATGTGTGTGTGTGTGTGTGTGTGTGTCTCTGTCTCTGTCTCTGCGCTTGTGTTTGTGTGTGTGTGTGTGTGTGTGTGTGTGTGTCTCTGTCTCCGTCTCTGCGCTTGTGTTTGTGTGTATGTGTATGTAAGGAACATACTCAGGAATAATTTATCTCTTCATCAGCCACAGGTGCAGGCTTCTGTCCTATTGTTTAACCTTTGAGCCGCATGAGACTGTAATTCACCGACATCGCTCTCATTCCCACACCATCTGTAAGCGAGAGGAACAATGGACTCCTGTCACCCTGCCCCTGAGCCCGGGGATCAAGCCCTCGTCTCCTGGGTCGAAAAATCCTTCCTTTGACTTGGAGCCACCGACAGGACCGTAAGTGTGAGACTGTGTCACCAGGGAAGCTATAAAATGGAAGCGTCATTGGGAAGTAATTCTGTGTTTTTTGTTTTGTTTTTTCTCTTTCCACAGATGGCTCCGAACCGGTGATTTTCGGAAAGCACAGCTATCCGCGAGGCTCGTCATCCATTCCCGTCACAACACAGTGTGGCTGCCGCGCTAAAGAACAGCATTCAGGAAGAAAACAGTCTTCTGCCTGTGCTCACACAGCATGAAATGGAACAAACCCAGGGTCTTCCGGTTAGGAAGGCTTCTCGAAAGGCGTACCACTGGAAAACGGTGAACGTAAAAAAACATACGCACATATTACTGACAATTTATTTCTTCGTTCATGATTGCCGAAATGCCGTTTCCCTGTTCAGTTGTCAACAGATCCCTAATTATCAGTTTGGAGCCGAGAACTTGCCTGGAGTCAAATTTGGTCTGATCGGTAGAAGAGAAAAAAGTGTCACGAACGTAAGCGCACTAATTACCTTAATTATCTTCAGAATGAAAGCTATTCAGGAGTGTGCTCTTTATTTAATAATTTTGCATATTTGTGCAAGAAAGGACAGTTTTTGATGTGCTGTGCTTTTGTTTAACCTTCATTCTACGAGTGAAATCCCACTGAGATGGAGGATCTCATTGTCAAGGGAGCAGTGGAAGCTAAGATGTTTGCTACTTGATGCGAGTTCTGGAACACTGACTAAGAATATTGAAAAAACATTCCAAAAAACCTCCTCTCCAAAGGAATGAACATTATTTGGCATAAATATGCTGTATTCGAAGAGGGCTCTTTCGTCTGATCATGGAATATATGGGTTTACGCCTCATGATGTCTTCATAACCTCAATGAAATCATATGGCAAATTATAGACCTATATAGACAGCAATCCTCTGTATTTTATTTTACCTTTCCAACAGTGCTTCACTTTCTCCAAAACACCACTGGGCAGGACTCGACGTATTATCTAGTAATTCTAAAGTGTTTTTGTATTAATTTTTCGGCAGTTTCGCTTAATTAAGCCTCTCAGATTCAGAGTCACCGTACAATGAATTGCGCGATTGACGTTGCCCATGTCCATTGTGTGAAATAATTTATGCCCCCGGGTGGCAAGACCCATTTCCTTCACGAATTCCACTGATACAAAAAAGCACTTTGTGTTAATAATAATAAAAAATAAAAAAAACCCGGAACGAAGCACGTTTATTCAATCTGACCGCATTAGCGAGGTAATTAGACGTGATTTTTAACACGCGTGCCGCCGTCAGTTTGCCCCCCCCCCCCCCCCCCCACGCGCCGGCACGCGCCGTGAAATACGGTAATGCGCCAGGCGCTATTGTTATCCGCTGCGCCGGGGCGCAATTTAATATTTGCCTGACATCGGCAGTCTGACGGAATTGAAGGTGCGCGTGAAATCGCATCAGGATTAATGCGCCGAGCGGGGAAAAGAAAAAAAATAAAAACCGCCCGGCCGCCCTTCAAGGAAACGTCCTTGGGATGTCGGCGCGGACGCGCCCGCTCACAGGTTAGAGGGATGAAGGCTGCTGGAACTCATCTGGGGGGGGGGGGGGGGGAGCGGGGAATAATCCCCCGGGCGTGAGGGGTAGAGGAGGGGGGTGGGGGGGGGGGGGGGGGGGGAGGGAGTCGGAAAACGGGGGTTCAGCCTTTTTCTCTCAGCCGGTAAGGCACTGGGGAAGGGGAAGGCTTAGCAAATCTCTGCCGGGTCAGCTGTACCAGTACAGGTCCCCCGGATTACATCCCATTAAATCACCCCCCTTCCCCCCCGCGTTCTCCTGCCCTCTGCCCCCCCCCCACCCCCTGTCATCACGGAACCCGTGCTTGTGTGCAGGAGCGCGGTCTCGCTCCACGCTTGGGCGGGGGGGAAAAAAGCACAAGCTTCTCGGTCGATTTTTACAGATGCTGCTGCACTGCTCCGCTACTGGGACTCTGCGCAGAACACGCGCTCCGTTCTACATGGCGCTTTTAAACCAGCAGGTGACTTAGTATGCTTTCAGAGGAGGCCTCGCGTCGCGTCGCTGAGTACCCGTCGAATAAACGCGCCCGGCTTCACGCGCTTTGCGTGCGTCGACTCAAAAAACACGCGCTTCCCAAGTGTTCTCTCCGCAAATGTTACCGCGGTCCAGCTGCTGCTCGATTTCACTCTGTGGAGCACCACCACGCCCCCTCCCCCCCCCCCCCCGCAAACCCAGCTCTATTACTCTGTGTGATGCCACATGGATTGGGTGGGAGGGGGGGGGACATTTTTGACACATCAGCTCCATAACTTTGTGTTTGGGTGCAAATCTGTATCGAGGGCTTCATGACATTTCATTTCGTTTTTTTTCCTCAGCATTAAGCCTCGGAAGGTTCAACACTTGCCTCAGCGTGGAATGCTGTGAGCACACGTTGCATTGCAGGATAAAATTTTTTTAAAAAAAATCTGCATTCATGAAGGCTTTTCAGAAATAATTGTTAAAAGCTAAATAAAAAACATCTGCATTTATTTAGGCTTTTCAGAAATAATTGTTAAAAGCCTAAATGGAGACATTCACCGAGCGAATAGATGTCCCCGTTGAGAATCGGGCCTTGCTAAACAATGCTTATGCAAGCGTCCTCTTTGTTTGGAGACGGTGCGAAATTTTTGTCCCCGTTGCAGTACCGCCGGCGTGCGGACCGCGCGACGCGGCGCGCGCGTGTTCATTAAGTCAGGCGCGCGGAACGAGGTCGTCAGCGCGAATCCGAAGACGAAGCCCGCTTTGACGGAGGGCGGTTTTAGAAGTCGTTTGCTCTCCCCAGGTAGAAATTGCCTATTGCAGACGTGCGGAATTACCCCCGCCAATATTTTCTCATTAGATCCTCACAAGCCTCACTCGGAGGACAAACTTATTATTTCAGTTTTACGGCTTCGGAGGAGAGAGGGAGCCTGACCAAATTAAGCCGCGATTACCTCTCCCTTGACGGGCACATCTCTTTACCTTGATGAAGCCCTGCCTTTCTGGTCCAATCAGAAAGCTGCACGCGTATTATAATCGTAGCGCTCGGTCCAGTTTTTTTTAAGTAGTTTCTTGTACGACTGGCCCCGCCTATTTGGGGTGGGGGGGGGGGGTATGAAAGGAGTCGGGAGGTACAAAATGGAGGCCGACCGCTCAGGTCGGACCAATCAGAGGAGTGACCCGCCCACCAATCAGAGGAGTGACCCACCCACCCATGCGAAAAGCAAAACAGTAACACACAAAATCGCTATTAACATAACCGGGATTTGCCTGGGAAGGTGGATGAGAGGCTGTTCGAATTGTGGGTGCAGTGTTCTAATTAGTTCCTGCTAATTAGCAGCTTGCTGGAGAGCATGCCTCCTCCCCCACCCCTCTCCTCCTCCCCCCCCCACCCCCCCACCAACTCCATTAGCCAAACAATCCACATAATCAGGCTCTGCGCAGCCAAGCAGAAAAGAGAGAGGGAGAGTGAAAACACCTTCTCCTCCGACTGCATTCAGTCCTAAACGTGCCGCGATTTGCCCTTGACTGGGTAACAAATGTTACATCTTTCATTCATTTGACTGGAGTGCAAAAAATGTAAGTCTTTCATTTCTTGTACGGTATTTGCCAGTAACTGAAAGGCATGCACGACTGCTTAAGACATAAATGCATCTTCAAAACACGAGGAAAGGCATGGAGCCTAGTAAAATGTCTTCGATGTGGAAGAGAGTATTGAATCCCGAGTTCCTCTTTTCTTCCTTTGCAAAGCCGGTATATCGCAACGAAAATAATGAAAAAACTTTAAAAGTATGGCGTGCTGTCAAAGCTTGGCGAGCAGCCAAGGAGGATACTGATGTAAATTATTAACTGGAAACCAAAGGCAAGTTTTCTTTACAAGTAAACACCTAGACATTACACATGAAAAAGTAATAATAAAAAATTGCGCATTTCCCAGGAAAAAGATCTACAAGGCAGAAAAGCTGGTACTTTTTCTGCCTCGTAGGTTTATCTTTTATCGTCCTGATTTTCTCTCCCCTGGTGAAAATTCTCCATGTACTCTTAAATCAAGTGATCAATTTCCCAAATTATTACAGGAGAAGGGAAATTGGGTCCCTTGTAGAGGGAGGGCCTGGCTCCAGCTGCGGCAGTCATGCAAGGCCCAATAACGGAGCGCGCTCCTCCCTAAAGCCACAGAGGGATCATTAAAGGCCCAGAGAACCAGGAGAAGGAACCCCAGCAGGCTGCTTTCAGGAGAGCTGCACCCCCCCCCCCTCCCTCCCCCCTACCCCCCTCTCCCTCCCCCTACAGGTAATGTTTTATTTACCAGGCCCAAAGGCGGCCCGTTCACAGAGAAACTCTAAAATTAGACAAGAGCGCCTGGCACTCTTCAAAGCAACCATAGATATCGGTCCTACCCGGGGATCCAGGAAGTGTCTGAAAGAACTCTGTGTCACTGATTCCATCAAACGAAACAGGGAAGAGCCGGAAAGTTGTTCGAACTCCTTTGCTTTCACTCTGGGATGGGCGTTCAGCCGCGTAGCTGCGTGTCGGTACAAACGAGCTCGTTCGCACCGCGCACCGGGTTCGAATTTCACACCGCACCAAACGGGACGGGGGGCGCAGCGGCAAACGCAATTCAAGGCTTGATGCAGACATCCGGGTCGGGGGCCTCGCGCGATGCTACTTCGTCTGAAAACTGTAGCGGCGTCAGAGACGACAGCCGCACGAGGGACAGTTTGGGGGAACTGGGGCGCCATGGCGGGCAGCCGTTTCGCGTGATGGCGTCAGTCTGCTTCAGCGGCGTTCGGGGCTCCTCGGGACCGCCGGTCGACCTTCGCCGCACGTCCTCGCGATGGAACGCAAGCGGCGTTCCGTCTTATCCCGTCCCGCCGCGCGCGAGCGGGAAAACCCACAGTGGTTTCGCCCCTCCCCCCGAATCTCCGAGACGGCACGGCGAGACCCCAGCGGACGACGACGTTGGGGGGGGTGGGGGTGGGGGGAGGGGGAGGCACGCGGGCAGGGAGATACGGGCTGTTAAAAGGTAATACAAGAAGGGACTGGATAAGGGAGCTCCTCTGCTTAATATGGGGAGCGTATTGGGAGAGAGGGTTTCGGGGGGGTGAGAGAGTGCGGGGGGGGGGGGGGGGGCATGCGTTTCCAGACAGGAGTCGCGTGCGATAAGGAAAGCTATTTGGATCTGTCTGATGCGTTGTGGATTTTACCTCGCGGCTCGCGGTTCTTATCGGGGCCCTGGCGGATGACACCTCCCCCAGCGACGGGGCCGCTAAAGGACGTATCTCCGCCAGATCGCGCTCCCCGCGGACGTTTAAATAAAGGCGGGAGGCGCACACGGGGGAAACGTCCAATCGGATCAGACAAATTCTCATTTGCGATAGCCGCCGCAGTCTGAGTCGCTCTGCGTCGCTTCAGCTCGAGAGAAAACCGTTATTTCTGACCCTTGCATTTTTTCTGGGAAAGCCTTGGACCCTGGCACAGTTGGCACGGTGGCAGACCCGGGTCAAATACGTACTTGTTTTGGATTCAGGTGCTTTTCTACGCTTTACTGATCTTGTCTGGTGTATTGGAACCAATGAAATAGTCTCAAAAAGTGCAAACACCCCGCCTTCTGGTCATATTGGCAGGCTCAATTACACCAGGTAAGATCAACAGAGCACAGAAAAGTATTTGGCCCAGTTCTGCATGGTGGTTATCATGTGAAAATCACCATGTCCTCAGTTCACTAGATGCATGCGCAATGAGATTATCTTAACTTTTTAGTTAAGATAATCTTAGCATGATAATGAAATTATCTTGCTCAACCTGACAATGCGTAGGACTGCACACTGAGACTTTCTGCACCAAAAAATGTGCTGCCTGCCAAAAAAAAAAGGAAAAAGTACTATTGCTTATTTGAGGAGATTCATCAAAAACAGGAGTGCCACATCTGGTCTCATCCAAGTAGAGAGGGGTAGTTCAACAAGAGCGCCATCGATTTTCCTGCGCGAGCCACTGGCTGTAAATGTTCGGCGCGATGGCACGGAGAAGAACAGCGCTACGCGAGCGCTCGTATTTTCTGTGAAACCTGAAGACGATGTCTCGTATTGCCACTGCAGCATGACTTGTCCGCAGGGCAGCCAACGGCTGTTCCTCTACTGCGTGAGAATTTGACCTTCCACTGAGTCCCATCAACACCCCCCCCCCCCTCATAGCACTGTAGCGCAGTCAAATTTTGTTGACGGCCAAATATTCATCTGGACATAGCTTAATGAAGGATGGGAACGGCATGCGCATCCAATGCCTCACCCTGCAGTAGCGCTACGTGCATTACTGGGAGAAGATTGCGCAATCTATATTTGTGGAAGAAGACTGTGTAATCTGTATTAGTATTAGTGGACAGGGGTGGCATAATCTATATTAGTGGATGAAGGAAGTGTTATCTGTATGAGTGGATGCAGGCAATGTAATCTATGTTAGTGGATGGAGGTAGCATAATCTGTATTAGTGGTTGGATGTAGTGTAATCTAAATTAGGGGATGATGTAATGCAATGTAATTCATGTCAGTGGATGTAGGTACTGTAATATAGATTATCTGATACAGGCAGCATAATCTATGTTAGTGGATTGAGAAAGTACCAATCCGTATTACTAGATACAGCTAGTGTAATCTATATTAGTTTGTGTAGGTAGCATAATCTATTAGTAGAGTGAGATTTAATTAAATTTAATTTAATTGTATATTAGGGGATGTCAATGTGTTCTACAGTGTACCACATATTCTCAATTTGAGTGGACAGTGATGCGAGTGTATCTCTTCTCATGCAGGCCTTTCCCCTGTCCACGAATGGCCATATGTATTTATAAATTATTCATAAAATGGTGGCCCAGTAACTCGACTGCGTGATACAGTGCCATGCGGTTTAATGTATGAACCTCCACGCCTTTGAATCAACCAGAAACAATTACTTACCCCCTAATGTACAGCCAAAAAAAGCACGAATATCCGTGCTGAGAAAATAGATGAATATTTTCACTCATTAAGGGTGATCCCAGCACTACATTAACATTGCCTGCTAAGTACGATTAAATTGACTTCAAATTAGATTCATTATATTGCTCTCAATGCAGTGCGGTGCATCTTTGGGAGCAACTCAGTCATGAAAAATGTATTCAGATTGAAAATGGCGAAGTTATAAATGCATCCCATCAAGATTTTATCATGTCATGATGATAAAAAGGTGCTAGCTGCAAAGAGGGCAACAATGGTGGGTAATGTAGGTTATTATATGGTACATCACACAAGATTGATATAGCCCATGATGTTGAATGTGTGATATAGATAATACTATCTATATTTGGAATGTGACATGTCTGTATGTTTAAAGACTAAAATACCAAATAATATTGCTATAACCTTGGCCGTCATTATTATTATTATTATTATTATTATTAGTAGTAGTAGTAGTAGTTGTTTTTGTTGTTGTTGTTGTTGTAGTAGTAGTAGTATAAGTCGTAGTAGTACTAGAAGTAGTAGTATTCTTCTTGTCATTAATAGTAATATAATATGACAAATTTACAGTTATCTGTAGTGGTTGACAGTGATTTTGAATGAGTGCAAAATGCTGTAAGCACAAGTACAACCATCAGCGTAACATATGACTTGAAGCAACTGGCTAAATATCCCTCAGCACCTCAGAGCAGCACATACAAATTTAAAAACCAATTACCAAGTGCTGAAAATCCAATATGAATCACATTTATTAGCTGTCGACTACACGCAGTAACCGCATGATAAGTAAGATATCATTGTAATATGTTATTGATATTGAGTGGTCAGGGGTCAGCAGAATTGCTTGGCTTTGCGGTTATGGGTACACAAGTAGCGGTTGTAATACCAGCTTGTATACGCTGAAGTGAGGCTCTCCGCTCTCGCTGTGCTTGTGTCTGTCTGTGCAGCGGACTTCGCTCGTTAACAGGGCTATTGGTGCATGAAAGCACTCTAAAGATGCATATATACCAGCCTAATGGTCGACTCCGGTGCCCCATCCACATCGTATGCGATTTCTTTCTCGAGATGGAGCTGGCTATCTGGTTTGTACAGTACATAGGCAATCTTTGTACCTTGGTATGACTACAGAAATGACAGGAAGCCGTTTACCGTCACCCTCTGCAAAGAAAAGCAGCCCAAACAGCTCCCGTCTCCTAACCTATCATTGCTTAAATGCGGAGGCGCTATGCTAGATATTAGCCGGCAGAGCCGCTGATGTTAAGTTGGGCATTTTAAAGTTGGAGGTTGGGTTCAGTTCAACGTGCTGCGGTTTGCATTTAATCGTACGCGCATTTTGGCTTCTGCGCGTAATTTAACAGTGCGGGGAGCCATGTCCATATATGCATGTCCATGAACTGCTAGGCGTTCTCTTCATTTGAAGGTGTCCGCTAGCTTTAACAACTGTGGAAACAGTGGCATTGCATTTCTTCACAGCTGCATCTCTGCGGGGTCCCTCTTCTAATGAACGAAGATGACCCTTTTTTTCGGTAACGAGGTTCAATGGGATGAGAAGAACAAGGGGGTCCGAGTGTCGGGAAAGTATCCACCCAGACGAAGGAGCGTGAGAACACACTGGAATTTAGCATTTCTTTAGACTGTGGATGCTAATAACGCTAACGACTTCAGTGCCCATGATGATGTCATAGGCACCCCTAAGGAAGTGAAACGCCTCCTCTGCCTTAATGTCATCGGTCGCCATAGTGCCCGACTCATGACTTTCCATTCTAGGTTTTAGAGATTAAATCATTATTTCCACACCTCCACTAAGCTCCCCACCTGACCCATCTGAAAAGGACTTTTCAAGGGCTTCTTATGTTCTGCACTGAAACTCATTAAACTCAGGTAAAGTGTTTAATTGGACACAGACAATTAAATACTTGATGTGATGCATCAAATAAAACATGGTGGGTTCATTTCCTCATGATAGTTTTGTCTCGATCCTGAATTTTAAGATGTTAAGGCTTCTGGTAGTCATTTTTGCTTTTGCACATTTAATAAACCTGACCATATTGCAATCCAATACTCTTATGCTGAAAGAAGAGGAATTTTTCTTATTATGCAGATTTTTTAATGTCTGTATCTGATGATGTATACAAGGATAAGTCGTGTGTGTATGCACATTTGTTACCCATAATGCAATGTGAAAAATGGGCTAACCACGTCATCTCAAAAAAGGAAATATTTGACGTGATGAAAACAGAAGCAGGCTGTGTCACTTGGAATGCGTCACACCTTCCCCTCCTGTGAAAAACTCCAGATCTGCACTGTACAATAGTTAAGAATCCGATGCAAGTGCTATGTCCTCTGTGGCCTAGTGCTGTTGTCTTTGGTTTTGCATGCAGCGCGTTCAGGGTTCGAGCCTTGTTCTCGGCCTCTTTCTCGCTTGCGGTTCTCTGTTCTCTGTTCTCATCTTCCTCTACCGTCTGAAACGCCTCTGCCTCGGCTCGATTGCGGGTGGCGCGATGGGTACTGTCGCCGTCTTTGGAACCCGAGCTTCGGTGTTCAAATCTCGCGTCTACTTTAGATATTCTTGTGTTGTTGGGTTCTCATCTTCTGTTACCCGATGCAGCACCCTTGGTTCCGTTGCCTGACCGGTGGCGTAGCGGTACTGTCGATGCCTTTGAACGCGAAGCTCGTGAGTTCGATTCCCGCGTGTTCCATTTGGTTTTTCTTGGGCCTCTTTGGTCTCACTGGTTCTTCTACCCTCTGCAGCCCTGGAGCCAGAGGTCGGCAGTGGCTCAGCGGGTAAGTGTGCCGTCTCAGAGATTCTGAAATTGTGGGTTCAAGCCCCACTCCTGCAACATGCCGTTGTCTAATCCCTGTTTCTCATCCGCAGGTCCCGATGCGTGAGCAGATCCAGACGGTGTCCCAGAGGGTGTGGCGGTGACGGCGGAGAGGTAAGTTGGGGGGGAGGGGTAGAAGGGGGGCCCTGGCCCCCCGGAGGAGTGGAGGAGGAACGGTGGGGGTGTTGGAGCAGGGGAGAAGAGAGAGGGGGGAATCTTACATTTTGAACTGGCCTACAGGGCCCAATATTTATTAATAAATTTATATATAGGGAGGGGGGGCTGGCCAGCAAAGACCAGAAATGTAAGACTCCCCCCCCTCTCTTCTCCCCTGCTCCAACACCCCCACCGTTCCTCCTCCACTCCTCCGGGGGGCCAGCGCCCCCCTTTTACCCCTCCCCCCCAACTTACCTTTCCGCCGCCGCCGCCGCACCACCACCAAGGACACCGTCTGGATCTGCTCACGCATCGGGACCTGCGGATGAGAAACAGGGATTAGACAACGGCATGTTGCAGGAGTGGGGCTTGAACCCACAATTTCAGAATTTCTGAGACGGCACACTTACCCGCTGAGCCACTCCAGCACCTGAGCTACCCACCTCTTATTCGGCATTATAAAGCGTACAGTGTGAAACATCCAAGACAAACATAAAGGGGACCCGGGAATCGAACCGGGAACCTTGGCATTGAAAGACAACGGCGATACCGTTGCGCCACCTACATCGTCGTAGACACACGGCTGCTTCAGAGGGTAGAAGAAGATGAGATCACAGACACCCAAGACACACCTGAATGAGATGCAGGAAACGAACACAGAACACAGAAACGCTTTCAGGTGCGCACGATGGTGATTAGACATTTCTTGGGGCGGGGGCGGGCGCGGTCTGGAGCCTATCCAAGCATGCAGTGAGTGAGATGCAGGATTGTACTCTCAACAGGTCTCCAATCCATTGCAAGGCAGGCCCACACACCACTTAAGTTTCACTTAACCACCGTGCCGTCCCAAACATGTTTATTTCAAAGTGACACACAACAATATAAAATGCATACAAATAGTCATTAGGCACTGGGTGTGATAGGAGTGGGCCAAAGTTGAGCCTAAAGAAGACTACTCAGACCAGGGATTCATTTCAATCGCTTATTTTATCTATTTTATTGAGGCAGTGCTAGTCGAACACCTTAGATACAGGGTAATTGAAGGACAACATCTATACTATTTCTCATTTTATTTTCACATCTGTCACGTTCCATGGGCGGAAATCATTGAAAATAATGCAAAGAAATAACTTTACAATCTGATACTAGCCCAGTGACAGGTGATACAGCGGTGCAACGCGTCATTGGGTACCGATGCCACCTCAAACAGACGCTTGATCGAGCAAGGATGTTCCATTTGCTTACTACAGCGATCTGTAACCCTGGTCTTGGAGAGCCACAGATTCTGCACTTAATTAATCAATTAGAGCAGTTGATTACACAGTTAGCTCACTTCACCTGGTTGCTTGGGTCTGAAACGGGTGCTGATTTTAGGGTGAAAACAATAAAGCAGAAGAGCTTGTGGCTTTCCAGGACCAGGGTTACAGACCCCTGACCTAATACCCGTTCCCTCGATTCCTCCGTCCTCATATCTCAACCGTGCGTCTCCTGCTCATGTCCTCCATTAGCTGGAGCTATGCAGCAAGGAAGGGACACGAGGAAAAGAAGCAGGGATTTAAAAAATAAAAAAATGTTTGGAATGAACCCCTATAGTAGTTATTCTTACTCCCGAGGATAAACAAAATGGTGGGTCCTCTGCAGATTTCTGGCTCTAATCTGCAACCAAAAAAAAAACCGCACATTAAAAAAAAAAAAAACTGAACATTAGAGGTACATGGAAACACCATGAAAGAAGCAGCACCAGATTAACACAGAAACCACCGACAGTTAAGCCATAAAACAGTCTGTCTGAAATGGTAGGACAGCCACAAATGTCTGCTCGACAGATGAGAATTCCCTTCTCCAGCTAAAGCAGGGCCAATGTTGGTCCAAAGGCAGGTGGGGGCAATTAGGCCATCAGCAACTGATCAGGGTGTGGCACCAAATCACCAGGGAGAGAGAAAGGCACAGGATCACCAGTAGGGGCAGCAACGTCACCAGTGCATAACAACTGTTACGATAGAATGAGTCTGAGTTCTCTGGTGTGTTTTAAAGCTGTAGCTCGCTCTTCGGCACGTGCGTGAATGCGTGTGTGGGTGCGTGGGTGCTTGGGTGCGGCTTTAAGGTTACAGGATCGCCAGTAGGGGTAGCAGTGTTTCTGTACATAACTGTGATCACTGGATGAGTATGGTTTCTTAGCCTAAATCTGTAGCCTGCTCTTTTGTGAGTGCCTCTGCGCGTGCGTGCGTGCGTGCGTGTGTGCGTGCGTTGGTCGGTTGGTTGGTTTTGGGTTTAGGGTAGCAGCAGTCCAGCAGCTGAGCAGAAGAATGGACTTGGGCTCTGAATGGCAAGAGTGTACAAACTAATGAAAGGGGCCTGAACTCCAACGTGTGTCTGGGTCTTCAAACAAACGGGGTTATGCAAGTATTGACTTGCTTACGTAGGCCCGTCACCCCCCCACTAAGCACAGGCCATCCACAAGCCCTCCCCACTGCATCTGATTCTGGGCCAGCTTCTCCAGGTCATTCCACCTTATCTTGGTCACCTTCACCTGCGCATGAAGGAGATTAGTTTGTTGAAGTTTTCTTTGCTTTGCATGATGTTTTCCTCCGCAACGATGAACCATGAGATGGACAGTTAATCGAGCCAGCGGCGCACCAGGTTGCGAACGCAGAAACCGCCAGCTGTTAAGCCAGAAAACAGTGTGTCTCAAGCGTCAGCTCGACAGATGAGAATGTCCTCCTTCGGCTAAAGCAGGGCCAATGTTGGACCAAAGGCAGGTGGAGGCAATTAGGCCTTCAGCAGCTCATCAGGGTGTGGTACCAGATCACCAGGGACAGAGAGAGAGAGAGGCATAGGATTGCCAGTAGTGGTAGCAGTGTTTCTGTACGTAACTGTGATCACTGGATGAGTATGGTTTCTTAGCCTAAATCTGTAGCCTGCTCTTTTGTGAGTGCCTTTGTGCGTGCGTGCGTGCGTGCGTTGGTTGGTTGGTTTTGGGTTTAGGGTAAAAAGAAGTCCAGCAGCTGAGCAGAAGAATGGACTTGGGCTCTGAATGGCAAGAGTGTACAAACTAATGAAAGGGGCCTGAACTCCAACGTGTGTCTGGGTCTTCAAACAAACGGGGTTATGCAAGTATTGACTTGCTTACGTAGGCCCGTCATCCCCCCACTAAGCACAGGCCATCCACAAGCCCTCCCCGCTGCATCTGGTTTTGGACAAAGTTCTCCAGGTCATTCCGCCCCATCTTGGTCACCTTCACCTGCGCATGAAGGAGATTCGTTTGTTGAAGTTTTCTTTGCTTTGAATGATGTTTTCCTCCGCAACGATGAACCATGAGATGGACAGTTAATCGAGCCAGCGGCGCACCAGGTTGCGAACGCAGAAACCGCCAACAGTGAAGCCAGAAAACAGTGTGTCTCAAGCGTCAGCTCGACAGATGACAATTCCCTTCTTCGGCTAAAGCAGGGCCAATGTTGGTCCAAAGGCAGGTGGAGGCAGTTAGGCCATCAGCAGCTCATCAGGGTGTGGTACCAGATCACCAGGGACAGAGAGAGAGAGGCACAGGATCGCCAGTAGGGGTAGCAGTGTTTCTGTACGTAACTGTGATCACTGGATGAGTATGGTTTCTTAGCCTAAATCTGTAGCCTGCTCTTTTGTGAGTGCCTTTGTGCGTGCGTTGGTTGGCTGGTTTTGGGTTTAGGGTAACAAGCAGTCCAGCAGCTGAGCAGAACAAACTAATGAAAGGGGCCTGAACTCCAACGTGTGTCTGGGTCTTCAAACAAACGGGGTTATGCAAGTATTGACTTGCTTACGTAGGCCCGTCATCCCCCCACTAAGCACAGGCCATCCACAAGCCCTCCCCGCTGCATCTGGTTTTGGACAAAGTTCTCCAGGTCATTCCGCCCCATCTTGGTCACCTTCACCTGTGCATGAAGGAGATTCGTTTGTTGAAGTTTTCTTTCCCTTGAGTCACGTTTTCCTCCGCAACGATGAACCATGAGATGGACAGTAAATCGAGCCAGCGGCGCACCAGGTTGCGAACGCAGAAACCGCCAGCTGTTAAGCCAGAAAACAGTGTGTCTCAAGCGTCAGCTCGACAGAAGAGAATGTCCTCCTTCGGCTAAAGCAGGGCCAATGTTGGACCAAAGGCAGGTGGAGGCAATTAGGCCTTCAGCAGCTCATCAGGGTGTGGCACCAAATCACCGGGGAGTGACAGAGGCACAGGGTCAGCAGTAGGGGTAGCAAAGTCGCCGTTACATAACTGTGATCACAGGATGAGTACGTTTTTGTAGCCTAAATCTGTAGCCTGCTCTTCTGTGAGTGCGTGTGTGCGTTGGTTGGTTATGGCTTTAAGGTAACAGCAGTCCAGCAGCTGAGCAGAGGAATGGACTTGGGCTCTCAATGGCAAGAGTGTAAAAACTAATGAAAGGGGCCTGAATTCCAATGTGTAGTCCTTTATGTGTCGTCCTCAAGATGTGTCTGTACAGATTAGATACCCATAATGCATTTTGCTTATCATCACCGACCCACGAATGTGATTGCCAGCTATTTTCTGTGTATGCCAACATGTGCGTTTTGTCAAAGAACTGTAAATTGCCAAAACAAAGGGGGATAATTCAATTCTCTGCCGCAACCGCAATATGATGCGATGTGACAGTGGTCTGATCGTCTGACGTAGGGACACCCTCTCTACCATGCCTGTTTGCCTGCACATGTTTACTACCCTGAGCGGGGAACTCCCAATTTGTTATTAATTAGATGGCTAAGAGTGCACAATAATTAAATATACCTGTTTTTAGATTAAATAATTTGGGGCCACAGGTTACACCTCGTGTGGGTAGGATGGTACGCCCTTTGCCATTTGGAGCCCAAGATTGTTTTTCTGCTTCACTGTTGCCTAAAACTTCTGAATGACTCAGACCTCATTTGTGAAGAAAAAAAATAAATTATAATTCACAACACAACATTACAAACCAAGACTCTAAATGTCTATGTGTAGAAGAAGAAAAAGCAGGCTAACCACATCATCTCAAGAACTGAAATACTTGGCACGATGAAAACTGAAGCGGGCTGTGTCACTTGTAATGCGTCTCACCTTCTCCTCCTGTGAAAAACTCCAGTTCTGCACAGTAAAATATTTAAAAATCTGGCACGAGCGTAACGGCCACCGTGGCCTAGTGGTGTCGTCTTCGGTTCGCGATGCGGCGCGTTCAGGGTTCGAGCCTTGTTCTTGGCCTCTTTTTCGCTTGCGGTTCTCTGTTCTCATCTTCCTCTACCGTCTGAAACGCCTCTGCCTCGGCTCGATTGCGGGTGGCGCGACGGTTACTGTCGCCGTCTTTGGAACCCAAGCTTCGGTGTTCAAATCTCGCGTCTACTTTAGATATTCTTGTGTTGTTGGCTTCTCATCTTCTGTTACCCGATGCAGCACCCTTGGTTCCGTTGCCTGACCGGTGGCGTAGCGGTACTGTCGATGTCTTTGAACGCGAAGCTCGTGAGTTCGATTCCCGCGTGTTCCATTTGGTTTTTCTTGGGCCTCTTTGGTCTCACTGGTTCTTCTACCCTCTGCAGCCCTGGAGCCAGAGGTCGGCAGTGGCTCAGCGGGTAAGTGTGCCGTCTCAGAGATTCTGAAATTGTGGGTTCAAGCCCCACTCCTGCAACATGCCGTTGTCTAATCCCTGTTTCTCATCCGCAGGTCCCGATGGGTGAGCAGATCCAGACGGTGTCCCAGAGGGTGTGGCGGTGACGGCGGAGAGGTAAGTTGGGGGGGAGGGGTAGAAGGGGGGCCCTGGCCCCCCGGAGGAGTGGAGGAGGAACGGTGGGGGTGTTGGAGCAGGGGAGAAGAGAGAGGGGGGAATCTTACATTTTGAACTGGCCTACAGGGCCCAATATTTATTAATAAATTTATATATAGGGAGGGGGGGCTGGCCAGCAAAGACCAGAAATGTAAGACTCCCCCCCCTCTCTTCTCCCCTGCTCCAACACCCCCACCGTTCCTCCTCCACTCCTCCGGGGGGCCAGCGCCCCCCTTTTACCCCTCCCCCCCAACTTACCTTTCCGCCGCCGCCGCCGCACCACTAAGGACACCGTCTGGATCTGCTCACGCATCGGGACCTGCGGATGAGAAACAGGGATTAGACAACGGCATGTTGCAGGAGTGGGGCTTGAACCCACAATTTCAGAATTTCTGAGACGGCACACTTACCCGCTGAGCCACTCCAGCACCTGAGCTACCCACCTCTTATTCGGCATTATAAAGCGTACAGTGTGAAACATCCAAGACAAACATAAAGGGGACCCGGGAATCGAACCGGGAACCTTGGCATTGAAAGACAACGGCGATACCGTTGCGCCACCTACATCGTCGTAGACACACGGCTGCTTCAGAGGGTAGAAGAAGATGAGATCACAGACACCCAAGACACACCTGAATGAGATGCAGGAAACGAACACAGAACACAGAAACGCTTTCAGGTGCGCACGATGGTGATTAGACATTTCTTGGGGCGGGCGCGGTCTGGAGCCTATCCAAGCATGCAGTGAGTGAGATGCAGGATTGTACTCTCAACAGGTCTCCAATCCATTGCAAGGCAGGCCCACACACCACTTAAGTTTCACTTAACCACCGTGCCGTCCCAAACATGTTTATTTCAAAGTGACACACAACAATATAAAATGCATACAAATAGTCATTAGGCACTGGGTGTGATAGGAGTGGGCCAAAGTTGAGCCTAAAGAAGACTACTCAGACCAGGGATTCATTTCAATCGCTTATTTTATCTATTTTATTGAGGCAGTGCTAGTCGAACACCTTAGATACAGGGTAATTGAAGGACAACATCTATACTATTTCTCATTTTATTTTCACATCTGTCACGTTCCATGGGCGGAAATCATTGAAAATAATGCAAAGAAATAACTTTACAATCTGATACTAGCCCAGTGACAGGTGATACAGCGGTGCAACGCGTCATTGGGTACCGATGCCACCTCAAACAGACGCTTGATCGAGCAAGGATGTTCCATTTGCTTACTACAGCGATCTGTAACCCTGGTCTTGGAGAGCCACAGATTCTGCACTTAATTAATCAATTAGAGCAGTTGATTACACAGTTAGCTCACTTCACCTGGTTGCTTGGGTCTGAAACGGGTGCTGATTTTAGGGTGAAAACAATAAAGCAGAAGAGCTTGTGGCTTTCCAGGACCAGGGTTACAGACCCCTGACCTAATACCCGTTCCCTCGATTCCTCCGTCCTCATATCTCAACCGTGCGTCTCCTGCTCATGTCCTCCATTAGCTGGAGCTATGCAGCAAGGAAGGGACACGAGGAAAAGAAGCAGGGATTTAAAAAATAAAAAAATGTTTGGAATGAACCCCTATAGTAGTTATTCTTACTCCCGAGGATAAACAAAATGGTGGGTCCTCTGCAGATTTCTGGCTCTAATCTGCAACCAAAAAAAAAACCGCACATTAAAAAAAAAAAAAACTGAACATTAGAGGTACATGGAAACACCATGAAAGAAGCAGCACCAGATTAACACAGAAACCACCGACAGTTAAGCCATAAAACAGTCTGTCTGAAATGGTAGGACAGCCACAAATGTCTACTCGACAGATGAGAATTCCCTTCTCCAGCTAAAGCAGGGCCAATGTTGGTCCAAAGGCAGGTGGGGGCAATTAGGCCATCAGCAACTGATCAGGGTGTGGCACCAAATCACCAGGGAGAGAGAAAGGCACAGGATCACCAGTAGGGGCAGCAACGTCACCAGTGCATAACAACTGTTACGATAGAATGAGTCTGAGTTCTCTGGTGTGTTTTAAAGCTGTAGCTCGCTCTTCGGCACGTGCGTGAATGCGTGTGTGGGTGCGTGGGTGCTTGGGTGCGGCTTTAAGGTTACAGGATCGCCAGTAGGGGTAGCAGTGTTTCTGTACATAACTGTGATCACTGGATGAGTATGGTTTCTTAGCCTAAATCTGTAGCCTGCTCTTTTGTGAGTGCCTCTGCGCGTGCGTGCGTGCGTGCGTGCGTGTGTGCGTGCGTTGGTCGGTTGGTTGGTTTTGGGTTTAGGGTAGCAGCAGTCCAGCAGCTGAGCAGAAGAATGGACTTGGGCTCTGAATGGCAAGAGTGTACAAACTAATGAAAGGGGCCTGAACTCCAACGTGTGTCTGGGTCTTCAAACAAACGGGGTTATGCAAGTATTGACTTGCTTACGTAGGCCCGTCACCCCCCCACTAAGCACAGGCCATCCACAAGCCCTCCCCACTGCATCTGATTCTGGGCCAGCTTCTCCAGGTCATTCCACCTTATCTTGGTCACCTTCACCTGCGCATGAAGGAGATTAGTTTGTTGAAGTTTTCTTTGCTTTGCATGATGTTTTCCTCCGCAACGATGAACCATGAGATGGACAGTTAATCGAGCCAGCGGCGCACCAGGTTGCGAACGCAGAAACCGCCAGCTGTTAAGCCAGAAAACAGTGTGTCTCAAGCGTCAGCTCGACAGATGAGAATGTCCTCCTTCGGCTAAAGCAGGGCCAATGTTGGACCAAAGGCAGGTGGAGGCAATTAGGCCTTCAGCAGCTCATCAGGGTGTGGTACCAGATCACCAGGGACAGAGAGAGAGAGAGGCATAGGATTGCCAGTAGTGGTAGCAGTGTTTCTGTACGTAACTGTGATCACTGGATGAGTATGGTTTCTTAGCCTAAATCTGTAGCCTGCTCTTTTGTGAGTGCCTTTGTGCGTGCGTGCGTGCGTGCGTTGGTTGGTTGGTTTTGGGTTTAGGGTAAAAAGAAGTCCAGCAGCTGAGCAGAAGAATGGACTTGGGCTCTGAATGGCAAGAGTGTACAAACTAATGAAAGGGGCCTGAACTCCAACGTGTGTCTGGGTCTTCAAACAAACGGGGTTATGCAAGTATTGACTTGCTTACGTAGGCCCGTCATCCCCCCACTAAGCACAGGCCATCCACAAGCCCTCCCCGCTGCATCTGGTTTTGGACAAAGTTCTCCAGGTCATTCCGCCCCATCTTGGTCACCTTCACCTGCGCATGAAGGAGATTCGTTTGTTGAAGTTTTCTTTGCTTTGAATGATGTTTTCCTCCGCAACGATGAACCATGAGATGGACAGTTAATCGAGCCAGCGGCGCACCAGGTTGCGAACGCAGAAACCGCCAACAGTGAAGCCAGAAAACAGTGTGTCTCAAGCGTCAGCTCGACAGATGACAATTCCCTTCTTCGGCTAAAGCAGGGCCAATGTTGGTCCAAAGGCAGGTGGAGGCAGTTAGGCCATCAGCAGCTCATCAGGGTGTGGTACCAGATCACCAGGGACAGAGAGAGAGAGGCACAGGATCGCCAGTAGGGGTAGCAGTGTTTCTGTACGTAACTGTGATCACTGGATGAGTATGGTTTCTTAGCCTAAATCTGTAGCCTGCTCTTTTGTGAGTGCCTTTGTGCGTGCGTTGGTTGGCTGGTTTTGGGTTTAGGGTAACAAGCAGTCCAGCAGCTGAGCAGAACAAACTAATGAAAGGGGCCTGAACTCCAACGTGTGTCTGGGTCTTCAAACAAACGGGGTTATGCAAGTATTGACTTGCTTACGTAGGCCCGTCATCCCCCCACTAAGCACAGGCCATCCACAAGCCCTCCCCGCTGCATCTGGTTTTGGACAAAGTTCTCCAGGTCATTCCGCCCCATCTTGGTCACCTTCACCTGTGCATGAAGGAGATTCGTTTGTTGAAGTTTTCTTTCCCTTGAGTCACGTTTTCCTCCGCAACGATGAACCATGAGATGGACAGTAAATCGAGCCAGCGGCGCACCAGGTTGCGAACGCAGAAACCGCCAGCTGTTAAGCCAGAAAACAGTGTGTCTCAAGCGTCAGCTCGACAGAAGAGAATGTCCTCCTTCGGCTAAAGCAGGGCCAATGTTGGACCAAAGGCAGGTGGAGGCAATTAGGCCTTCAGCAGCTCATCAGGGTGTGGCACCAAATCACCGGGGAGTGACAGAGGCACAGGGTCAGCAGTAGGGGTAGCAAAGTCGCCGTTACATAACTGTGATCACAGGATGAGTACGTTTTTGTAGCCTAAATCTGTAGCCTGCTCTTCTGTGAGTGCGTGTGTGCGTTGGTTGGTTATGGCTTTAAGGTAACAGCAGTCCAGCAGCTGAGCAGAGGAATGGACTTGGGCTCTCAATGGCAAGAGTGTAAAAACTAATGAAAGGGGCCTGAATTCCAATGTGTAGTCCTTTATGTGTCGTCCTCAAGATGTGTCTGTACAGATTAGATACCCATAATGCATTTTGCTTATCATCACCGACCCACGAATGTGATTGCCAGCTATTTTCTGTGTATGCCAACATGTGCGTTTTGTCAAAGAACTGTAAATTGCCAAAACAAAGGGGGATAATTCAATTCTCTGCCGCAACCGCAATATGATGCGATGTGACAGTGGTCTGATCGTCTGACGTAGGGACACCCTCTCTACCATGCCTGTTTGCCTGCACATGTTTACTACCCTGAGCGGGGAACTCCCAATTTGTTATTAATTAGATGGCTAAGAGTGCACAATAATTAAATATACCTGTTTTTAGATTAAATAATTTGGGGCCACAGGTTACACCTCGTGTGGGTAGGATGGTACGCCCTTTGCCATTTGGAGCCCAAGATTGTTTTTCTGCTTCACTGTTGCCTAAAACTTCTGAATGACTCAGACCTCATTTGTGAAGAAAAAAAATAAATTATAATTCACAACACAACATTACAAACCAAGACTCTAAATGTCTATGTGTAGAAGAAGAAAAAGCAGGCTAACCACATCATCTCAAGAACTGAAATACTTGGCGCGATGAAAACTGAAGCGGGCTGTGTCACTTGTAATGCGTCTCACCTTCTCCTCCTGTGAAAAACTCCAGTTCTGCACAGTAAAATATTTAAAAATCTGGCACGAGCGTAACGGCCACCGTGGCCTAGTGGTGTCGTCTTCGGTTCGCGATGCGGCGCGTTCAGGGTTCGAGCCTTGTTCTTGGCCTCTTTTTCGCTTGCGGTTCTCTGTTCTCATCTTCCTCTACCGTCTGAAACGCCTCTGCCTCGGCTCGATTGCGGGTGGCGCGATGGGTACTGTCGCCGTCTTTGGAACCCGAGCTTCGGTGTTCAAATCTCGCGTCTACTTTAGATATTCTTGTGTTGTTGGCTTCTCATCTTCTGTTACCCGATGCAGCACCCTTGGTTCCGTTGCCTGACCGGTGGCGTAGCGGTACTGTCGATGCCTTTGAACGCGAAGCTCGTGAGTTCGATTCCCGCGTGTTCCATTTGGTTTTTCTTGGGCCTCTTTGGTCTCACTGGTTCTTCTACCCTCTGCAGCCCTGGAGCCAGAGGTCGGCAGTGGCTCAGCGGGTAAGTGTGCCGTCTCAGAGATTCTGAAATTGTGGGTTCAAGCCCCACTCGTGCAACATGCCGTTGTCTAATCCCTGTTTCTCATCCGCAGGTCCCGATGCGTGAGCAGATCCAGACGGTGTCCCAGAGGGTGTGGCGGTGACGGCGGAGAGGTAAGTTGGGGGGGAGGGGTAGAAGGGGGGCCCTGGCCCCCCGGAGGAGTGGAGGAGGAACGGTGGGGGTGTTGGAGCAGGGGAGAAGAGAGAGGGGGGAATCTTACATTTTGAACTGGCCTACAGGGCCCAATATTTATTAATAAATTTATATATAGGGAGGGGGGGCTGGCCAGCAAAGACCAGAAATGTAAGACTCCCCCCCCTCTCTTCTCCCCTGCTCCAACACCCCCACCGTTCCTCCTCCACTCCTCCGGGGGGCCAGCGCCCCCCTTTTACCCCTCCCCCCCAACTTACCTTTCCGCCGCCGCCGCCGCACCACCACCAAGGACACCGTCTGGATCTGCTCACGCATCGGGACCTGCGGATGAGAAACAGGGATTAGACAACGGCATGTTGCAGGAGTGGGGCTTGAACCCACAATTTCAGAATTTCTGAGACGGCACACTTACCCGCTGAGCCACTCCAGCACCTGAGCTACCCACCTCTTATTCGGCATTATAAAGCGTACAGTGTGAAACATCCAAGACAAACATAAAGGGGACCCGGGAATCGAACCGGGAACCTTGGCATTGAAAGACAACGGCGATACCGTTGCGCCACCTACATCGTCGTAGACACACGGCTGCTTCAGAGGGTAGAAGAAGATGAGATCACAGACACCCAAGACACACCTGAATGAGATGCAGGAAACGAACACAGAACACAGAAACGCTTTCAGGTGCGCACGATGGTGATTAGACATTTCTTGGGGCGGGGGCGGGCGCGGTCTGGAGCCTATCCAAGCATGCAGTGAGTGAGATGCAGGATTGTACTCTCAACAGGTCTCCAATCCATTGCAAGGCAGGCCCACACACCACTTAAGTTTCACTTAACCACCGTGCCGTCCCAAACATGTTTATTTCAAAGTGACACACAACAATATAAAATGCATACAAATAGTCATTAGGCACTGGGTGTGATAGGAGTGGGCCAAAGTTGAGCCTAAAGAAGACTACTCAGACCAGGGATTCATTTCAATCGCTTATTTTATCTATTTTATTGAGGCAGTGCTAGTCGAACACCTTAGATACAGGGTAATTGAAGGACAACATCTATACTATTTCTCATTTTATTTTCACATCTGTCACGTTCCATGGGCGGAAATCATTGAAAATAATGCAAAGAAATAACTTTACAATCTGATACTAGCCCAGTGACAGGTGATACAGCGGTGCAACGCGTCATTGGGTACCGATGCCACCTCAAACAGACGCTTGATCGAGCAAGGATGTTCCATTTGCTTACTACAGCGATCTGTAACCCTGGTCTTGGAGAGCCACAGATTCTGCACTTAATTAATCAATTAGAGCAGTTGATTACACAGTTAGCTCACTTCACCTGGTTGCTTGGGTCTGAAACGGGTGCTGATTTTAGGGTGAAAACAATAAAGCAGAAGAGCTTGTGGCTTTCCAGGACCAGGGTTACAGACCCCTGACCTAATACCCGTTCCCTCGATTCCTCCGTCCTCATATCTCAACCGTGCGTCTCCTGCTCATGTCCTCCATTAGCTGGAGCTATGCAGCAAGGAAGGGACACGAGGAAAAGAAGCAGGGATTTAAAAAATAAAAAAATGTTTGGAATGAACCCCTATAGTAGTTATTCTTACTCCCGAGGATAAACAAAATGGTGGGTCCTCTGCAGATTTCTGGCTCTAATCTGCAACCAAAAAAAAAACCGCACATTAAAAAAAAAAAAAACTGAACATTAGAGGTACATGGAAACACCATGAAAGAAGCAGCACCAGATTAACACAGAAACCACCGACAGTTAAGCCATAAAACAGTCTGTCTGAAATGGTAGGACAGCCACAAATGTCTGCTCGACAGATGAGAATTCCCTTCTCCAGCTAAAGCAGGGCCAATGTTGGTCCAAAGGCAGGTGGGGGCAATTAGGCCATCAGCAACTGATCAGGGTGTGGCACCAAATCACCAGGGAGAGAGAAAGGCACAGGATCACCAGTAGGGGCAGCAACGTCACCAGTGCATAACAACTGTTACGATAGAATGAGTCTGAGTTCTCTGGTGTGTTTTAAAGCTGTAGCTCGCTCTTCGGCACGTGCGTGAATGCGTGTGTGGGTGCGTGGGTGCTTGGGTGCGGCTTTAAGGTTACAGGATCGCCAGTAGGGGTAGCAGTGTTTCTGTACATAACTGTGATCACTGGATGAGTATGGTTTCTTAGCCTAAATCTGTAGCCTGCTCTTTTGTGAGTGCCTCTGCGCGTGCGTGCGTGCGTGCGTGTGTGCGTGCGTTGGTCGGTTGGTTGGTTTTGGGTTTAGGGTAGCAGCAGTCCAGCAGCTGAGCAGAAGAATGGACTTGGGCTCTGAATGGCAAGAGTGTACAAACTAATGAAAGGGGCCTGAACTCCAACGTGTGTCTGGGTCTTCAAACAAACGGGGTTATGCAAGTATTGACTTGCTTACGTAGGCCCGTCATCCCCCCACTAAGCACAGGCCATCCACAAGCCCTCCCCACTGCATCTGATTCTGGGCCAGCTTCTCCAGGTCATTCCACCTTATCTTGGTCACCTTCACCTGCGCATGAAGGAGATTCGTTTGTTGAAGTTTTCTTTGCTTTGCATGATGTTTTCCTCCGCAACGATGAACCATGAGATGGACAGTTAATCGAGCCAGCGGCGCACCAGGTTGCGAACGCAGAAACCGCCAGCTGTTAAGCCAGAAAACAGTGTGTCTCAAGCGTCAGCTCGACAGATGAGAATGTCCTCCTTCGGCTAAAGCAGGGCCAATGTTGGACCAAAGGCAGGTGGAGGCAATTAGGCCTTCAGCAGCTCATCAGGGTGTGGTACCAGATCACCAGGGACAGAGAGAGAGAGAGGCATAGGATTGCCAGTAGTGGTAGCAGTGTTTCTGTACGTAACTGTGATCACTGGATGAGTATGGTTTCTTAGCCTAAATCTGTAGCCTGCTCTTTTGTGAGTGCCTTTGTGCGTGCGTGCGTGCGTGCGTTGGTTGGTTGGTTTTGGGTTTAGGGTAAAAAGAAGTCCAGCAGCTGAGCAGAAGAATGGACTTGGGCTCTGAATGGCAAGAGTGTACAAACTAATGAAAGGGGCCTGAACTCCAACGTGTGTCTGGGTCTTCAAACAAACGGGGTTATGCAAGTATTGACTTGCTTACGTAGGCCCGTCATCCCCCCACTAAGCACAGGCCATCCACAAGCCCTCCCCGCTGCATCTGGTTTTGGACAAAGTTCTCCAGGTCATTCCGCCCCATCTTGGTCACCTTCACCTGCGCATGAAGGAGATTCGTTTGTTGAAGTTTTCTTTGCTTTGAATGATGTTTTCCTCCGCAACGATGAACCATGAGATGGACAGTTAATCGAGCCAGCGGCGCACCAGGTTGCGAACGCAGAAACCGCCAACAGTGAAGCCAGAAAACAGTGTGTCTCAAGCGTCAGCTCGACAGATGACAATTCCCTTCTTCGGCTAAAGCAGGGCCAATGTTGGTCCAAAGGCAGGTGGAGGCAGTTAGGCCATCAGCAGCTCATCAGGGTGTGGTACCAGATCACCAGGGACAGAGAGAGAGAGGCACAGGATCGCCAGTAGGGGTAGCAGTGTTTCTGTACGTAACTGTGATCACTGGATGAGTATGGTTTCTTAGCCTAAATCTGTAGCCTGCTCTTTTGTGAGTGCCTTTGTGCGTGCGTTGGTTGGCTGGTTTTGGGTTTAGGGTAACAAGCAGTCCAGCAGCTGAGCAGAACAAACTAATGAAAGGGGCCTGAACTCCAACGTGTGTCTGGGTCTTCAAACAAACGGGGTTATGCAAGTATTGACTTGCTTACGTAGGCCCGTCATCCCCCCACTAAGCACAGGCCATCCACAAGCCCTCCCCGCTGCATCTGGTTTTGGACAAAGTTCTCCAGGTCATTCCGCCCCATCTTGGTCACCTTCACCTGTGCATGAAGGAGATTCGTTTGTTGAAGTTTTCTTTCCCTTGAGTCACGTTTTCCTCCGCAACGATGAACCATGAGATGGACAGTAAATCGAGCCAGCGGCGCACCAGGTTGCGAACGCAGAAACCGCCAGCTGTTAAGCCAGAAAACAGTGTGTCTCAAGCGTCAGCTCGACAGAAGAGAATGTCCTCCTTCGGCTAAAGCAGGGCCAATGTTGGACCAAAGGCAGGTGGAGGCAATTAGGCCTTCAGCAGCTCATCAGGGTGTGGCACCAAATCACCGGGGAGTGACAGAGGCACAGGGTCAGCAGTAGGGGTAGCAAAGTCGCCGTTACATAACTGTGATCACAGGATGAGTACGTTTTTGTAGCCTAAATCTGTAGCCTGCTCTTCTGTGAGTGCGTGTGTGCGTTGGTTGGTTATGGCTTTAAGGTAACAGCAGTCCAGCAGCTGAGCAGAGGAATGGACTTGGGCTCTCAATGGCAAGAGTGTAAAAACTAATGAAAGGGGCCTGAATTCCAATGTGTAGTCCTTTATGTGTCGTCCTCAAGATGTGTCTGTACAGATTAGATACCCATAATGCATTTTGCTTATCATCACCGACCCACGAATGTGATTGCCAGCTATTTTCTGTGTATGCCAACATGTGCAAAAGACAACTTGTAAGTATTACAATTTGGAAACTGATAGCTTTTTTGGCGTTTTGTCAAAGAACTGTAAATTGCCAAAACAAAGGGGGATAATTCAATTCTCTGCCGCAACCGCAATATGATGCGATGTGACAGTGGTCTGATCGTCTGACGTAGGGACACCCTCTCTACCATGCCTGTTTGCCTGCACATGTTTACTACCCTGAGCGGGGAACTCCCAATTTGTTATTAATTAGATGGCTAAGAGTGCACAATAATTAAATATACCTGTTTTTAGATTAAATAATTTGGGGCCACAGGTTACACCTCGTGTGGGTAGGATGGTACGCCCTTTGCCATTTGGAGCCCAAGATTGTTTTTCTGCTTCACTGTTGCCTAAAACTTCTGAATGACTCAGACCTCATTTGTGAAGAAAAAAAATAAATTATAATTCACAACACAACATTACAAACCAAGACTCTAAATGTCTATGTGTAGAAGAAGAAAAAGCAGGCTAACCACATCATCTCAAGAACTGAAATACTTGGCGCGATGAAAACTGAAGCGGGCTGTGTCACTTGTAATGCGTCTCACCTTCTCCTCCTGTGAAAAACTCCAGTTCTGCACAGTAAAATATTTAAAAATCTGGCACGAGCGTAACGGCCACCGTGGCCTAGTGGTGTCGTCTTCGGTTCGCGATGCGGCGCGTTCAGGGTTCGAGCCTTGTTCTTGGCCTCTTTTTCGCTTGCGGTTCTCTGTTCTCATCTTCCTCTACCGTCTGAAACGCCTCTGCCTCGGCTCGATTGCGGGTGGCGCGATGGGTACTGTCGCCGTCTTTGGAACCCGAGCTTCGGTGTTCAAATCTCGCGTCTACTTTAGATATTCTTGTGTTGTTGGGTTCTCATCTTCTGTTACCCGATGCAGCACCCTTGGTTCCGTTGCCTGACCGGTGGCGTAGCGGTACTGTCGATGCCTTTGAACGCGAAGCTCGTGAGTTCGATTCCCGCGTGTTCCATTTGGTTTTTCTTGGGCCTCTTTGGTCTCACTGGTTCTTCTACCCTCTGCAGCCCTGGAGCCAGAGGTCGGCAGTGGCTCAGCGGGTAAGTGTGCCGTCTCAGAGATTCTGAAATTGTGGGTTCAAGCCCCACTCGTGCAACATGCCGTTGTCTAATCCCTGTTTCTCATCCGCAGGTCCCGATGCGTGAGCAGATCCAGACGGTGTCCCAGAGGGTGTGGCGGTGACGGCGGAGAGGTAAGTTGGGGGGGAGGGGTAGAAGGGGGGCCCTGGCCCCCCGGAGGAGTGGAGGAGGAACGGTGGGGGTGTTGGAGCAGGGGAGAAGAGAGAGGGGGGAATCTTACATTTTGAACTGGCCTACAGGGCCCAATATTTATTAATAAATTTATATATAGGGAGGGGGGGCTGGCCAGCAAAGACCAGAAATGTAAGACTCCCCCCCCTCTCTTCTCCCCTGCTCCAACACCCCCACCGTTCCTCCTCCACTCCTCCGGGGGGCCAGCGCCCCCCTTTTACCCCTCCCCCCCAACTTACCTTTCCGCCGCCGCCGCCGCACCACCACCAAGGACACCGTCTGGATCTGCTCACGCATCGGGACCTGCGGATGAGAAACAGGGATTAGACAACGGCATGTTGCAGGAGTGGGGCTTGAACCCACAATTTCAGAATTTCTGAGACGGCACACTTACCCGCTGAGCCACTCCAGCACCTGAGCTACCCACCTCTTATTCGGCATTATAAAGCGTACAGTGTGAAACATCCAAGACAAACATAAAGGGGACCCGGGAATCGAACCGGGAACCTTGGCATTGAAAGACAACGGCGATACCGTTGCGCCACCTACATCGTCGTAGACACACGGCTGCTTCAGAGGGTAGAAGAAGATGAGATCACAGACACCCAAGACACACCTGAATGAGATGCAGGAAACGAACACAGAACACAGAAACGCTTTCAGGTGCGCACGATGGTGATTAGACATTTCTTGGGGCGGGGGCGGGCGCGGTCTGGAGCCTATCCAAGCATGCAGTGAGTGAGATGCAGGATTGTACTCTCAACAGGTCTCCAATCCATTGCAAGGCAGGCCCACACACCACTTAAGTTTCACTTAACCACCGTGCCGTCCCAAACATGTTTATTTCAAAGTGACACACAACAATATAAAATGCATACAAATAGTCATTAGGCACTGGGTGTGATAGGAGTGGGCCAAAGTTGAGCCTAAAGAAGACTACTCAGACCAGGGATTCATTTCAATCGCTTATTTTATCTATTTTATTGAGGCAGTGCTAGTCGAACACCTTAGATACAGGGTAATTGAAGGACAACATCTATACTATTTCTCATTTTATTTTCACATCTGTCACGTTCCATGGGCGGAAATCATTGAAAATAATGCAAAGAAATAACTTTACAATCTGATACTAGCCCAGTGACAGGTGATACAGCGGTGCAACGCGTCATTGGGTACCGATGCCACCTCAAACAGACGCTTGATCGAGCAAGGATGTTCCATTTGCTTACTACAGCGATCTGTAACCCTGGTCTTGGAGAGCCACAGATTCTGCACTTAATTAATCAATTAGAGCAGTTGATTACACAGTTAGCTCACTTCACCTGGTTGCTTGGGTCTGAAACGGGTGCTGATTTTAGGGTGAAAACAATAAAGCAGAAGAGCTTGTGGCTTTCCAGGACCAGGGTTACAGACCCCTGACCTAATACCCGTTCCCTCGATTCCTCCGTCCTCATATCTCAACCGTGCGTCTCCTGCTCATGTCCTCCATTAGCTGGAGCTATGCAGCAAGGAAGGGACACGAGGAAAAGAAGCAGGGATTTAAAAAATAAAAAAATGTTTGGAATGAACCCCTATAGTAGTTATTCTTACTCCCGAGGATAAACAAAATGGTGGGTCCTCTGCAGATTTCTGGCTCTAATCTGCAACCAAAAAAAAAACCGCACATTAAAAAAAAAAAAAACTGAACATTAGAGGTACATGGAAACACCATGAAAGAAGCAGCACCAGATTAACACAGAAACCACCGACAGTTAAGCCATAAAACAGTCTGTCTGAAATGGTAGGACAGCCACAAATGTCTGCTCGACAGATGAGAATTCCCTTCTCCAGCTAAAGCAGGGCCAATGTTGGTCCAAAGGCAGGTGGGGGCAATTAGGCCATCAGCAACTGATCAGGGTGTGGCACCAAATCACCAGGGAGAGAGAAAGGCACAGGATCACCAGTAGGGGCAGCAACGTCACCAGTGCATAACAACTGTTACGATAGAATGAGTCTGAGTTCTCTGGTGTGTTTTAAAGCTGTAGCTCGCTCTTCGGCACGTGCGTGAATGCGTGTGTGGGTGCGTGGGTGCTTGGGTGCGGCTTTAAGGTTACACGATCGCCAGTAGGGGTAGCAGTGTTTCTGTACATAACTGTGATCACTGGATGAGTATGGTTTCTTAGCCTAAATCTGTAGCCTGCTCTTTTGTGAGTGCCTCTGCGCGTGCGTGCGTGCGTGCGTGTGTGCGTGCGTTGGTCGGTTGGTTGGTTTTGGGTTTAGGGTAGCAGCAGTCCAGCAGCTGAGCAGAAGAATGGACTTGGGCTCTGAATGGCAAGAGTGTACAAACTAATGAAAGGGGCCTGAACTCCAACGTGTGTCTGGGTCTTCAAACAAACGGGGTTATGCAAGTATTGACTTGCTTACGTAGGCCCGTCATCCCCCCACTAAGCACAGGCCATCCACAAGCCCTCCCCACTGCATCTGATTCTGGGCCAGCTTCTCCAGGTCATTCCACCTTATCTTGGTCACCTTCACCTGCGCATGAAGGAGATTAGTTTGTTGAAGTTTTCTTTGCTTTGCATGATGTTTTCCTCCGCAACGATGAACCATGAGATGGACAGTTAATCGAGCCAGCGGCGCACCAGGTTGCGAACGCAGAAACCGCCAGCTGTTAAGCCAGAAAACAGTGTGTCTCAAGCGTCAGCTCGACAGATGAGAATGTCCTCCTTCGGCTAAAGCAGGGCCAATGTTGGACCAAAGGCAGGTGGAGGCAATTAGGCCTTCAGCAGCTCATCAGGGTGTGGTACCAGATCACCAGGGACAGAGAGAGAGAGAGGCATAGGATTGCCAGTAGTGGTAGCAGTGTTTCTGTACGTAACTGTGATCACTGGATGAGTATGGTTTCTTAGCCTAAATCTGTAGCCTGCTCTTTTGTGAGTGCCTTTGTGCGTGCGTGCGTGCGTGCGTTGGTTGGTTGGTTTTGGGTTTAGGGTAAAAAGAAGTCCAGCAGCTGAGCAGAAGAATGGACTTGGGCTCTGAATGGCAAGAGTGTACAAACTAATGAAAGGGGCCTGAACTCCAACGTGTGTCTGGGTCTTCAAACAAACGGGGTTATGCAAGTATTGACTTGCTTACGTAGGCCCGTCATCCCCCCACTAAGCACAGGCCATCCACAAGCCCTCCCCGCTGCATCTGGTTTTGGACAAAGTTCTCCAGGTCATTCCGCCCCATCTTGGTCACCTTCACCTGCGCATGAAGGAGATTCGTTTGTTGAAGTTTTCTTTGCTTTGAATGATGTTTTCCTCCGCAACGATGAACCATGAGATGGACAGTTAATCGAGCCAGCGGCGCACCAGGTTGCGAACGCAGATACCGCCAACAGTGAAGCCAGAAAACAGTGTGTCTCAAGCGTCAGCTCGACAGATGACAATTCCCTTCTTCGGCTAAAGCAGGGCCAATGTTGGTCCAAAGGCAGGTGGAGGCAGTTAGGCCATCAGCAGCTCATCAGGGTGTGGTACCAGATCACCAGGGACAGAGAGAGAGAGGCACAGGATCGCCAGTAGGGGTAGCAGTGTTTCTGTACGTAACTGTGATCACTGGATGAGTATGGTTTCTTAGCCTAAATCTGTAGCCTGCTCTTTTGTGAGTGCCTTTGTGCATGCGTTGGTTGGCTGGTTTTGGGTTTAGGGTAACAAGCAGTCCAGCAGCTGAGCAGAACAAACTAATGAAAGGGGCCTGAACTCCAACGTGTGTCTGGGTCTTCAAACAAACGGGGTTATGCAAGTATTGACTTGCTTACGTAGGCCCGTCATCCCCCCACTAAGCACAGGCCATCCACAAGCCCTCCCCGCTGCATCTGGTTTTGGACAAAGTTCTCCAGGTCATTCCGCCCCATCTTGGTCACCTTCACCTGTGCATGAAGGAGATTTGTTTGTTGAAGTTTTCTTTCCCTTGAGTCACGTTTTCCTCCGCAACGATGAACCATGAGATGGACAGTAAATCGAGCCAGCGGCGCACCAGGTTGCGAACGCAGAAACCGCCAGCTGTTAAGCCAGAAAACAGTGTGTCTCAAGCGTCAGCTCGACAGAAGAGAATGTCCTCCTTCGGCTAAAGCAGGGCCAATGTTGGACCAAAGGCAGGTGGAGGCAATTAGGCCTTCAGCAGCTCATCAGGGTGTGGCACCAAATCACCGGGGAGTGACAGAGGCACAGGGTCAGCAGTAGGGGTAGCAAAGTCGCCGTTACATAACTGTGATCACAGGATGAGTACGTTTTTGTAGCCTAAATCTGTAGCCTGCTCTTCTGTGAGTGCGTGTGTGCGTTGGTTGGTTATGGCTTTAAGGTAACAGCAGTCCAGCAGCTGAGCAGAGGAATGGACTTGGGCTCTCAATGGCAAGAGTGTAAAAACTAATGAAAGGGGCCTGAATTCCAATGTGTAGTCCTTTATGTGTCGTCCTCAAGATGTGTCTGTACAGATTAGATACCCATAATGCATTTTGCTTATCATCACCGACCCACGAATGTGATTGCCAGCTATTTTCTGTGTATGCCAACATGTGCGTTTTGTCAAAGAACTGTAAATTGCCAAAACAAAGGGGGATAATTCAATTCTCTGCCGCAACCGCAATATGATGCGATGTGACAGTGGTCTGATCGTCTGACGTAGGGACACCCTCTCTACCATGCCTGTTTGCCTGCACATGTTTACTACCCTGAGCGGGGAACTCCCAATTTGTTATTAATTAGATGGCTAAGAGTGCACAATAATTAAATATACCTGTTTTTAGATTAAATAATTTGGGGCCACAGGTTACACCTCGTGTGGGTAGGATGGTACGCCCTTTGCCATTTGGAGCCCAAGATTGTTTTTCTGCTTCACTGTTGCCTAAAACTTCTGAATGACTCAGACCTCATTTGTGAAGAAAAAAAATAAATTATAATTCACAACACAACATTACAAACCAAGACTCTAAATGTCTATGTGTAGAAGAAGAAAAAGCAGGCTAACCACATCATCTCAAGAACTGAAATACTTGGCGCGATGAAAACTGAAGCGGGCTGTGTCACTTGTAATGCGTCTCACCTTCTCCTCCTGTGAAAAACTCCAGTTCTGCACAGTAAAATATTTAAAAATCTGGCACGAGCGTAACGGCCACCGTGGCCTAGTGGTGTCGTCTTCGGTTCGCGATGCGGCGCGTTCAGGGTTCGAGCCTTGTTCTTGGCCTCTTTTTCGCTTGCGGTTCTCTGTTCTCATCTTCCTCTACCATCTGAAACGTCTCTGCCTCGGCTCGATTGCGGGTGGCGCGACGGTTACTGTCGCCGTCTTTGGAACCCAAGCTTCGGTGTTCAAATCTCGCGTCTACTTTAGATATTCTTGTGTTGTTGGCTTCTCATCTTCTGTTACCCGATGCAGCACCCTTGGTTCCGTTGCCTGACCGGTGGCGTAGCGGTACTGTCGATGTCTTTGAACGCGAAGCTCGTGAGTTCGATTCCCGCGTGTTCCATTTGGTTTTTCTTGGGCCTCTTTGGTCTCACTGGTTCTTCTACCCTCTGCAGCCCTGGAGCCAGAGGTCGGCAGTGGCTCAGCGGGTAAGTGTGCCGTCTCAGAGATTCTGAAATTGTGGGTTCAAGCCCCACTCCTGCAACATGCCGTTGTCTAATCCCTGTTTCTCATCCGCAGGTCCCGATGGGTGAGCAGATCCAGACGGTGTCCCAGAGGGTGTGGCGGTGACGGCGGAGAGGTAAGTTGGGGGGGAGGGGTAGAAGGGGGGCCCTGGCCCCCCGGAGGAGTGGAGGAGGAACGGTGGGGGTGTTGGAGCAGGGGAGAAGAGAGAGGGGGGAATCTTACATTTTGAACTGGCCTACAGGGCCCAATATTTATTAATAAATTTATATATAGGGAGGGGGGGCTGGCCAGCAAAGACCAGAAATGTAAGACTCCCCCCCCTCTCTTCTCCCCTGCTCCAACACCCCCACCGTTCCTCCTCCACTCCTCCGGGGGGCCAGCGCCCCCCTTTTACCCCTCCCCCCCAACTTACCTTTCCGCCGCCGCCGCCGCACCACCAAGGACACCGTCTGGATCTGCTCACGCATCGGGACCTGCGGATGAGAAACAGGGATTAGACAACGGCATGTTGCAGGAGTGGGGCTTGAACCCACAATTTCAGAATTTCTGAGACGGCACACTTACCCGCTGAGCCACTCCAGCACCTGAGCTACCCACCTCTTATTCGGCATTATAAAGCGTACAGTGTGAAACATCCAAGACAAACATAAAGGGGACCCGGGAATCGAACCGGGAACCTTGGCATTGAAAGACAACGGCGATACCGTTGCGCCACCTACATCGTCGTAGACACACGGCTGCTTCAGAGGGTAGAAGAAGATGAGATCACAGACACCCAAGACACACCTGAATGAGATGCAGGAAACGAACACAGAACACAGAAACGCTTTCAGGTGCGCACGATGGTGATTAGACATTTCTTGGGGCGGGCGCGGTCTGGAGCCTATCCAAGCATGCAGTGAGTGAGATGCAGGATTGTACTCTCAACAGGTCTCCAATCCATTGCAAGGCAGGCCCACACACCACTTAAGTTTCACTTAACCACCGTGCCGTCCCAAACATGTTTATTTCAAAGTGACACACAACAATATAAAATGCATACAAATAGTCATTAGGCACTGGGTGTGATAGGAGTGGGCCAAAGTTGAGCCTAAAGAAGACTACTCAGACCAGGGATTCATTTCAATCGCTTATTTTATCTATTTTATTGAGGCAGTGCTAGTCGAACACCTTAGATACAGGGTAATTGAAGGACAACATCTATACTATTTCTCATTTTATTTTCACATCTGTCACGTTCCATGGGCGGAAATCATTGAAAATAATGCAAAGAAATAACTTTACAATCTGATACTAGCCCAGTGACAGGTGATACAGCGGTGCAACGCGTCATTGGGTACCGATGCCACCTCAAACAGACGCTTGATCGAGCAAGGATGTTCCATTTGCTTACTACAGCGATCTGTAACCCTGGTCTTGGAGAGCCACAGATTCTGCACTTAATTAATCAATTAGAGCAGTTGATTACACAGTTAGCTCACTTCACCTGGTTGCTTGGGTCTGAAACGGGTGCTGATTTTAGGGTGAAAACAATAAAGCAGAAGAGCTTGTGGCTTTCCAGGACCAGGGTTACAGACCCCTGACCTAATACCCGTTCCCTCGATTCCTCCGTCCTCATATCTCAACCGTGCGTCTCCTGCTCATGTCCTCCATTAGCTGGAGCTATGCAGCAAGGAAGGGACACGAGGAAAAGAAGCAGGGATTTAAAAAATAAAAAAATGTTTGGAATGAACCCCTATAGTAGTTATTCTTACTCCCGAGGATAAACAAAATGGTGGGTCCTCTGCAGATTTCTGGCTCTAATCTGCAACCAAAAAAAAAACCGCACATTAAAAAAAAAAAAAACTGAACATTAGAGGTACATGGAAACACCATGAAAGAAGCAGCACCAGATTAACACAGAAACCACCGACAGTTAAGCCATAAAACAGTCTGTCTGAAATGGTAGGACAGCCACAAATGTCTGCTCGACAGATGAGAATTCCCTTCTCCAGCTAAAGCAGGGCCAATGTTGGTCCAAAGGCAGGTGGGGGCAATTAGGCCATCAGCAACTGATCAGGGTGTGGCACCAAATCACCAGGGAGAGAGAAAGGCACAGGATCACCAGTAGGGGCAGCAACGTCACCAGTGCATAACAACTGTTACGATAGAATGAGTCTGAGTTCTCTGGTGTGTTTTAAAGCTGTAGCTCGCTCTTCGGCACGTGCGTGAATGCGTGTGTGGGTGCGTGGGTGCTTGGGTGCGGCTTTAAGGTTACAGGATCGCCAGTAGGGGTAGCAGTGTTTCTGTACATAACTGTGATCACTGGATGAGTATGGTTTCTTAGCCTAAATCTGTAGCCTGCTCTTTTGTGAGTGCCTCTGCGCGTGCGTGCGTGCGTGCGTGCGTGTGTGCGTGCGTTGGTCGGTTGGTTGGTTTTGGGTTTAGGGTAGCAGCAGTCCAGCAGCTGAGCAGAAGAATGGACTTGGGCTCTGAATGGCAAGAGTGTACAAACTAATGAAAGGGGCCTGAACTCCAACGTGTGTCTGGGTCTTCAAACAAACGGGGTTATGCAAGTATTGACTTGCTTACGTAGGCCCGTCACCCCCCCACTAAGCACAGGCCATCCACAAGCCCTCCCCACTGCATCTGATTCTGGGCCAGCTTCTCCAGGTCATTCCACCTTATCTTGGTCACCTTCACCTGCGCATGAAGGAGATTAGTTTGTTGAAGTTTTCTTTGCTTTGCATGATGTTTTCCTCCGCAACGATGAACCATGAGATGGACAGTTAATCGAGCCAGCGGCGCACCAGGTTGCGAACGCAGAAACCGCCAGCTGTTAAGCCAGAAAACAGTGTGTCTCAAGCGTCAGCTCGACAGATGAGAATGTCCTCCTTCGGCTAAAGCAGGGCCAATGTTGGACCAAAGGCAGGTGGAGGCAATTAGGCCTTCAGCAGCTCATCAGGGTGTGGTACCAGATCACCAGGGACAGAGAGAGAGAGAGGCATAGGATTGCCAGTAGTGGTAGCAGTGTTTCTGTACGTAACTGTGATCACTGGATGAGTATGGTTTCTTAGCCTAAATCTGTAGCCTGCTCTTTTGTGAGTGCCTTTGTGCGTGCGTGCGTGCGTGCGTTGGTTGGTTGGTTTTGGGTTTAGGGTAAAAAGAAGTCCAGCAGCTGAGCAGAAGAATGGACTTGGGCTCTGAATGGCAAGAGTGTACAAACTAATGAAAGGGGCCTGAACTCCAACGTGTGTCTGGGTCTTCAAACAAACGGGGTTATGCAAGTATTGACTTGCTTACGTAGGCCCGTCATCCCCCCACTAAGCACAGGCCATCCACAAGCCCTCCCCGCTGCATCTGGTTTTGGACAAAGTTCTCCAGGTCATTCCGCCCCATCTTGGTCACCTTCACCTGCGCATGAAGGAGATTCGTTTGTTGAAGTTTTCTTTGCTTTGAATGATGTTTTCCTCCGCAACGATGAACCATGAGATGGACAGTTAATCGAGCCAGCGGCGCACCAGGTTGCGAACGCAGAAACCGCCAACAGTGAAGCCAGAAAACAGTGTGTCTCAAGCGTCAGCTCGACAGATGACAATTCCCTTCTTCGGCTAAAGCAGGGCCAATGTTGGTCCAAAGGCAGGTGGAGGCAGTTAGGCCATCAGCAGCTCATCAGGGTGTGGTACCAGATCACCAGGGACAGAGAGAGAGAGGCACAGGATCGCCAGTAGGGGTAGCAGTGTTTCTGTACGTAACTGTGATCACTGGATGAGTATGGTTTCTTAGCCTAAATCTGTAGCCTGCTCTTTTGTGAGTGCCTTTGTGCGTGCGTTGGTTGGCTGGTTTTGGGTTTAGGGTAACAAGCAGTCCAGCAGCTGAGCAGAACAAACTAATGAAAGGGGCCTGAACTCCAACGTGTGTCTGGGTCTTCAAACAAACGGGGTTATGCAAGTATTGACTTGCTTACGTAGGCCCGTCATCCCCCCACTAAGCACAGGCCATCCACAAGCCCTCCCCGCTGCATCTGGTTTTGGACAAAGTTCTCCAGGTCATTCCGCCCCATCTTGGTCACCTTCACCTGTGCATGAAGGAGATTCGTTTGTTGAAGTTTTCTTTCCCTTGAGTCACGTTTTCCTCCGCAACGATGAACCATGAGATGGACAGTAAATCGAGCCAGCGGCGCACCAGGTTGCGAACGCAGAAACCGCCAGCTGTTAAGCCAGAAAACAGTGTGTCTCAAGCGTCAGCTCGACAGAAGAGAATGTCCTCCTTCGGCTAAAGCAGGGCCAATGTTGGACCAAAGGCAGGTGGAGGCAATTAGGCCTTCAGCAGCTCATCAGGGTGTGGCACCAAATCACCGGGGAGTGACAGAGGCACAGGGTCAGCAGTAGGGGTAGCAAAGTCGCCGTTACATAACTGTGATCACAGGATGAGTACGTTTTTGTAGCCTAAATCTGTAGCCTGCTCTTCTGTGAGTGCGTGTGTGCGTTGGTTGGTTATGGCTTTAAGGTAACAGCAGTCCAGCAGCTGAGCAGAGGAATGGACTTGGGCTCTCAATGGCAAGAGTGTAAAAACTAATGAAAGGGGCCTGAATTCCAATGTGTAGTCCTTTATGTGTCGTCCTCAAGATGTGTCTGTACAGATTAGATACCCATAATGCATTTTGCTTATCATCACCGACCCACGAATGTGATTGCCAGCTATTTTCTGTGTATGCCAACATGTGCGTTTTGTCAAAGAACTGTAAATTGCCAAAACAAAGGGGGATAATTCAATTCTCTGCCGCAACCGCAATATGATGCGATGTGACAGTGGTCTGATCGTCTGACGTAGGGACACCCTCTCTACCATGCCTGTTTGCCTGCACATGTTTACTACCCTGAGCGGGGAACTCCCAATTTGTTATTAATTAGATGGCTAAGAGTGCACAATAATTAAATATACCTGTTTTTAGATTAAATAATTTGGGGCCACAGGTTACACCTCGTGTGGGTAGGATGGTACGCCCTTTGCCATTTGGAGCCCAAGATTGTTTTTCTGCTTCACTGTTGCCTAAAACTTCTGAATGACTCAGACCTCATTTGTGAAGAAAAAAAATAAATTATAATTCACAACACAACATTACAAACCAAGACTCTAAATGTCTATGTGTAGAAGAAGAAAAAGCAGGCTAACCACATCATCTCAAGAACTGAAATACTTGGCGCGATGAAAACTGAAGCGGGCTGTGTCACTTGTAATGCGTCTCACCTTCTCCTCCTGTGAAAAACTCCAGTTCTGCACAGTAAAATATTTAAAAATCTGGCACGAGCGTAACGGCCACCGTGGCCTAGTGGTGTCGTCTTCGGTTCGCGATGCGGCGCGTTCAGGGTTCGAGCCTTGTTCTTGGCCTCTTTTTCGCTTGCGGTTCTCTGTTCTCATCTTCCTCTACCGTCTGAAACGCCTCTGCCTCGGCTCGATTGCGGGTGGCGCGACGGGTACTGTCGCCGTCTTTGGAACCCGAGCTTCGGTGTTCAAATCTCGCGTCTACTTTAGATATTCTTGTGTTGTTGGGTTCTCATCTTCTGTTACCCGATGCAGCACCCTTGGTTCCGTTGCCTGACCGGTGGCGTAGCGGTACTGTCGATGTCTTTGAACGCGAAGCTCGTGAGTTCGATTCCCGCGTGTTCCATTTGGTTTTTCTTGGGCCTCTTTGGTCTCACTGGTTCTTCTACCCTCTGCAGCCCTGGAGCCAGAGGTCGGCAGTGGCTCAGCGGGTAAGTGTGCCGTCTCAGAGATTCTGAAATTGTGGGTTCAAGCCCCACTCCTGCAACATGCCGTTGTCTAATCCCTGTTTCTCATCCGCAGGTCCCGATGGGTGAGCAGATCCAGACGGTGTCCCAGAGGGTGTGGCGGTGACGGCGGAGAGGTAAGTTGGGGGGGAGGGGTAGAAGGGGGGCCCTGGCCCCCCGGAGGAGTGGAGGAGGAACGGTGGGGGTGTTGGAGCAGGGGAGAAGAGAGAGGGGGGAATCTTACATTTTGAACTGGCCTACAGGGCCCAATATTTATTAATAAATTTATATATAGGGAGGGGGGGGCTGGCCAGCAAAGACCAGAAATGTAAGACTCCCCCCCCTCTCTTCTCCCCTGCTCCAACACCCCCACCGTTCCTCCTCCACTCCTCCGGGGGGCCAGCGCCCCCCTTTTACCCCTCCCCCCCAACTTACCTTTCCGCCGCCGCCGCCGCACCACCAAGGACACCGTCTGGATCTGCTCACGCATCGGGACCTGCGGATGAGAAACAGGGATTAGACAACGGCATGTTGCAGGAGTGGGGCTTGAACCCACAATTTCAGAATTTCTGAGACGGCACACTTACCCGCTGAGCCACTCCAGCACCTGAGCTACCCACCTCTTATTCGGCATTATAAAGCGTACAGTGTGAAACATCCAAGACAAACATAAAGGGGACCCGGGAATCGAACCGGGAACCTTGGCATTGAAAGACAACGGCGATACCGTTGCGCCACCTACATCGTCGTAGACACACGGCTGCTTCAGAGGGTAGAAGAAGATGAGATCACAGACACCCAAGACACACCTGAATGAGATGCAGGAAACGAACACAGAACACAGAAACGCTTTCAGGTGCGCACGATGGTGATTAGACATTTCTTGGGGCGGGCGCGGTCTGGAGCCTATCCAAGCATGCAGTGAGTGAGATGCAGGATTGTACTCTCAACAGGTCTCCAATCCATTGCAAGGCAGGCCCACACACCACTTAAGTTTCACTTAACCACCGTGCCGTCCCAAACATGTTTATTTCAAAGTGACACACAACAATATAAAATGCATACAAATAGTCATTAGGCACTGGGTGTGATAGGAGTGGGCCAAAGTTGAGCCTAAAGAAGACTACTCAGACCAGGGATTCATTTCAATCGCTTATTTTATCTATTTTATTGAGGCAGTGCTAGTCGAACACCTTAGATACAGGGTAATTGAAGGACAACATCTATACTATTTCTCATTTTATTTTCACATCTGTCACGTTCCATGGGCGGAAATCATTGAAAATAATGCAAAGAAATAACTTTACAATCTGATACTAGCCCAGTGACAGGTGATACAGCGGTGCAACGCGTCATTGGGTACCGATGCCACCTCAAACAGACGCTTGATCGAGCAAGGATGTTCCATTTGCTTACTACAGCGATCTGTAACCCTGGTCTTGGAGAGCCACAGATTCTGCACTTAATTAATCAATTAGAGCAGTTGATTACACAGTTAGCTCACTTCACCTGGTTGCTTGGGTCTGAAACGGGTGCTGATTTTAGGGTGAAAACAATAAAGCAGAAGAGCTTGTGGCTTTCCAGGACCAGGGTTACAGACCCCTGACCTAATACCCGTTCCCTCGATTCCTCCGTCCTCATATCTCAACCGTGCGTCTCCTGCTCATGTCCTCCATTAGCTGGAGCTATGCAGCAAGGAAGGGACACGAGGAAAAGAAGCAGGGATTTAAAAAATAAAAAAATGTTTGGAATGAACCCCTATAGTAGTTATTCTTACTCCCGAGGATAAACAAAATGGTGGGTCCTCTGCAGATTTCTGGCTCTAATCTGCAACCAAAAAAAAAACCGCACATTAAAAAAAAAAAAAACTGAACATTAGAGGTACATGGAAACACCATGAAAGAAGCAGCACCAGATTAACACAGAAACCACCGACAGTTAAGCCATAAAACAGTCTGTCTGAAATGGTAGGACAGCCACAAATGTCTGCTCGACAGATGAGAATTCCCTTCTCCAGCTAAAGCAGGGCCAATGTTGGTCCAAAGGCAGGTGGGGGCAATTAGGCCATCAGCAACTGATCAGGGTGTGGCACCAAATCACCAGGGAGAGAGAAAGGCACAGGATCACCAGTAGGGGCAGCAACGTCACCAGTGCATAACAACTGTTACGATAGAATGAGTCTGAGTTCTCTGGTGTGTTTTAAAGCTGTAGCTCGCTCTTCGGCACGTGCGTGAATGCGTGTGTGGGTGCGTGGGTGCTTGGGTGCGGCTTTAAGGTTACAGGATCGCCAGTAGGGGTAGCAGTGTTTCTGTACATAACTGTGATCACTGGATGAGTATGGTTTCTTAGCCTAAATCTGTAGCCTGCTCTTTTGTGAGTGCCTCTGCGCGTGCGTGCGTGCGTGCGTGTGTGCGTGCGTTGGTCGGTTGGTTGGTTTTGGGTTTAGGGTAGCAGCAGTCCAGCAGCTGAGCAGAAGAATGGACTTGGGCTCTGAATGGCAAGAGTGTACAAACTAATGAAAGGGGCCTGAACTCCAACGTGTGTCTGGGTCTTCAAACAAACGGGGTTATGCAAGTATTGACTTGCTTACGTAGGCCCGTCACCCCCCCACTAAGCACAGGCCATCCACAAGCCCTCCCCACTGCATCTGATTCTGGGCCAGCTTCTCCAGGTCATTCCACCTTATCTTGGTCACCTTCACCTGCGCATGAAGGAGATTAGTTTGTTGAAGTTTTCTTTGCTTTGCATGATGTTTTCCTCCGCAACGATGAACCATGAGATGGACAGTTAATCGAGCCAGCGGCGCACCAGGTTGCGAACGCAGAAACCGCCAGCTGTTAAGCCAGAAAACAGTGTGTCTCAAGCGTCAGCTCGACAGATGAGAATGTCCTCCTTCGGCTAAAGCAGGGCCAATGTTGGACCAAAGGCAGGTGGAGGCAATTAGGCCTTCAGCAGCTCATCAGGGTGTGGTACCAGATCACCAGGGACAGAGAGAGAGAGAGGCATAGGATTGCCAGTAGTGGTAGCAGTGTTTCTGTACGTAACTGTGATCACTGGATGAGTATGGTTTCTTAGCCTAAATCTGTAGCCTGCTCTTTTGTGAGTGCCTTTGTGCGTGCGTGCGTGCGTGCGTTGGTTGGTTGGTTTTGGGTTTAGGGTAAAAAGAAGTCCAGCAGCTGAGCAGAAGAATGGACTTGGGCTCTGAATGGCAAGAGTGTACAAACTAATGAAAGGGGCCTGAACTCCAACGTGTGTCTGGGTCTTCAAACAAACGGGGTTATGCAAGTATTGACTTGCTTACGTAGGCCCGTCATCCCCCCACTAAGCACAGGCCATCCACAAGCCCTCCCCGCTGCATCTGGTTTTGGACAAAGTTCTCCAGGTCATTCCGCCCCATCTTGGTCACCTTCACCTGCGCATGAAGGAGATTCGTTTGTTGAAGTTTTCTTTGCTTTGAATGATGTTTTCCTCCGCAACGATGAACCATGAGATGGACAGTTAATCGAGCCAGCGGCGCACCAGGTTGCGAACGCAGAAACCGCCAACAGTGAAGCCAGAAAACAGTGTGTCTCAAGCGTCAGCTCGACAGATGACAATTCCCTTCTTCGGCTAAAGCAGGGCCAATGTTGGTCCAAAGGCAGGTGGAGGCAGTTAGGCCATCAGCAGCTCATCAGGGTGTGGTACCAGATCACCAGGGACAGAGAGAGAGAGGCACAGGATCGCCAGTAGGGGTAGCAGTGTTTCTGTACGTAACTGTGATCACTGGATGAGTATGGTTTCTTAGCCTAAATCTGTAGCCTGCTCTTTTGTGAGTGCCTTTGTGCGTGCGTTGGTTGGCTGGTTTTGGGTTTAGGGTAACAAGCAGTCCAGCAGCTGAGCAGAACAAACTAATGAAAGGGGCCTGAACTCCAACGTGTGTCTGGGTCTTCAAACAAACGGGGTTATGCAAGTATTGACTTGCTTACGTAGGCCCGTCATCCCCCCACTAAGCACAGGCCATCCACAAGCCCTCCCCGCTGCATCTGGTTTTGGACAAAGTTCTCCAGGTCATTCCGCCCCATCTTGGTCACCTTCACCTGTGCATGAAGGAGATTCGTTTGTTGAAGTTTTCTTTCCCTTGAGTCACGTTTTCCTCCGCAACGATGAACCATGAGATGGACAGTAAATCGAGCCAGCGGCGCACCAGGTTGCGAACGCAGAAACCGCCAGCTGTTAAGCCAGAAAACAGTGTGTCTCAAGCGTCAGCTCGACAGAAGAGAATGTCCTCCTTCGGCTAAAGCAGGGCCAATGTTGGACCAAAGGCAGGTGGAGGCAATTAGGCCTTCAGCAGCTCATCAGGGTGTGGCACCAAATCACCGGGGAGTGACAGAGGCACAGGGTCAGCAGTAGGGGTAGCAAAGTCGCCGTTACATAACTGTGATCACAGGATGAGTACGTTTTTGTAGCCTAAATCTGTAGCCTGCTCTTCTGTGAGTGCGTGTGTGCGTTGGTTGGTTATGGCTTTAAGGTAACAGCAGTCCAGCAGCTGAGCAGAGGAATGGACTTGGGCTCTCAATGGCAAGAGTGTAAAAACTAATGAAAGGGGCCTGAATTCCAATGTGTAGTCCTTTATGTGTCGTCCTCAAGATGTGTCTGTACAGATTAGATACCCATAATGCATTTTGCTTATCATCACCGACCCACGAATGTGATTGCCAGCTATTTTCTGTGTATGCCAACATGTGCAAAAGACAACTTGTAAGTATTACAATTTGGAAACTGATAGCTTTTTTGGCGTTTTGTCAAAGAACTGTAAATTGCCAAAACAAAGGGGGATAATTCAATTCTCTGCCGCAACCGCAATATGATGCGATGTGACAGTGGTCTGATCGTCTGACGTAGGGACACCCTCTCTACCATGCCTGTTTGCCTGCACATGTTTACTACCCTGAGCGGGGAACTCCCAATTTGTTATTAATTAGATGGCTAAGAGTGCACAATAATTAAATATACCTGTTTTTAGATTAAATAATTTGGGGCCACAGGTTACACCTCGTGTGGGTAGGATGGTACGCCCTTTGCCATTTGGAGCCCAAGATTGTTTTTCTGCTTCACTGTTGCCTAAAACTTCTGAATGACTCAGACCTCATTTGTGAAGAAAAAAAATAAATTATAATTCACAACACAACATTACAAACCAAGACTCTAAATGTCTATGTGTAGAAGAAGAAAAAGCAGGCTAACCACATCATCTCAAGAACTGAAATACTTGGCGCGATGAAAACTGAAGCGGGCTGTGTCACTTGTAATGCGTCTCACCTTCTCCTCCTGTGAAAAACTCCAGTTCTGCACAGTAAAATATTTAAAAATCTGGCACGAGCGTAACGGCCACCGTGGCCTAGTGGTGTCGTCTTCGGTTCGCGATGCGGCGCGTTCAGGGTTCGAGCCTTGTTCTTGGCCTCTTTTTCGCTTGCGGTTCTCTGTTCTCATCTTCCTCTACCATCTGAAACGTCTCTGCCTCGGCTCGATTGCGGGTGGCGCGACGGTTACTGTCGCCGTCTTTGGAACCCAAGCTTCGGTGTTCAAATCTCGCGTCTACTTTAGATATTCTTGTGTTGTTGGCTTCTCATCTTCTGTTACCCGATGCAGCACCCTTGGTTCCGTTGCCTGACCGGTGGCGTAGCGGTACTGTCGATGTCTTTGAATGCGAAGCTCGTGAGTTCGATTCCCGCGTGTTCCATTTGGTTTTTCTTGGGCCTCTTTGGTCTCACTGGTTCTTCTACCCTCTGCAGCCCTGGAGCCAGAGGTCGGCAGTGGCTCAGCGGGTAAGTGTGCCGTCTCAGAGATTCTGAAATTGTGGGTTCAAGCCCCACTCCTGCAACATGCCGTTGTCTAATCCCTGTTTCTCATCCGCAGGTCCCGATGGGTGAGCAGATCCAGACGGTGTCCCAGAGGGTGTGGCGGTGACGGCGGAGAGGTAAGTTGGGGGGGAGGGGTAGAAGGGGGGCCCTGGCCCCCCGGAGGAGTGGAGGAGGAACGGTGGGGGTGTTGGAGCAGGGGAGAAGAGAGAGGGGGGAATCTTACATTTTGAACTGGCCTACAGGGCCCAATATTTATTAATAAATTTATATATAGGGAGGGGGGGCTGGCCAGCAAAGACCAGAAATGTAAGACTCCCCCCCCCTCTCTTCTCCCCTGCTCCAACACCCCCACCGTTCCTCCTCCACTCCTCCGGGGGGCCAGCGCCCCCCTTTTACCCCTCCCCCCCAACTTACCTTTCCGCCGCCGCCGCCGCCGCACCACCAAGGACACCGTCTGGATCTGCTCACGCATCGGGACCTGCGGATGAGAAACAGGGATTAGACAACGGCATGTTGCAGGAGTGGGGCTTGAACCCACAATTTCAGAATTTCTGAGACGGCACACTTACCCGCTGAGCCACTCCAGCACCTGAGCTACCCACCTCTTATTCGGCATTATAAAGCGTACAGTGTGAAACATCCAAGACAAACATAAAGGGGACCCGGGAATCGAACCGGGAACCTTGGCATTGAAAGACAACGGCGATACCGTTGCGCCACCTACATCGTCGTAGACACACGGCTGCTTCAGAGGGTAGAAGAAGATGAGATCACAGACACCCAAGACACACCTGAATGAGATGCAGGAAACGAACACAGAACACAGAAACGCTTTCAGGTGCGCACGATGGTGATTAGACATTTCTTGGGGCGGGCGCGGTCTGGAGCCTATCCAAGCATGCAGTGAGTGAGATGCAGGATTGTACTCTCAACAGGTCTCCAATCCATTGCAAGGCAGGCCCACACACCACTTAAGTTTCACTTAACCACCGTGCCGTCCCAAACATGTTTATTTCAAAGTGACACACAACAATATAAAATGCATACAAATAGTCATTAGGCACTGGGTGTGATAGGAGTGGGCCAAAGTTGAGCCTAAAGAAGACTACTCAGACCAGGGATTCATTTCAATCGCTTATTTTATCTATTTTATTGAGGCAGTGCTAGTCGAACACCTTAGATACAGGGTAATTGAAGGACAACATCTATACTATTTCTCATTTTATTTTCACATCTGTCACGTTCCATGGGCGGAAATCATTGAAAATAATGCAAAGAAATAACTTTACAATCTGATACTAGCCCAGTGACAGGTGATACAGCGGTGCAACGCGTCATTGGGTACCGATGCCACCTCAAACAGACGCTTGATCGAGCAAGGATGTTCCATTTGCTTACTACAGCGATCTGTAACCCTGGTCTTGGAGAGCCACAGATTCTGCACTTAATTAATCAATTAGAGCAGTTGATTACACAGTTAGCTCACTTCACCTGGTTGCTTGGGTCTGAAACGGGTGCTGATTTTAGGGTGAAAACAATAAAGCAGAAGAGCTTGTGGCTTTCCAGGACCAGGGTTACAGACCCCTGACCTAATACCCGTTCCCTCGATTCCTCCGTCCTCATATCTCAACCGTGCGTCTCCTGCTCATGTCCTCCATTAGCTGGAGCTATGCAGCAAGGAAGGGACACGAGGAAAAGAAGCAGGGATTTAAAAAATAAAAAAATGTTTGGAATGAACCCCTATAGTAGTTATTCTTACTCCCGAGGATAAACAAAATGGTGGGTCCTCTGCAGATTTCTGGCTCTAATCTGCAACCAAAAAAAAAACCGCACATTAAAAAAAAAAAAAACTGAACATTAGAGGTACATGGAAACACCATGAAAGAAGCAGCACCAGATTAACACAGAAACCACCGACAGTTAAGCCATAAAACAGTCTGTCTGAAATGGTAGGACAGCCACAAATGTCTGCTCGACAGATGAGAATTCCCTTCTCCAGCTAAAGCAGGGCCAATGTTGGTCCAAAGGCAGGTGGGGGCAATTAGGCCATCAGCAACTGATCAGGGTGTGGCACCAAATCACCAGGGAGAGAGAAAGGCACAGGATCACCAGTAGGGGCAGCAACGTCACCAGTGCATAACAACTGTTACGATAGAATGAGTCTGAGTTCTCTGGTGTGTTTTAAAGCTGTAGCTCGCTCTTCGGCACGTGCGTGAATGCGTGCGTGGGTGCTTGGGTGCGGCTTTAAGGTTACAGGATCGCCAGTAGGGGCAGCAACGTCACCAGTGCATAACAACTGTTACGATAGAATGAGTCTGAGTTCTCTGGTGGGTTTTAAAGCTGTAGCTCGCTCTTCGGCACGTGCGTGAATGCGTGTGTGGGTGCGTGGGTGTGGCTTTAAGGTTATAGCAGCTGAGCAGCTGGGCACAGGAATGGACAAGGGCTCTCAATGGCAAGAGTGTACAAACTAATGAAAGGGGCCTGAACTCCAACGTGTGTCTGGGTCTTCAAACAAACGGGCATATGCAAGTACTGACTTGCTAACTTAGGCCCGTCATCCCCCACTAAGCACAGGCCATCCATAAGTCCTCCCCACTGCATCTGATTCTGGGCCAACTTCTCCAGGTCATTCCACCTTATCTTGGTCACCTTCACCTGCGCATGAAGGAGATTCGTTTGTTGAAGTTTTCTTTGCTTTGAATGATGTTTTCCTCCGCAATGATGAACCATGAGATGGACAGTTAATGGAGCCAGCGGCGCACCAGGTTGCGAACGCAGAAACCGCCAACTGTTAAGCCATAATACAGTGTGTCTCAAGCGTCAACTCGACAGATGAGAATGTCCTTCTTCGGCTAAAGCAGGGCCAATGTTGGTCCAAAGGCAGGTGGAGGCAATTAGGCAATCAGCAGCTGATCAGGGTGTGGTACCGAATCACCGGGGAGTGACAGAGGCACAGGATCAGCAGTAGGCGTAGCAACGTTTCTGTACATAAGTGTGATCACTGGATGAGTACGGTTTTTTAGCCTAAATCTGCAGCCTGCTCTTTCGTGAGTGAGTGCGTGCGTGCGTGGGTTGGTTGGTTGGTTTTGGGTTTAAGGTAACAGCAGTCCAGCAGCTGAGCAGAAGAATGGACTTGGGCTCTGAATGGCAAGAGTGTAGAAACTAATGAAAGGGGCCTGAATTCCAATGTATGTCTGGGTCTTCAAACAAACGGGGTTATGCATGTATTGACTTGCTTACGTAGGCCCGTCATCCCCCACTAAGCGCAGGCCATCCGCAAGCCCTCCCCGCTGCATCTGATTTTGGACAAAGTTCTCCAGGTCATTCCACCCCGTCTTGGTCACCTTCACCTGCGCATGAAGGAGATTCGTTTGTTGAAGTTTTCTTTGCTTTGAATCATGTTTTCCTCCGCAATGATGAACCATGAGATGGACAGTAAATCGAGCCAGCGGCGCACCAGGTTGCGAACACAGAAACCGCCAACTGTTAAGCCATAAAACAGTGTGTCTCAAGCGTCAACTCGACAGATGCGAATGTCCTTCTTCGGCTAAAGCAGGGCCAACGTTGGTCCAAAGGCAGGTGGAGGCAATTAGGCCATCAGCAGCTCATCAGGGTGTGGCCTCGAAACACCGGGGAGTGACAGAGGCACAGGATCAGCAGTAGGGGTAGCAACGTTTCTGTACATAAGTGTGATCACTGGATGAGTACGGTTTTTTAGCCTAAATCTGCAGCCTGCTCTTTCGTGAGTGCGTGCGTGCGTGCGTGGGTTGGTTGGTTGGTTTTGGGTTTAAGGTAACAGCAGTCCAGCAGCTGAGCAGAAGAATGGACTTGGGCTCTGAATGGCAAGAGTGTAGAAACTAATGAAAGGGGCCTGAATTCCAATGTATGTCTGGGTCTTCAAACAAACGGGGTTATGCAAGTATTGACTTGCTTACGTAGGCCCGTCATCCCCCACTAAGCGCAGGCCATCCGCAAGCCCTCCCCGCTGCATCTGATTTTGGACAAAGTTCTCCAGGTCATTCCACCCCGTCTTGGTCACCTTCACCTGCGCATGAAGGAGATTCGTTTGTTGAAGTTTTCTTTGCTTTGAATCATGTTTTCCTCCGCAATGATGAACCATGAGATGGACAGTAAATCGAGCCAGCGGCGCACCAGGTTGGGAACACAGAAACCGCCAACTGTTAAGCCATAAAACAGTGTGTCTCAAGCGTCAACTCGACAGATGAGAATGTCCTTCTTCGGCTAAAGCAGGGCCAATGTTGGTCCAAAGGCAGGTGGAGGCAATTAGGCCATCAGCAGCTCATCAGGGTGTGGCCTCGAAACACCGGGGAGTGACAGAGGCACAGGATCAGCAGTAGGGGTAGCAAAGTCGCCGTTACATAACCGTGATCACAGGATGAGTCATTTTTTGTAGCCTGAATCTGTAGCCTGCCCTTTTGTGAGTGCGTGAGTGCTTGCGTGTGTGCGTTGGTTGGTTGGTTGGTTGGTTATAGGTTTAAGGTAACAGCAGTCCAGCAGCTGAGCAGAGGAGTGGACTTGGCCTCTGAACAGCAAGAGTGGACATACTAATGAAAGGGGCCTGACTTCCAATGTGTCCTCAGACAAACGGGATTGTGCATGTACTGACTTGCTTACTTAGGCCTGTTTCCCCCCACGGAGCACAGGCCATCCACAAGACTTCTCCAGCTCCTTCCACCCCATCTGATGAGTTTGTTTGGCTCCGTTCAATTACACGAGAGGCACCTCCTTTATGTGTGGAGCGTTTAGCTCCTCAGGCCCTTGAGTGGGTTCCATCTCACCAGATGAGAGTTTTTCTTGGCCCGATTGAGTCCATGTAGTCCTGTGGGTAGCAGCCTTGTTCCTGGACATCCACCGTCCATTTGGTTTTCATTCCAATCCTAGAACACTCACCAACCGGACAGTAGATCTCCAGGAACGGAGTTGCTTAACACTGATATCGTCTCATTCGACCCACGCACTGCCTTCTTTGGTTTGTTGTCTGGTTGATAGAAGGGGGCTTTATGAAGATTATTGATTTCATTTCATTTATCTTGACTGTTATCGCTCACCTCTGGCGTGTCGCATTAAAAAGCAAGTTGTTTTTAAGAAGAAATGAATATATCGACCAAAAGAAAGAGCTGAATTAACTAAAAGAGGAACACGGAAACACGATGGTTGTTCAACAAGATGGCTGTTGTAGAGTGATCTTCTTCTCAGCCGTCACAGGGCTCCCTGTTGAGGATTTCCAACAGGTGCCCCCAATCCTACAATTAAAGAGAGAAAGACCATGAAGAGAGCGAGACACCAGCCACGTGCCTCTCGGGGCAGCACGGCGATGGCTAGGCACGAAACAATGAAGACAGTGTTTTGAGTTGGTTATGTTTGATGGTGTTGCGTTCTCATCGGTGTGTGTGTGTGTGACTGTGTGTACTGTTTCCCCTTGCGCTTTCGTTTAATTGGTTATTAATGCCACTTTTGACTTTAATGTGGATGCTCAGTTATACCCAGCACTATTGTGTCTTGTGCAATAAAAGTGTTTCAGTGTTTTAGTATAATGTCAGGCAATAAAAAAAAATATCTTGTACAGATGTAAACAGTATAATTTTGTTAATTATATTGTGTGACTGTGTGCTTGGATGTTAAGGCCTTTGGTAGTCATTTCTGTATGTGCACATGCAATAAAAGTCACCCTACTTTAATAGAGCTTAAAGCTTTTATTCTGAAAGAAGTTGAAGGTTTTCCAGGAACCTCATTTTGAAATGTCTGTATGTCTGATTATGTATAGAATCATTAAAAAAAAAAAAAAAAAAACTCAAGATGTGTCTGTACAGATTAGATACCCATAATGCATTTTGTTTATCATCACCTACCCACGAATGTGATTGCCAGCTATTTTCTGTGTATGCCAACATGTGCAAAAGACAACTTGTAAGTATTACAATTTGGAAACTGATAACTTTTTTGGCGTTTTGTCAAAGAACTGTAAATTGCCAAAACAAAAGGGGATAATTCAATTCTCTGCCGCAACCACAATATGATGTGATGTGACAGTGGTCTGATCATCTGACATAGGGAGACCCTCTCTACCATGCCTGTTTGCCTGTGCATGTTTACTACCCTGAGCGGGGAACTCCCAATTTGTTATTAATTAGATGGCTAGGAGTGCACAGTAATTAAATATACCTGTTTTTAGATTAAATAATTTGGGGGCACAGGTTACACCTCGTGTGGGTAGGATGGTACGCCCTTTGCCATTTGGAGCACAAGGTTGTTTTTCTGCTTCACTGTTGCCTAGTGATGTCGTCTTCGGTTCGCGATGCAGCGCGTTCAGGGTTCGAGCCTTGTTCTTGGCCTCTTTCTCGCTTGCGGTTCTCTGTTCTCATCTTCCTCTACCGTCTGAAACGCCTCTGCCTCGGCTCGATTGCCGGTGGCGCGATGGTACTGTCGCCGTCTTTGGAACCCGAGCTTCGGTGTTCAAATCTCGCGTCTACTTTAGATATTCTTGTGTTGTTGGCTTCTCATCTTCTGTTACCCGATGCAGCACCCTTGGTTCCGTTGCCTGACCGGTGGCGTAGCGGTACTGTCGATGCCTTTGAACGCGAAGCTCGTGAGTTCGATTCCCGCGTGTTCCATTTGGTTTTTCTTGGGCCTCTTTGGTCTCACTGGTTCTTCTACCCTCTGCAGCCCTGGAGCCAGAGGTCGGCAGTGGCTGAGCGGGTAAGTGTGCCGGTCTCAGAGATTCTGAAATTGTGGGTTCAAGCCCCACTCGTGCAACGTGCCTTTGTCTAATACCTGTTTCTCATCCACAGGTCCTGATGCGTGAGCAGATCCAGACGGTGTCCGAGAGGGTGCGGCGGCAGTGGCGGCGGAGGCGGAGAGGTAAGTTGGGGGGGAGGGGTAGAAGGGGGGCCCTGGCCCCCCGGAGGCGTGGAGGAGGTACGGTGGGGGTGTTGGAGCAGGGGGGAAGAGAGAGGGGGGATCTTACATTTTGAACGGGCCGACAGGCCCGATATTTATATACATAAAAATTATATATAGGGAGAGGGGGGGGGCCCAGCAAAGACCAGAAATGTAAGATTCCCCCCTCTCTCTTCTCCCCTGCTCCAACACCCCCACCGTTCCTCCTCCACTCCTCCGGGGGGCCAGCGCCCCCCTTCTACCCCTTCCCCCCAACTTACCTCTCTGCCGTCGCCGCCGCCGCACCACCAAGGACACCGTCTGGATCAGCACCTGAGGATGAGAAACAGGGATTAGACAACGGCACGTTGCACAAGTGGGGCTTGAACCCACAATTTCAGAATTTCAGAGGCCGGCACACTTACCCGCTGAGCCACTCCAGCACCCAAGCTACTCACCTCTTATTCAGCATTATAAAGCGTACAGTGTGAAACATCCAAGACAAACATAAAGGGGAACCTGGGAATCGAACTCGAAACCTTGGCATTGAAAGGCAACGACGATACCATTGCGCCACCTACATCGTCGTAGACACATGGCTGCTTCAGAGGGTAGAAGAAGATGAGATGATTGAACTCTCGGGCTCGGCTTCTAATGCCAACGACCATACTATGCCATAGCTATCTTCTGGACGCTTTGGGTGTTACGGCAAGGGGAAGGTGCTGAGAACTCGACAAGGCCAGACAAGCAAAAATGAGGAGGTGAAGGAATGAACTTGCGACGGCCGTCTGTGTGCAGTGCCTTGTGGGTAATCAGAATGATTTCATCTGAATGAATGCTCATACGTTCGTGGTTGTGTGATAATATATGCAATTAATTGTGGCTAGCCAGAATGTGTGCATCTTCTCCAACCAATGACAGCCCTAGGTTTCATTAAAATGTTCTTTATTATTTACAATTCAATTCAAACAGTGAGTTTATTGGTTACATATTTCTGAACAGTTTCAGAACGCATTTTTTTTTAAATGTCAAAAATTATACAGAAGAACATGGAAAGAACAAGTTGTGAAAACTTGTTCTAAACAACAATAAAATCCATTCTTTTAAATAATTCAAAAAACACCGAATACATATGCATCAAACACAAAAAAACAATGACAGTAGCTCTTTTAAAAAGGCAAATCAGTACATGTGCTGGGGTCTAAGTTTGACTGATGAAATGGGTGTTCTTCTCAGGGGGGTGGACTAAATGACCAGTTCTTCCCAATGGTCCACCCCCAAATTTCTGTCTCGCCAGGGCTTTATTTTTTGAAAACGTTGTCCTGGCGGAGGTTCTAAATCCTCCTCTGGAGAGGGGTCAGGTCCGCTGATGTCTTTTGGGAGACCTTCATGTTCCTGGCCTCCCACAGGACCTGCTCGACGGCGTTGACTATCCTCCTCTGACCCTGGAGCTTGATGGTTTTGCGGCCTTCTCCAGGACTGTAGAGGACCCTCTCGGCAGGCAGGGAGGACCGGAGCAGTAGCCTGTTAAGGGAGACAGAGGAGACAATGAGGCCCCAGACCCGTCTAGCCAAAGAGCACTCCCAGGACAAATGATGGATATACTCCTGAGACAGTGCATCCGTGAGGACAGTGTTTCAGGACGAGCTGAGTGCCACCTGAACATGAAGACCTTGTGAAGTGGCTCTTCATTAAAAAAAAATCTTTTACCAAACAGTCACACTTACAAAGTGCTCATTGACATATTCATATGTATATATATAAAATACCATACAATCCAGTTCATGGTTGTGTCTCATTCACCCATCTGTTCTCTTCCTTACCTTCAGTAGGGGGGGAGGGGCAGCGAGAGGGCAGGGGGGTGGATGGGGACTTGAACTTGTGAGGGAAGCAATCCCTTCACACCGCCGTCGTCTTCAGACTCGTGATGGTGTCGCAGTGGACAGATCATGAGCTCAGAGAAACTGCAAGAGAAACGAAAGCAAAGAACAGGAGTCTGAAACACTCAGGCTGCAATCCCACAGAGAAAAACCACACCATCACGCCACAGTGGCCTTTACACTGCGCAGGCTAATGCAGTGGACCGAAGACGATGAGGTCGCAGGAGAAACAATAAAGCAACTGAAAGGTTCGAACCCTCAAACACAAAGGAGGCGAAGGCAGTACCGCTGTGCCACAGTGGCCTTAGCGCCACGATTGCTGCGGTGTTGAACTTGCAACCTCCGGCCTGGGCATAGCGGACACTGTCATTAGCCCTACAGGACCTTCCCAGCTAACATGGAATGTTTGGCGTTTTGTCAAAGAACTGTAAATTGCCGAAACAATGTTGTAACATTGCCACAGCATGGCAGTGACATTGTGAGAACGTTTTGTTAGCCTGGTTAGTAGCAGCCTGTGCTCAGTCCCACCGCAGTACACTTGTACAGGAAAGGGCCCCTTTTTTGACACTAACACAACTGTAAGATTCGTATTCAACAAACGCGGTATTTTTTATTAACACCCCCTTGCTAATCACATGAATTTGGGAGGAACCAATTCAAGAATTAAACCCTTAAAGTAGTCACACACAAAGGTGAGGAACGAGCTGGTTCCTGCTTGGGGGAGTAAAAAGCAATTGCAGTCGCAGGAGAAGCCGTGGATGGAAATACTCCCAGGTAAACACGGTACCTTATTTGCCCCAGTGAGCAATCATGTGACCCCGCAGTGTCATGGCCGCCGGGCATCGGCATCGCGCTGGCTTCCCTGCAGAGCCCCCCGACGTGCTTCAGGGACTGATCCCAGGAAGTCTGCATCTGTTGATGCAGATAAACACGGCCATCTCGCCGCCCTTTCATCCTGACGAGGGGCCGCTCCGCTCCTGGCAGACCTACGGTACCGTGCGGCCCTTTCCACACACCCACAGCAGCGCCATATTAAAGGTGCGGACGCCATGGCAACAGAATTGAGCGCTATTACGTGGGAGAGGCGGGGCCTCCCTGGTGCTCTGGGGCCTGTGGGTGACCTGCCAGGTCAATCAGATCTCCCCGCTCATACACACACATGCAGTTGCTGGTACAAGCTGACATTTTCTTCTAGGCTACCATCTTCCGGTGCGCTCACTAATGTAGGGCCAGTGGTTAAGGCGGTTTACTGGACCTCTAGGGTCAATTGCAGTGCGCTTAGCTCAGAGTTTAAATCTCTGGACCGCAGAACTGCATTTCGACTGGAATGGCTCGTTTCCTTACTCCACAGCTTTGGGCAGCCGCTCCAGTTGTTATGCAGTTCTGTGGTCCAGGGGAAACCAGCTAAGTACACTGCAATTGACCACTAAGGTTTTGAAAAACTCAGAAGAAATGTGACTCACATGACAGGAAGTGGGCATACGCTCAGTGTATTGCGCTGAGGACTGATTGCTGATGTTTACGCACTGCAGTGTAATTACCTGATGCTGTGTTTGCAGATCGGATTTCCAAAACGTTGGTGCATTCGCCGGCTAGGGAAAGACGTAAGTTTGTACACACACTTTCCATGCTAATTGAAGTAATTCCACACATAGGTACAATACTGCTATATTATATCACTTCTTATCCCTTGGAATGGCTTAATTATTTTTTTAAAAGATTGCTAAGTTTGCCAGTTTTTGTAAACCCAGCTAGTCGCTTGAAGCTTATTCCCATGAATTCAAAGTCTAAAAAGCTTTATTTAGCTTCTCTGTGACTTGAGGAGGAGCGGGTCAGAGCCCAGGTAAAAATATGTATATGAATATTTGACATTTTACGTAACCAGGAGACAGAGGAATGAACCCCAGAGGGAAATTACTGAGTGGGAGTGCTGCTCTTCTGATAATGAAATTCTGGTCTCTTGCAGGGCGGATGCTTGTGCGGTGTTTGTATGGCGGATATAAGTCCATGGCGAAGTTGCTTGGCGTTTTATTTTAATCCTGCTGCAACCAAAGGAAATGACCCCCGTTACCCTGCGTGTGCGGATCTGTGTAAGCGTGTGCGGATCTGTGTAAGCGTGTGCGGGTCTGTGTAAGCGTGTGCGGGTCTCTGTAAGCGTGTGCGGGTCTGTGTAAGCGTGTGCACACGCCCTGGTTTGTGTGCGTGGTGTGTGCCTATGCATGTTTTTTTTTTTTCGCATGTGTGAATGTGTGTGCTTGTGTGTGAGAGCACACGTGTGCGACTGAGTGCATTTGTGTGTGTGTGTGTGTGTGTGTGCACGTGCGTGTATGCACGTGTCTGTGTGTTTGTGTGTGTGAATGTGTGTGTGTGTGTGTGCATGTGTTAGAGCACGTGTGGGAAGATGACAAGACGTCATACTTGTGCCCTTTACAGCAACCTTCCGGCGTGTTCTCGGCCTTCCGGAGGGATCTCTGATTTGATTCAGGCCTGGCAGACGTCCCCGCCGGGGGGGATCTCCCCTCGCCTCTCCCCGAGTCCCGTTCCGCCACCGAGAGCCGCAGCACCGGCCAGACAATTAGAGCGCCCCCGCCGAATTCCCCAGCCAATCAGCAAAGGCGGCGCGTTTGAGATTCGCCTCTCGAAGCACCGCAGCGCTGCCAGGGGACTTGTGGGAACCGGTTTCTTTTCTTTTTTTCGAGAAAGGAATCCTTACTTTTCAAAGAAAAGGGGGTGTGGGGGGTGGGGGGGGGGGGTGGGGGGGTCACGCCGGAAGTGAAGGATGCCACGGGGGGGTACCAGATGTGGGCCGCGTGGGGGAGGGAACAAAATGCATTCGAAAATAATCTGCAGATAAGAACCAGCGCTGATAACATGAAGATTAAGTGCAGTGATACATGTAAAAACTGAACCGGTTTATGGCACAGGAGATTCATAAGATTCATGAATGTTCTGGCGGTGGGGGCCGGGAGTCACCATACAAAATGGAGACACGCGAATGCCAAGCCAACACTTGCACACTCCCTAAAACGTCTGGGCCGTGTCGCAGATTTCGGACGTCACGGGCGTACGGGCGGTGAGGTGGGCGGAGTCACGTTCACCGCCGCCCGCAAAGGCTACGTCTGTACGGCTTCCTCGCTGCACCAGCTCTCCGGCGGAGGTGTTTGACACGCAGCCAGACACAGAGCGGAGCCGGGTCGGCCATGTTCAAACTGCCTTTGAAGGCCCGCCCACAACCGCCACGAGAGGTCAGACGCCTCGGCGAGTACTGACCCGTTTTATACATTTCTTTTTGTGCGGTCGGGATCGGACGGCGGCAAACAGCGGGGGTCGGACGAGGGCGGAATTTCGAGCGGTTCGTAGTACACCTCGTGAAGAGAACAGAATCACGTACAGGGGTCCGGTCCAGCTCGTGACCAAAATAGAATCATGTACAGGGGTCCGGTGTTATACAATATGTGAGGTACTGCGTCATATGCGTGCACGTTCGTACATACATTCACTGCAAGGGGGGGGGGGTGGGGGAGACAGTTTCCCGAAAACAGTCTACGGCCGAGAAGTGAAAATTCTGCTTCCGTCTGAATCGCCGTTGATGAAAGCTTCCCTCTCCGCGGCCGTTCTGGCCACGTTTACGGCGCGGTCTGCTCGTCAATTGGGCTTCTCCTCCAGAGCGGCATAACTCAGCGGCTCGCTCGCTCGCTCGGCCGGAGAGAGAGCGGGTACCCGGGGAGCTTGTGGTTAGGTCATACAAACGGCCGCCCGGCCGCACTGCTGAGTAAGGCCGCGAGCTCGCCATCGACGTTGCGGTAAAAAAAAGGAGAGCGCACGCAAAGAAAAAATCAATCCGGAGACCCAGGGCAAACCGTGGTGGGGGCGGGGGGGGGGGCGGGGGACAGACATCAACGAGGGCCAGTGCGACATCTCTAAAGGAAGAACGGCAAAGCAGATTCTTCTGCGGTGGAGACGCTCGCATCAAAGACTTCTGCTAATTAGTGGTCTTACTTAATACATTTCTTTTTTTTAAAAAGCCTTATTGAGGTGGAACTGACAACATTATATCGGCAGGCATTCTGACAGTTTTTTTTTCTCTCCTCGCTTTTATCATCTCAATCCTTCTCTTGTAGCCCTGCTGGGGACTTTGATCCGACCACTTCAGTAATTACTAAATTGACCCCGCTGCGAGGGAATAATTAGACATGGTAATTAAGGATTAGCGGGGTCAGAGTTGTGCGGCGGGAAAACGGAGAGGGGGAGGGGGGGGGGGTGAAGGTCACCCGTTTCCGCGACGCCTCGAGGGGGAGATCGCGCGATTTTTTTTTTGCGACGCGGCTTCAATATCGCCGGCCTAATCCGGGCATGACCGCGAATGCCGAGTCGCTCTCTTCGTCCCGAGCGCGGCGGGTCCCGGGCGACGTCGGACGCGGGGAACTGAGGCCGGCGTGTCCGCCCGCTCTCAGCCGCCCGCGCTCGCTCGCTCGCTCCGCCGCGCTTCTCGAAGAGCGCCGCGCGCCACCGCCGCGTTTCCCGAACCCCCCCGATGGGGACACTGCGCCGTGCGCTGCTCCCGCAGGGCCGGATGAGCCCGCGACTGCCTCCGACGCCGCGACGCGTTAATTGGACCGATTGAGTGAGCAATCAGTTCAATTACCCGATTAGGCATTCGCCTCCCCCCCCCCCCCCCCATCGCTCGTGAGTTTCGGAAATGACGCTAACTGCCAGACAGAGGTCTTAGCTGCTGCAGAAAACAGACAAACATGTCTCCAGCGCGTTGGCTGTGGTTTAGCTTGTGTCGCTACGGAGATATACCTAAACCAGGAGTGACCGACCCTATCCAAAAAGGGTCGGTGTGGGTGCAGGTTTTTGCTTTAGCCCAGCGCTAAGACACCTGCTTCTGCTTAACAAGGTCTTGATTGAACAACATGATTAGTTAAATAGTCAAATCAGGTGTCATAGTGCTGGGCTAAAAGCATAAACCTGCACCCATAAGATAAGATTGGACAACCCTGACCTAAACAAATGCACTTAAATGAACACCCTCCCTTGCTTGAAAGATGAAGACAACACATCAATATGCAAATCATCCACTGGGTGGAAAAAAAAATGTTATGTCTTATATAAAGCTGACGAGAAGGGATAAAGAAATGGCTTGGCATAAACACAGAGTGCTAAAGTGACACTAATACTTTGAATGGAAGGGGGAGGCAGACAGCAGCCGTCTCTTTTGTGACACTCAGTCCCTCCAGGAGACTAATCGCCGAGCCGCGCCCACGGCAACAAGCAGCGGGAGCCGCGCCCGCCACGGAGGCCTCGGAACCTGCCAAACGGCCGACGCGACGGAACCTTCCGGAAACCGACGGCGGGGGCGTTTTTGGCGAGGGGGGGGGGGGGGGTACTGGGGTACGGGCGTCCCCCGGCGAGTCGCTTTGGCGCCTTTAACATTCTCGCCTCAGTGTGCAGAGACGCCAGTCCATGCATGTCGACTGCAAAGAAAAAACAACTAAAAAAACTCCTCTGCAACAATTAACAGGATCTGACAGCACACGAGCAGAGACTGTCAGAGTGTGCACAGGCTACTGTACATACTAATGACCAGTCAGCTCTTTCACTGTCTGGTCCTTAGGTTCAGGTACAGTTTGCCTTTATTTCAATCTCTTCTGCACTCGTTCTCTTACAGGAGACGATGCAAATAACTAGGGGCTATCAAACACAGAGGTACACCTCCCCCAAACCCCCAACTCTTCACATATAAGCTTGAACACCCATTTTAACATGATTTAAAAAAAATATATCTATCTATGCGTTTTAACCAGTTTATTTTTATTGAGCGTGGGCTTGCATGTGCAGTGTGGGGTGTACAGAATGCTGGAGTACCTTGAGCAGACGGTTCAAAAGATAACGATCATGGAGATCCACCATTCCATTACTTACCGGTCGTCAGCGCTAGGACGTTCGAACATAAATAACCGTCACAGTGCATTCCAGCGCTAAGGGGATGGCGACTAAAAGGTGCTGAAGGCGACCTTTCTCCTCCCACCTGCAACTACGACACGGAAACTATTTTACACGGGCGTGTCCGACCCTGAGAGACGCCGGGGAAGCGGCTAGCGGCTCTAATAGCACCGGAGACATAACGAGCGTGATGGATGTGTGATGTCACGGCCGTTATCGCCGGGAACCTCCGAACGGTTTCCTGACCCGGCGCGGCGTCGCCTCGCGCTCCCCTTGTCCCCAGCTAATGAGCTAACGAGCCCGGGCGCTCGCTCCCCGTTTGCAATAATTAAAATTTGACGACCGGGATGCCATTTGGAGAGACAGCCGAATCGCGGTCGGCCGGGGCCTCCCTCTCCGAGAGGGCGAGGGAGCTCGCTGTTCAATTAGCGCGCCGCTCGCGCCGCTGGAGCCTACGCCAGGCTGCAAAGGCCGGCTCGCTCGCGGCGCTTTGTGTCCGACGCGCGAAGACGTGAGAGCGCTTTTAATTCATTTGTTCCGAATCTCTGTTCCACCCCCCCACCTACAGCGTGTGCGGAGCGCGGTGTGGGGTGACTTGTGTGGGGAAAGCGGGATGATTCGTGGGAGCGCTGAGCGGAAGCGAAGCGTTCGGTGAAGCGGGCCCACGGAGCCCTGCAGAGAAACGGCAGAAAGAGCGGAGTGCAACATGCTGGAGCGTGTGTGTGTGTGTGTGTGTGTGTGTGTGAGAGAGAGAGAGGGTGGGAGAGGGAGAGGGAGAGAGAGAAAGGAGGAGAGAGGGAGAGAGAGGGAGGGAGGGGCAGAGAGAGAGAGGGGGAGGGTGGGAGGGAGAGGGAGAGAGGAGGGAGGAGAGAGGGGGAGAGAGAGAGAGAGGGAGGGGCAGAGAGAGAGAGGGGGAGGGAGGGAAAGAGGGAAAAAGAGAGAGGAAGGGGGAGAGTGTAAAAAAGAGAGTGAGGGAGAGAGAGTGAGTGAGAGGGGGAGAGAAAAAGAGAATGAGAGGGGAAGGGAGAGAGAGAGAGAAAGGGGAGAGAGAGAGGGAGAGGGACAGAAAGAGAGGGAGACAGAGAGGGGGAAAGGAGAGAGAGCGATAGAGGAGGGAGGGAGAGGGTGAGATCGAGGGGAGAGAGGGAGAGAATGAGAGAGAGAGAGATGGGGGAGAGGGTGGGATCGAGGGGAGAGAGGGGGAGAATGAGAGAGAGAGAGATGGGGGAGAGGGTGGGATCGAGGGGAGAGAGGGGGAGAATGAGAGAGAGAGAGATGGGGGAGAGGGTGGGATTGAGGGCAGAGAGGGGGAGAATGAGAGAGAGAGAGAGAGAGAGGTGGAAAGGGAGAGAGAGGGTGGGATTGAGGGGAGAGAGGGGGAGAATGAGAGAGAGAGAGAGAGCGGGTAGTATCCGAGCTGTTTGAAGGTGTGGGGGCCTCATTAATCAGACCCCCCATGGTAGCATAATGTGGCGGTTCATCCGGAGAACGCAGGCCCTTTCCAGGGCTCCCGCCCCATTCCTGGAAGCCTTTTAAACAGCAGAGAAGCATCTCCTTCACTTCGCTTCCAGCTCTCGCCCGGCTGGCAATTACGAACAAGGACGCCGCGGCCCCCCCCCCCCCCCCCCGCGGCACCGCCACCAAACAGCCGCGTTTGTGCGGTCGGCTTCCCAGGAAACTGGGCGGGGGGGGTGGGGGGGGGGGGCGGGGGGGGCGGCCGCTCAGCCCTGGCGCCGTCGGCTGGTCCGGGGTCAGCTCAAGGTCAATCCCTCCTTCAGCCGAGCAAGCGGTTCCCACAAACTAAAAAAACAAACGACCCAAAGAAAAAACGGGGGAAAAAAACGGTCAGGCCTCAAGGTAGGGACAAACAAAAACACACACACACACACACACACACACACAGACAGACAGAGAGAGAGAGAGACACACACACACACGCGGTGTTGCGGTTTGTGCGATATCGATCTTCGAGTCAAGCGCACTCAGGGCCCCTGCCACTTTCTCACGTCTAATCCTGACGCGATGTGTTCAGCTGGCATTAAGGAACTGGCCCCAGAACGCTGTGGAGCCGGCCCTGCGTTTTAGCGCTTAGCCACGGGGCCCCCGCAGTCTGGGTGTCAGGACAGGTAAAGGAGGCATCTCGAGCCTACGCACACAAAACTCAATTTCCCACAATCCCATTCGCTTCCAACGGCAGTTTTTTTTTTTTTTTTTTTGGTCCAGCCTGAATTGTTTCCCGGCGCTGTACCCCAGCGCTGCCTCCGAGATCCGAGGAGTGCACCAAACTGACAAACCGTGCAAATGCAATTACACCCGTGCGGTGGGCGCCGGCTCTTTCAAGTTGCGGATCTTGAGGGGGGGGGGGGGGGCCTCGCATCCGTTATCTTTGGCCCCTCCGCTGCCAGATCCTGGCTCCGCCCCAACGGGACCCCCCGGCTGCGTTTCAAAAGAAAAAAAAAAAAGAAAAAAGAAAAAAAAAAAGGAAGCGCCAACCCCAAACTTGGAACTCTGGACGTTACGTCCTTCATCAAAGCGAGGACCCTGAGGATGTGCCTGTGTGATTCCGCGGATGGAAACCCTGTACGGATTTAATGAGGGCAGCCTGTACCAGGGCTCTCAAATTACAGTTCAGAGGCCCCCACTGATGATCCATGTCATTGGCGCAACTCGAAATTCTGTCGCTCGTGGTCATTTCGGCGCACTTAAAGAGTTTTACACTCCCTGCTTCCCCCAGGTTAGGTATTAATAATGCAGGTTAGGACTGAAGCCCAGCACTGCCGTGTGGGATTCCATAGTGTTGATACAGCAGGCAGCGCTGTGGCCATTACTTGCAGGGATCAGAGGTTCTTCTTGCTGATAGCGTCTTGCTGACCGGTTGGTTTCTGGAAGGATTTCAGGGTCTCCAGACGGCTCGCATTGGGCTCTGCAGCTCGGAAGTGTTACCGTTTGCTGCAACTAAGGGAATGGTGTCAAAGGTGTGCGTGTGTGTATGTTTGTGAGCGCGTGAGCGAGCGTGTGTATGTACGCGTGTATGCGTGAGAGTGTGTCTGAGACTGTGCATGTCCCCATGTGGAGAATTGTCCCTTCATCAACACTTTAGAGAAAAGCAATCATTTGCCCTCGCGTACAAACGGTCTTGTGCACACAGGGAAATGCTGTTCTACACGCTCCCCTGTTGTCTCCCTCCCTGCATCGCGCTGTTGAAAGTCGGTGCGGTTTGTTTGTTGTGATTATCGCCATAATTAACTGAAGCTCTGGCTAAGGCTGCTCGCATTACGCCGTGTCACCGGTATTAGCTGCGCTCGAGTAACAAACCTGCAAAGTGCTCAAAACAAAAAAACAATAAAACAAAAACATTTTTCATCGATTCTCGGTCGAGCGATTCCAGGCTGATCAGTATAACTAGGCTCCTTGCGGGGGGAGGTGCTGATCCCCAGTGCTGGAAGAATGCAGCAAGCGTAAGCTGCTGTTTGGGTTGGGCGCTCAGCTAAAGAAGGCCTTTATTTAACCGACAGAGCTTTGCAGACAGGATCGCGGTTGGAATTACGTCCCCTGGGACCTGGGGGGGGGGGTTGAGAAGACAAGCTCTGCGGCAACAGGCTTTCGGTTGTGGGTTTGACGGTGAAAAACGAGACCAAAATGGAGAAATGGAACACCGCTTTTGTGTCATTGGCGTGGTCACACTTACCTGCCCAAATCAGAGTTGCAATACTCCACATTGACAGGAATGTTTGAGGCACCCAAAGATGACAATCAGCACAACACATTCTGCATCAGGTACACATTCTGCATCAGGTACAAATTCTGCATCAGGTACAAATTCTGTCTCAGGCACAAAAAAACCTGAACGTGGCAGATGACTATAACAAAACATCCACCATGTGCTGGACGGCAAATAAATGCTGTCGACTGCAATGCATACACCAAGAAAATACATTTTTTCAGCACATGATTTTGCAGAAAGTATCTCTGAAATGAATACATATCAGACATATTAAGCCACTGCTTTGGTTGATTTGAAAGCATTTCAGATTCGTAATCATTCCCGTGAACCAGCCAGCCCTAGATTTTTTTTTTTTTGTGTGTGTGGTTTTTTTTTGGCGGGTATTTTATCTTAAGCTTCCTCCCCATGCAACCCTTTCAGCGGAGACTCCTATTCAGCCGAGACATCGCTGTTTGTGTCGCACATCCTCAATTATCTCCAGTGTGAGAGATCCTGTTCAGCGTGAGAGATCCTGTGCAGCTGTACCCTTCAAGCAAGCAAGCCTGGAAGTAATTGCAGCCATCTTGCAAGCCGACATGACCTAAATGGCCACACGCGATTAGGCTCACATTCTAAAGTCACATTAATAATAGATTTTTGCCTTGCAACTGCAGGCAAAGCTAACCGCAGCTAAGTGTGGCTCAGTGGTCTCCTGTTCTTTTTCTGCCCATCATGTTCCAACGAAAAGTCAATGATTAACTGTGTTATTGCTACAGGGGAAATACTTGTTGTGTCTGAGATGTTGTGTGTGAAGTGAAAAACACAGGTCCATTGACAATACATTTACAATAGGTGCTGCTTCCATATTTCTGCTGATTGGTTTCCTCCAATTCTTGCTCATTCGGTGATGCTGAAAGATTCACACATACATGGCAAAATCTGACCAATAAAGCAATAAATAAGTGCATACTGGGCTGCTCAATGACACAGTTCAGCTGGAGTGAAAACTGTCAGAGCCAACGGGAACGAGGGCAGCCGTTCAGGAAGGCTTGTAATTGGCCCGATCGTGGCCGGGGGAGGGAAGGTTTTTGGCCAAGAGGCCTGTCCCCGTGTCAGCTTCTCCCGGTCGTTCCGGTCGTTCCGTCCGTCTTCCACGCTCCCAAACCGACGGAGGACGCGTGCGGGGGAATGGGCCGACGCCCAGTTCTGGGAAAATAAGAAGAGAACAGCACACCGAAATTACACGGCACCTGCACAGCGACTGTCAAACGCCGTCTGTTTCACACAAAGAATACCTCAACCTGGAAGCAACATCGGGTTCATTGATGAGATTGTAAAAGGCATTTTATACATCACCTCACCAACACACTGCCGCATTGCTGTCTGTTCCGGAACAACACAGCCTTGCTCCTTCTTGTCCTACTCAACCGCAAGATTAAGGACAATCTGTCCACAGTAAAAAAGAAAAAAAAGAACAGTGTTTATAACGGAGAGGGAAAATGGAAAAAAGGACACAGCACGCTGAACAGCTGAAGGATGCCGAGCAGAAAAGACACGCTCCTTTAATACACCTCAGCAGATATCTGACAGGGCCGCAGTAAAAGCCCTTTTACAATCCGCTGCCGGCCCGTCCGTTAGAAGTACCTCATTGACGCTTTGAATTGACACGGCGATAACTCCAGGGCGACGCTTTTGGCAAACGCGGCATTCCATTGGAAATCAATGCCATGTCCAGCCAGCCTTGCTTAAAAGGGCTGAGAACAGGGCTCGCTCAAAACATCTTTTTTTATTTATTTTTTTATTAAAATAATTGATCGCCACGACATGTGTGTTACAGAACTGGATGTATCCACGCATGTAGCACGTCTTCATTTGCGCTCCTGCGGTCTGTTCGGCTGGCCAAAAAAACCCAAAAAAAAAAACAAACGAAATAAATCTATTTTCTCATGAATCCATTCATATTGCAAAGCGTGGCCGGTCTTGTACCATCAGCCACGTCAATATTAATATTTGGATTGAATATTCCTCGCGGCAGAACGCTTCTGAAAAGCTCTGGTCAATGCTGAAGCTCGGTGACCAGACAGGAGCGACTCCGTCTCTTCATCACTGCTCGCGTTCGACCTCCGAGGATGCCGTCCGTGCTGTGACGCGGAACGCTGGAGGCTCCCGCTGAACGTGGAGATCACGCAAGGAGCCGCGTTAAAAATCAAGACGAACCGTTTCCTTCTCTACTCAGAACGAGGGAGGAGTACGACTTCGCGCGGTGTGGCCTAACCGGGGGGGGGGGGACCGGTTAGCGTCATTAGCCGCGCGGCGCACGCCCGGCGACGAACGCGTGCCATTATCTAATCGCATCGCAGCGCGGGAGAGAGCGCAATTATGACGGGAACGATTAAACACGCGGTGCGGAGCAATTAACCGCAGATAAGCGCTGTTTACCAGTGTTTCTATCTCCCCGATCTGGCTTTCCCTTCGCCGCCGAGCCGCTTATTTATTTATTTATTTATTTATTTATTTATTTATTTATTTTTCTTTTTTAAATCGTCCCCTCACGGCTCGGCGGTTGCTACCGTTTCGGCTGAGTGCGGAACCCATTTCCAACGCGTCGGTGCCGTCTGGGGGGGGGGGGGGCAATTTGCGATGCGGTACAAAATGGGTGGAAAAACCCCACATCTCCAGAGTCACCGCCCTGCAGGATTTCTCCCTCTCTCTTTGAAAAGGCAAGACGCCGTCGCCCGCATTAATTTAGCCTCCCAGCGTTAGCAATTAAGTGATCGAGGAGTTCGACGGGAACGGAAACCGGAGGCATCTTTTTAACCCTTCCTGCCGTTTTCTTTCTTTCTTTCTTTCATTTGTTGTTTTTTTTGAGCACACGCTTACATTACTGTACACACTGAAATTGCGATTAACTGCCTGATTAATAGACTTCGCTTCGAGTTCCTGCTATGTCGCCTGGCTATATTTGCTGCTATTGCACAGGGGAAATAATCGTTTACATCTTAACGAGGGGAGCCGCTAGATTATCAGTATGTTCTGCCGTCGTACGGTTTTGTTTTCCTGTTGTATTTTTTCGCATTTTCAGACAGCAGCGAATGGTAATAAATGGTTACTGTATAACGGAGATCGGGGCTGCATTGCAGAAAACATTGGCAAGGGTAGGATGTGCACTGCTGAGGTGAAGTATGTACTGTATAGCTCCAGTACTTTTTGTGATCTTATCGTTTTCGCCCAACGTGATCTCCCACAATGCATTTAGTAAAATACAGCCTATTAACGTTGCACTGAGCACAGATAGTGAATTATGGATGAAGTGTAATGCAGTTATCAATCCTTTATTAATCTTTTATAACTGTAACATTTTCTAAAGACGAGATATGCTTATCCAAAAAGTCCATGCATAATGAATATCTTCTGCATCTTTAAATTGACAGGTACTTCATTCTCTGCAGTGCATATAATGCAGTTTTCCACTACTTTCAGTGCTTGCAAGGCTTCGGTTTGCAATAACCATAAATTATAAATAATTATTATATGATAAAACCTTTAAATTAGTTTAAGGAGGAAGTACACTGCAGCCATGCAGGCTGAATAGAGGTTAGGTGCATACATCAACACACCACTCACATACGCACACCCACACACACACATGGACGCGCATACACACACAGACAAACGTGCATGCAGGAACACCACGCACACGCACGCACGCACACACACACTCACACGTGAACGTGCATGCAGGAACACACACACACGCACGCACGCACACACACACACACACTCACTCACACATGAACGTGCATGCAGGAACACACACACATGCACGCCCACACACACACACACACTCACGCGTGAACGTGCATGCAGGAACACACACACGCACACACACGGCAGAACGCATGCAGCATTATCATCCGTGCGATAATCGGATCGGTTTTCAGACGCGGCCTATTGAGTGAGTTACGAGGAACCCGGGCCCCGTGGGAACTACTCCACATCCATCTGCCTTATGTGCATTGACTCATTAAATATGAATGAAAGTGGTGTGTGTCATAAATGATAAAGTGTGATTTAATCCCAGATGGACAGAACTGAGCCGTATATATCCCCTGTATACACCCCGCGTATGCCAATAAGATATATGTCACTTTAACAAGAAAGCAGTTTGTTAAAGTTTTATGACGACCTTGCAGACTATGAGAGGGGAAAAAAGCACTTTTTTTATATATAATTTAGCTTTTCAGAACAGACCGGGCTTGCGGTGCATTTAATTTTCTTAATACACTGCAAACCGAAGGGCTTGCTCTTCCTCTCTCTCTCTCTCTCGGTCTCCCTCTCTCTAACTAAATCTCCAGCGAAGGAACCGTTTGGCGCAGAAGATAAATTTGTGGACAGCACTATCATTCCCCCCACGCAACCCTGCGCGTTTCTTGTTCTCTTACCACAGAACCCCCCCCCCCCCCCCTGCAGCACCACCACAAATTAAACAATTACACTCAGGACGGTCGGCCACTGATTCTAATCAGCTTGATGAAGTCATTCGTTTTTGGGGGGGGGGGGGGGGGCGCTGTTTATGTTCATTAGCGGGATCGGTCCGCGGCCAATCGATGGATCCTCCTTCCCCGCTCGTTCGGAGTAGCCTCGCCCCGTCCCGTGCGCACCCCCCCCCGCCCTCCCTTTTACAGCCCAAGACCCCCCCCACCCACCACCCACCCACCCTGAATAATGAGGGTGATTTAGATATGAAGGACGGTGCGTATAAAACGGCCTGCCCGCCCGTGACTTTATCATAGCCTCCAAACCAGACGTGATTGAGACGATTCGCCCTCTGTTTCTGTGGCCTAGTAACCGCCATGCCTGCCCAATCGGACGTACGGGGTGGGGGTGGGGGGGGGTGGGGGTTAACGGCGTTTTAACGGGATGAATTTCCGGATCGATCCGCCGGCGTAACGGCCGACCTCTTAGAGAGGATCAGACACTCCGCCGCTGAAGGCTGCCGGCGGCCGCCTTCTCTCTCTCTCGCGCTCGCCGCTTGTTCGCGCCGGGGGAAGCGAGGGCCGCGGATAGATTTTCACAAACGCGAAAATACCGGGGCCCGTAAAGACGATCGGCTGCCGGACGCGGGACGGCGAAGCCGGAGGAGGCGCAGTCTGTTCCTGCCGAGAACGAGGACGCCCAGCCGTTCGTCAAGCCGGTAACCATGACGCCACGGCTGGGGCGGGGTGTTTTCCGCCCCACAGAACTTCATAATCAGTCAGATCCTTCAATATGCAGCTATGCTCTCTCATAGTGCGGTGCATTAGCAGGCCGTTAGCTCCTAGCTGTAGCCGTGAGAGCTCTGTGGCTGCAGAACAAGGGGTCTCAAACTCCAGTCCTGGAGGGCTGCAGTCGCCGCTGGTTTTTGTGGTTTCCTTCCAACTCGGCGGTCGGTTTAGGCCTTGGAAACAAGGTGTACAGACTCCTCAGCCCAGCGGTAGCCAACGCTGATCCTGGGAGATCGACTGTCCTGTCGGTTTTCACTCCAACCCTAGCAAAGCGCACCTCATTGAACACCTCGAGGTCTTGTTCAGCTGCTAATTAATCAGGTCAGGTGTGCCAAATCGGGGTTGAAATGAAAACCTCCAGGACGGATCTCCAGGAACAGGGTTTGGCCACCGCTGCCTTAGCCAATCGATAGCCTTCAATTAAGCAGACGCCGCAGCCCTCCGGGGACCGGGGGAGTTTGAGATCCCTGCTTCAGAACCAAACGACAGTTGGTGGATAAACTCGGAAAAGCGCGGCGCGGTGTGAAACCAACGCTCAGGGCTTTGTGTGACACACATCTCCAGGTTTTCCATTAAAAACAAAGACAGACACGGTGACTCAATGTGTCACTGTTTCTCCCCCTCATTTTATGCGCGACACAAAGTCGCCACTGAATAAATGAATGTGCGTACTGAACCAGAGAAAAAACTAGAACTACGAAGCAAAAAGCGAGACAAAATCTGAGAAGACAAAATCTATCATCGGCGGAGACAGCAAAGAGAATGTTCCGTGTATTATATGGTGCGCAAAAGTAGAGGGAACTTGTTAAGTAAATAAACATATAAATGACCTGACAAGATTGTTTAGGGACGGGAGAAAAGTCGCTTCCTTTCATATCAAGCCATGGAAAAAGCATATTTCCTCCTGTCCGGTGTTTTAAATCAGTGGCATGACAGACAATTTATTTATTACACGTCAAGCGGCGACGGCTGGCGAAGACAGGCCTTCATTCGGCAATTAATGCTGATTTCTTCTGTTTCCTCGTTCATTAAGCCCGTTCTGTTTTTCATCGCTGTCTCGCAAGACGCGCAAACAGATTTGCAATTTGACGATGACGCGAGGCTGACACTCTCGTCAGGAATTCATAACCCGGTCGGATTATTGGAAAATATAAATAAACGCCGCGTTCAAAAACAATTACTTTTACGGGCGGCCGAGGTTAAAGGCGCTAAATTCGCTTTGCGTTCTTTTGCCACGGAACTTGAACGGATGGAACAAAGGCTTCTAAAAAAGGAACACTTATATTCCTACTGTAGTACTGCTTGATTTTCTACTTGACGTGCATGGTAATTGGTGCTAGTTTTTTTGGACAAAAAAAAACATGTTCTCTCATGTTTGTGACGGGTTTATCTTCGGACGCCTCGGAGCCCGCGCGCTTTGGGAGCTGGAGCGAGCCGAAACTTCACGTTTGCGGGGCGGGCGAGAAAAAGCGACCGTGAAACTGCGAGAGCGTAATCTGGAAAAAATGTGCTCCAGAGACAGCGCTAAGCGAGATTACATCTTCGAGCGAAGCGGCAGGTGAGCGTCTCATTAATTTCACTTTGCATGAGCTGGCCTGGGTAAGTTCCTTTCCCGGAGTCTGAGAACCTGTTAGCCCCTCCTAGCGAAACCGCGGCCATACACGTGTCACCTTGACGACAGACTGCATTTATACTCTATGGTGTCGCTCGCAAACAACGTCGAAGATAATCACTGTTTGTTAATATAAATCAAATTGTGAGCATTGCGAGCTTTTTTTCCCCCCTCAGTTAATAACCAGATATTTTTTTTTCTTAGCTGCAGGAAGAAGGAGAAAAGAAGAAAACAAACATATAAATTGTTATCGGGGAGGCGCATTAGTTACGTATATATATATATATATATATATATATAACAACACAGACACGTTGTTCATCCATTGTAGGTGTTTTTTGGTGCCGT
>CM077302.1:7542500-7555000 GCA_039654925.1 Anguilla pacifica | reverse complement strand
GAGCCAGAACAAGAGTCTGTTCGCCGTTGCCGTGCTACTGTCTCCCATCACGACAGAACTACACTGAACCTTGCTGCTGTCTGCCGTCAGAACTAAACTCAGCCTTCGCCGAGACTGATCCGGAACAGACCAGAACTCAACTACGCATGAAACACAGCCCCCCCCCACCCCCCACCCACCCCCCCCCCCCACCCTCTGAAGTGTGTTCACAGGCAGTTCAGTAGAGAAACCCTTCAAGATGGACTGCGTGCATCGCAAACCAAGGGGAAGTCTCAGGAAGTAAACAGAAGGAATCCGCCGGCGGCTAAAAGCTTCAAGAGAAAAGAACCCGAATCCCCCAGAGCAGCGCGCCGCCGGGAGCAAGAGCGCGGAGCCGGCGCGGCATCATGGGAAGAAGGGCGCTCTTGCGCTGTCAATCACTGTCTCGCGGCGAATCGAAAACAAACCAGGGTGCGGAGCGGCGGAAGTGTTTAACACGCCGCCGGCAAACCTGACCCCGTCACGGGCTCTAATCCGCGGAAGAGAAAACGCGACGCGAACACACGCGCGCGGCGACCGCGCCCGCCAGAATTTACGACGCTTTGCTGAGGCCGCGGGCTAATTGCAACGGGCTAATTGCATGTTGAGTTTCCGCGGTCACCCCCCCCCCCCCCCCCCCCCCCTCCCCCGAGCGTTAATTTCCTGGTGACGGGCGGTGTGCAAAAAGGGAAATCTGATTGGCTGGTTGATGGATTGAACGCAGCCCTAATGCACATTAGAGGACGTTAGAGGACCTCGGTCGTTTCTGGCGTCGCCGGTGCGTGCGTCGGGGAGCGGGCCGGTTTCCACGGTAGCGCTCTCCGTTCATTCGGCTAATGGACGTGGCGCGGAGGCGCGAGCTCGGGCTGATGTTTAAAGGCGGCGCGGATGGCGCCTTGTCATTGGCGATTCAGCGGCGACCTTCCACGGGTGTGACCCCACGGCGGGTCACCGCTCCCACCTGGCAGGCGGGATTTCGGGAAGCGATCCCGCCGACCCCTCTTATGGCCACTCTGCTGAATGGCTTCCCCTTCGCAAGCCAGCGGCCAGCTGCGTACAGCGGCGGTACACGCAAACGCCATCCACTCTATGGCTTTTACTGACGCGCACAGGCTTGCCATTGACCTCACAGCCACTTCGCTGATTCCTCATTAGGCCTGAGCTTTTGTCCTGGTCCTTGGTGGGGAGAGAGGAACGGTGCCACCCCTCAGCCGCGACCCGTTATCAAACCTCGCACCCCTGCCAGATCACTTCGCCGGCCAACTTCGCTGTCCTTTCCCCTCAAGGTCCCTCCTTCCCCGATAGCACCTTTTCTACACTGCCCCCTAGTGGTGGGATGAGCTCCACACTGCAGTCAGGACTGGCGGTCGCTGCACATCCAGAAAAAGAGACTGTTAGTTGTGCATCACAAACCTTGTTTCTGTGGTAAGTATCAACAGGACTTACTATGCAGCACCACAGCCAAGTGCGCTAGAAAGGTTTGAATTAATGTTTAATGAGATACTTTCAGCTATGACTTCAGTTTGGGAACTTAATGCATTTTAATCTATTGTATGTGACAGGTTTTATTTGCTATACATGTGTTCCATCATTTATTTTGTGCTTTCTGAACTGATTAGAGCCCATTTTAAATCTGTTCTGCTTTTTAGATACTAAATAGAACAGGACTGCCCTTTTGTTTCTGCATAGGCAACAAAACAGTATGACTGCCAAACTACAGGCTTGGTTAGCACAAGTGCAGAGTCTGGTTAGACCTTGGCTGACATGGACCATGCTCTGAGCAGACAGAGGATAATCTCTTACAATAGTGTTTATCCAGACTAACACCGGCACGCACACTTCACACAGAAAGGGGAAATAGCACACTGCAGCATTAGGAAGTATGATACGTGCTTTAGTCTTGTTCGGGACAACATCAGGACATCGTATTTCTTTCATTATTGCAGGTTTTTTTTTCTCTTCCCTAGCAGACGGTTTCATTATTAAATTATCATTATTAAACGTCTTTTTTCATAATTATCAGAGCTTCACAGGAGCAACTGAATCAAAGCGTTCGAAGCACTCCAGCAGCTCAAAGTAGAGAAGTGCTGTGTGCTGCCTGGAATTCCCCGCCCCCATTCGACGACGACGCGTTTTTACGATGACTTGGAACAGATACCCAGCCCCGGCTGCACCTGACAGACTCTCCGAGCTGTGAGCAGATGTTTCTCAGCTTCCGCATCCTTTGCGTTAAAACGTTTTTTTCCTCCCTCTCGTTGAAATCCGCGTCTTCTGAAGGACACGGTAACGTATCGCGTTTGAAGCAGAGAGGCAGGGAAGAAATGCGGGAGTTTAAGATTTCGCGGGGGAAGGAAAGGAGGGTTCTTTTTTACGTAAAGAAACAGCCTCGGTTCAACCTTTGGGCATTCACACTCAGGTTCCGGCTAATTCTATTTAATATTTTGTTCCAAATAGATTTTTTTTTATATTCCTTTCTTTGGTACCACGTTTTAACAGGTTCTATTTCTTAGATGTTTACAGCAACATTTAAAAAAAAGAAAAAGAAAACTGGCACCTAAGGTTTTGCTGTTTGCCACTCTCCCCTGATCTCTCATATTAAGCTGGTTAAACAGCAGAGCACTGCTCCGGCTTGGCTATTTTTAGCAGCTCCTTGTGTGCGTCATTTGGAAGAAAGTAGTTCAGAGTAATTGTTGAATTTGTCTCTCTGAACATTTGTGGGGGGGGGAGGCTCAACTCCAAAGCAGAAGGGAAGCTACTAGACTTATTCGACAACAAGGAGCTATCGGGAGATGTGCGAGCGCTCGCACACAAAGAGGGAATCAATCGAGAATTAGAGAGCTGGCCTTCATTCTAAAAGGAACTGCTTCCACACCAAAGGAAGCAAAACTATTTTTGGCACTGCAGTGTTTTCAAGGCAATGATGAAATTAAGTAACCTTCAGCTTCACCAGATGGTGAAATGTCCATTTAAGACCAACATGTAAAAATGTCAATTAATTCATTTAAATAAAGTATAAAAATGAACATTGCTGCTGCCTTTTTCTTTCACAAGTCCGTTGTAGGCGTTCGTGTATTTTAATTTTAAATTCATTTAGGGGTACATTTACATATTTATGTGTTTTCCTGCAGCTCTTAGTGAAGTACGAATTATGCATTGCTGCTCACAGCTTTTCTTGGGTGTCGGTTGTCAGAGTCGATTTCAGTGGAGGGAGAGATACAAAGAGTGAGAAAGAGAGGAAAATAATATGCTTGTCACGTCGGGGCGAGAGAGAGAGGGGGAGAGAGATAGAGAGAGAGATAGAGCGTGTGGAGGAGAGAGAGAGACATTTATCCAGTGCACGACCGAATAGGCTTCTAAAAAAATTAAAATGGACTCCATGCCAAATGGACTACAAATCATATCCAGGGAAGGGCAGCATGTGGCCATTTGCTGTCATAATCGATAAGGTACAGTAACAATGTGGAAGCGTATAAACAATCCCATAAACCCGATTACTGCACGATAAATAAAAAATGCTTCATTAGAGGGGCTGTGCAAGAGTTTTAAAACCATTACCATGGTTACAATTTCAGATAACTTAATCTGATTGGGCGAGCAGGGCTTTTGCCATTTCCTGTCACCGTCACATTGCAAACGATGCAACAGATGCATTCTTGTGGGCTTATATGACAGTGCTTTGGACAGGTGGCATTACACAGGAATGGACTGACAGGTGGTATTCCCTACTACTGCTCTAGCTGCTTTAAGGAAGTTTTCCATACCCATGCAAGGCACAACAAGAGGAATTTTACAGCACAAGAACGCGCTTAAAAAATAAGAATGACTAGGCAACCATTTGGATTTGTCAATCCCCATTGCTACTTTTAGTATTTCCACTTAGAGATATTTTATAATGTGGTTTTCACTGCTATGCTGAACAGTAAACCTGCTATTATTATGCAATATTCCATAGACAAGACGGGTAACACCATCAATCTTAATTCCATTGAGAATCAATTTTCATATTAAAAAAACACATCTCACACCACATGACAAATTAGCTATGGACAGGATAAAGTCAGACGATGTAGTCACGCTTTACACAAGCCATATCGTCCAAAAGCCTTCATAAAACACAGATAACATCTTATTTCTATATTTCTGAGCATCTACGTGATTCATTACAACAGAAAGAAGTTAGTCTAGCATGAAATATGACACCATTATCAAATGTAATGTGACCTGACTTGAGGTCAACCCTTGACTACATTTCCTGCACAAAAACTTCAGATACATAAAGAAGTCATTTTGTAATTTGAAATGTGCTTTATGAAGGCTTCAGTATATATGGGTTCTGTAAAGTTTGACAATGGATGCTTTGAAAACCCCTTTCTGTACAGTAATGCGCTTTATATTATAAATGGTCAATAGCACTTGATAAGTGCGTTATAAAGGATGAATAGAGTCTAATGTTATTAAGTGAACAGGAATGTTTTATGAATGCATGTATGATTAAGCAGGGTGACTGCAACAAAGTGCCACTGCATAATGTCTGCCATTATGTATAATTACGGAAAAATGAGGTTAATCTTTGCATTACACGGCTGTTATAAATACTCATTAAATCTTATTAAAGACAGCATTACAAAGCATTAAGAGGACTCAAAACGCAAATGTTTAACATGCAGTCCTTTGTCCTGCCAGAAATGCAAGAGCTGCTTTTACGCATATTTCTTTATACACACTTACCTTAATACATATAATACAAAGGATTTCCTAATTACACTGCAGGACTGAAGGGTGATGAAAAGTGCTTATTAGTGACTTATCTTGGATTATTCTTTGTTCGGAAGCGAGCGGCGCGTCGCGGGTGCGTCGCGGAACATTCTAGAATCGCAGGGCGGTTAGGCGAAGGCCCTGTGCGAGGGCGGTCCTTAAGTACCGCGTTCAGATCAAGCGCGAGAGAAACCCATTTGCATACCGCCGCGGTCCCCGGTGGCCGTGTGCGCAAACAACATGCAAAAAAAATTTTTTTCCAACCCGAGCGGAAGCCGTCAAAGAATCCCGCCGCGGCGCGGAGAAATGTCATCCATCAGCGGGGCCGCTCCCCGCATAATACCGGCCGGCTCGAGGCGCTCGGGGAGAGGACCCCGGGGGGACTCGGGGAGCGTTGGACGCGCACCAGCCGCACCCCCTCCGCGAACGCCAGGCCCAATCTCATTCCGCCGCGCCGCACACAGAGCGCGCGTCATAATCATTTGCTTATGAAAACGCTTTTTCTGTTTTTTGTTTTTTTTCCCCCCGAGAGTAAACAATGAGCCCTGAATATGGGCGTTTCGGAAACTGACACTCGAGGGATTCTGGGCTTGGCGGTCACGTGATCCCAAACTGATCTCTGACGATCTGCTTAGGCCAGAGTCCCCACCTTCGAATGACCGCACGGGCAAAGTCGCACACGTCCCTTAGGTGATCTGATCAACTCCCTTGGATTAAAAACAGCCCTCGGCTTATTTACACGGCGACAGCGGTGTACGCCCGCTTGATCGCGTTCCAGTTTGGCTGCCTTGGGTCTGCGCGTTCGCGGGCAGAGGTAATTATATTTGTCCCATACAGTCGCTATTATGTTTACGTGAGATTTATCCGCTTTGAAAAACCCTCCTTGAAACGGTGAATTGCGGGCGATGGTTATCTCATGATGCGTTATGCGCTTTTTATTGTTTCAAAAAAAAAAAAAAAAAAAAAATTGGCACCGTACAGTAGAGGAATCGGGCAGGTGTATTCTTGATACGTCTCAATTAAATATAAATGCCAGCTTGCTGCCGTTTCCCACAATGGATTCAGAAATTGGATTTCTCCTCCTGAGACCAGCAGAAAAGAGTTTAAGCACTGCAGTTTTTTTGACACTATACAGGTGTCATGGAGGACAAAAACACGTTCCAGTGAAGACATTTTTTAGAAATATCATTTATTTTATTTTAACTGTTTATTTTAACCCTGTTAGGTGTAGGTTTTCAGCATAAGTCAAAGGTACAGTTTTTGAGATTAAGACCAGAGACTCAAGTCCCGCTACAGGGGACGAAAAATGAATTAGGAGGATATATGGTGAAAGGTACATGTACGCCTTAACACCTCACTGACTCAAAACAAGCCGCACGACTGAAATGCATAAATCACGTAGGACCCCAGCTCATGGAATGGCCCTCATAATGGAGTGTCTCTGGCCATGGGGGACTCATATAAAACTCTGCAGGAGCTGATTACAACACCGAACAAATTACTGTGTACGTCGCAAGTCATCCATTGTTCTTATGTTAGATCTCAAAACACCACTGTAAAAAAAAATAAAATAAATAAAAATAAAGATACAAAAATCAATACCCCCCGCAGTTTATTTGTCGGCGAGTTCTCTATCTCTCCGCAGATTTGACGCGCTGCATTATGAATCCACACACACACACACACACACACACACACACATACACACACACACACACACACACACACACACACCCACACACACACAAAAAGACTGTGTAAACATGCCGAAGGAGAATGCGCCGCCCGGCAGCGATCTTGTTGACGGAATTCATCCCCGGCCCGCTGAGGACGGCTTTTTCAGCGAAGAGTAAACACTCTTCATCCTCTTTCAGCTAATCCTCCAGGGGGGGGAGGAGCGTCTTTTCTTTTGTCGTCGTGAGCGATTTCCTTTTTCTTTTTCCCGGATGCAGAGCGGGCGAGAGAACGAGGTGAGAGGGGCCGGGCAGCCGCAGCGGCGAGGCGTGTCGTCGTTCGCGAGAGAGCGTCTTCTTCGGCCGAGGCCGAGCTGGAACGGGCCCGCGCCGCGAAACTCTCGCCGCTCGGCCGGAACCCGCAGAGCCGAGGGGGAACCGGGCGCGCCCCCTTGTGCGTCAACCCCCGGCGGTGACCAATCCCGTTCCTGGAGGTCGGCCATCTTGCAGGGTTTTCACTTCGACCCTAACTTGGCCCACCCGACTCTACCGATTAGCAGCTCAGCGAGATCTCTCTATCTGCTCAACCAGGTGAGCTTCGTTAGCGTTGGCGTGGAAACCCACAGGAACGCGGAGCTCCAGGAACAGGGTTGGTGGTTACCGCTGATCTAACCCGTTAGCGATTCGGGTAGAAAACTGAAGGTGACAAGTTGCGTGAAAACGCACTTTCCATCTTCTTCTGTCGTCCGTGCTTCTCCAGCGTGAAAGAAAAGAAATATAAAAAAAACATCCCCGCATTGAGCCCGTTCACGGGCGATAGCCTCAGAACAGAAGCGTGATTCACGCAGAGCTGGCGTGTATGCTCTTAATAACCGCTCAGTGTGTACAGCCCCTCCACACTCCTCTTTTATGCAGCGCATTTCTCTGCATAGCGCTGAATTTCACCGTTTCTGTCTTATAAAGGAGTACGGATCTAACCGTGTCATAAGTCAGAGGAGCGGAGAGGTGCGTCAGACACAAAACTGAAAACTGAACAGAAAAAAAAAACGGTTGACGCAGAAACTTTTGCCGTTTACAAATTCCATCATCCACTTTCGTTCAGAAAATCATCGGAAGCTGCAACACCATCGGTGACTTCAGCGTGTGATATACGAGTCGGAATTCAGACGCGGCATCAACGCTGCAGTTCGCGTGCGGGAAATTCTCATTTCAAAAATGACTGATGAGACGTTTAACGGTACGGCAGTGAAACTACTGTACTTCCTTAAATGAAATGAAAGCTTAAAAGGAAGCCCGGCTTTCTTCACCGGTTCAGCATTAACAAAACAAGCACGTACTGCACAGATAGGCCTCTGTAATCTTGAGGCACACTCGCTTGTTCCATTCATCTGAATGCATTAATTCGAGCACCGGCCTCTTAGCGCTCAGCCCATTCTATGCATATACCACCTTTAAGAAATATACTGAGGCAGATGCCATTCTAACATGTGCTGCCCTGTATCTCATAATCTGATACGCATTCTCAATATGGGGGGGAGGGGGCCGGGAGGTAGCCTGGCCCAAGCCTAAGGCGGCCATGTTATTTTCGTGGGGACACCGCGTAGAGCAAGGTCAAAGGTCATTCGCACAACTCTGCTGCTCTCGAAATTGATTTTAAATTCATATCATTCTCAGCCCCCAGCGTTTGCATTTTAATTCACTCTGGATAAGACTGTCTGCCAAATGCCGAAATATGAAATAATAAAGTTCAGCGCTGAAAGGTTTATTAATCATTTTGAATTTGTTTCCCCCCCCAACACCCACCTCAGGCACCATACACAGTTTTGATCAAACAAACAACAAAAAAGCCGGTATCATATAAGCGTAGACGCATATTAATATCAATCATGTACGGGCCATCTGTCTTTAGGGTTTTGTTTACCACAAATAACTACACAAAGAACGGCTAAATAATACATGCCCTATCAATGTGTCTTGATCAAAACGTAATGTAATTATGCGGTAGAACCTTTGATGTACAAATCAGGCCTTAGATGAGGAAAGTGTACCGTACAGGGGATTTTTTTTCAATGACATACAAATAATTAGAGAAAAGGATGATCAAAAACATATATTCACAGATATTTGGTGTAACATATTTTACCCAGTGAGCACACATAGTACAATGTGCACGCACCCACACGGACAAACACAGAAATGTTTGCCACATTTGTAACCAATTCCATATTTGTTTTTGAAGAAGCCGTACAGTGTTAAGGTTCCTCACGTCGTATTCGAGCGAAAGCGGGCTCGCAAAGAAATATTTGCTTTGTCTGTTGAGTCTGGGATTACAGGCCCATAGCTGTGTTTGTACTGCGTCCAAAGTCAGCTCTGGACCGTGCCCGCTTTGGAGGGTGTACATGACAATCCTGGCACATTTCCCAGGGTGGAATGCAGACAGAGCGGGAGGAGGGAAAGGGAGGGAGAGAGAGGGGGGGGGGGGAGAGAGAGAGCGAGAAGCGAGAGAAAGAGGGGGGAGAAAAGGAGAGAGGGGGGGGGGGGAGGGACAGAGTGTTTCAGCAGTTTGAAATGAGGATTTCCTAATTCAGTTTGTGTGCCGTGATGCCAGGTTGGCTGAGCCAGGAGAAGGAGTCCCTCCAGTGTCTGTGTCAATGCTGACCAGTGTTTCAGCTGCCAGGGAGGCCTCCAGCACCACGGACAGCGTCAGCCCCACTAGTGCTACAGCTACCAGGGAGGCCTCCAGCACCACGGACAGCGTCAGCCCCACTAGTGCTACAGCTACCAGGGAGGCCTCCAGCACCACGGACAGCGTCAGCCCCACTCGTGCTACAGCTACCAGGGAGGCCTCCAGCACCACGGACAGCGTCAGTCCCACTAGTGCTGCAGCTACCAGGGAGGCCTCCAGCACCACGGACAGCGTCAGTCCCACTAGTGCTGCAGCTACCAAGGAGGCCTCCAGCACCACGGACAGCGTCAGGCCGCACAGGCAGGCTGGCAGCTGCGGCTAATGGCCAGTCACACGGCTGCCACCCGTTGCCTAGTGAAGGGCCGAGATAAGGGGTAGAGAGAGAGGGAGCTCACACGGCTGCTGCCTGAGGTTGAGATGCTGTACGCGACGGAGATGTGCGCCAACTCAGAGCATAAAAGAAGCTCTACAGGAGAGAGGGATGCGGTACTGTTAATAAGTCCATCAATCACTGCGCTACAAAAGGAGACAGCCTGAATGATTTTGTATCTGATTGTGCATTTGTCTCAATCAAATTTGATAAAAATCTCATTTGTATTTCCCTCAGTAAAGGACCAAAAGGTATAGTATGCCAGTGCAGGACAGAAAATACTGTCGGAGGTGAAGATAAACCTTAATTAAATAACTATTCCACACTGTGTTTTGGCAGCTAATGTGTCCTAATGCTTTCCCCATTTACTTATGCATTTAATTGCATTTAATTTTAATGTCAGAAGAAGCAAAGAAATGGTTTTGTATTGCCTGAAATAATAAAATTAATATTGTGCGGATTCTTCATTATGACACAATGACCCTTCATGATGTCACACACTCATTTGCATATTTTGCTGACATTCCCCAGTGCGTGTAAAAAGCACTGCCAAAGCAACTAAAAGCTTCTGCAAATGGACACTTCTAGAGCTGCTGGATGCCTTTCTGTATGTTAATCCCTGAAGTTTAGGAAGGCCCGGCAACAGGTGATTTGAAACAGCATTCAAGTGGAAAATGAAAACATTTCATTAAACACGCAAAACCTGCAAACTAATTACCATGCTCCAGTACACATGCGGAATTGGATACTCTGAAAGTCCAACGCAAATATAGGCACCGTGCGAAATTCAAATAAAATAATAACCTAATTTGACAGAAACAAAGACTGGTGAAAGAAACAGAATTGCATTACATTTCATTCTCTTATCATCTAGTGGATACAATATTATGTTCTTTAATAACCTTCGAGCGAGAGAATGTCCTCCCATCTCCTCTTTCACTTCAGCTCCAATCCCATGATGCTTAGCTGTCTGTAATTGGCACTTATGCCTCTTAATTTTCATTTTCGGCCTCTTGCAGCGCGGCGTGGTAGAAAAAGGCTCCTGCGTCAGCTCAGGCGCAGTTTTTGCGAAGGATGCGAAAAGTCTTCGAAAAGGGTTTTCCCCGCAACTGTTGCCGAGTAAAAAAACAAAACAAAAACGGTTTTGGGTTTGGCTCTCGCAAAAAAACTCGCCATCAAAACCGTCCCCAGATTTAACTGGCTAAATAAATGCTCTCTCCCTCTCCACCTTTGCTAATGTGTGGCGAGCTTTCTGGTGCAAAAAATGGCTGCCGTGCATCACCCAGGTGGGTGCTACACATTGGTGGTGGGCGAGCTGAGTTCCCCTTCACTGTAAAGCACTTTGAGCATTCGGCAAAGTGCTATATAAATGTAAGGATATTCTATATATATACAAATATCGCATATCAAGGTCATTTGGAACAACTACAAAACACAGGTTTGATAAGGTGCAATACTCATTATGTACAGTTATTCATAGCCAAGAACACAAAGTCCAGCACACAGTGAAGCTAAGTCAAACTACAAACAGACGTTTGTAACCCGTTTGGGGGAGAAAAGAAACGTGCTCAGCCTTCCATTCAGGCCTATTTTTAGCTCTTTTTAAACTGCTGCATTTACTGTCGTAGGGGAAAGGAAATCGAGCCCGTGCCGGTGATTTATCCCCTCCCAACGGACGGCCGGCTCCTTTGGCTCTCGCTCGGAATTCCCGTCACATTCCGCTCATCCCCGCGAGCGCCCGCCTGCTCCTAATCCCGCGCTGCGCAGATCCGCCTGCGCCCCCGCGGCTTGACGGCCTCAGCCCAATAAACATTCATGAGCGCGTCTGCGTCTGCGCTGGACCGCGCGCGGTCGCGCCCGAACCGAGGGCGCCCGGGCTTCCCACGCGCGGGAAACGCCAGCGTGACGCCGCGAAGGGACGCTCTCCTGCCGGGAACGTCGTTACGGTGACCGCCGCGGCCAGGGGAGCGGATTGGAGCTCTCCCGCCGTCGAGTCCTCGCCCCCTTCCGCGTGTCTAAAGGAAACCCCCCGCACTTCTCCTCACTGCCAGAGGGGGCGCTAATTAGCCCATTCCCTCATACCCAATAACACCCTTATTATTGTGTATCATGCCCAGACGCATTCACCCCCCCCCTTCAACAACCAACAAAGGCGTGTCCCATGTAAGACCCCCCCTCCCTTTTACAGACCCAACATCGTCACAAGGGCCAATCAGCTACCGCAAAAGGCGCGGAACATTCCGCTAGCCCTCCGCATCCGTCGTCGCCATCGTGTTCGGTGTAAATGAATATAAAAAGAGACCGAACTGGCACGGCGCAGTGCAGCTGGGTGAAACGACCGCGGGTAAAGAAACGCCCCGGCGAGAAGGCGTTTGACAAAGAGGCGCCGCCGCCGCGTTTCGGGAACGCGCTCGCCCTCCGTATTTTCCAAACCGTTAGACTGTCTGCGCCCCAAGGATAGAGTCATAAGTCAGCCGTCGCCCCGGCTGTCCGGGAGAATAAATCCTCCAGGGGAAAAGAAGAAAAAAAAAAGGAAAGAAAAAGAAAGAAAGAAAGAAAGAAAAAAGAGTGGAAGCAGGAGTCGGTTGTGAGTAAAGAGCAGGTGGGGCCCGTCTCTGGGTAGAGGGCCCCGGCTGGCCCCGCGTCTCCTCGTCCCCGCGCCGTGACCGACGGCGGTGGAGGGAGGGGCCGAGCGGACGACGGAGCGCTGCTCCTGCCCCCCCCCCGGATTTACGCCCGTATGAATCCCCGCTGGCCGGGGTCCGACCGGAAGGTTTTACGAGCCCGCCGGGCCGTTTGTGGGCCCACCTGTCTGACGGGACAGCCCCCAATCCCCCCCAATACCCATCCAGCCCCAGCCCCCCCAGTCCACAGCGCCCGATAGATCTCCCCGAAAAATAGTCCTGAGCGGGGGATTAGACAGCTGCGGGCGAACGGCAGAGGGACAGTAACTACAGAAGCTCTTCCTCCCGCAGCAGCAAGAGGAGAAAGAGCGTTC
>CM077302.1:7410000-7537500 GCA_039654925.1 Anguilla pacifica | reverse complement strand
CACAGGGGCAGGCGTGCCCCATTTAACACCATCGCCGAGCTGTAACCAAAATATCGGGGGGGGGAGGGGGGGGAGGATGTGCAGCCTGACGGGGGGGAGGGGGGAGTTGAAGGTTCATATTGTTTCGGGGCTGCAGTAATTACCCCACCATGCATGTCATTGCAAAATCTGACAGCCACCTGGTACCCCTTGTGTGGGTGACTCAAAGCTGCTTCCCCAATGCGATTTCGGGGATCACAGGCAACTGGTGTGGCGAGGGGGGGGGGGGCAGGGGTGTTTGGGGGGGGCAGGGGGGGTATGTTTCCCTACGTGACATAGTGTCACCACCGCCGATGCATTGCAGTCTACAGAACAGAAGTGGCGTGGAGAGAGTTTCAATGAGCTTGACATAAAAAAATGCTATATTATAAAACATAACAAATCAAATTCATAAACACGGTTAACTAGAAAACAAACATCAGCCTAGATAGAACAAAATGCCCGGTGGCACAGTACAGCGGAGTACAGCAATATAATGGCTACGGGACCGGGTTTGCGGGTTCGATTCCCAAGCGGGTGGCTGCCGTCGTAATTTTCGGCGAGGTACGTAATCCGAGTTCCTTCGGCGAATATCCAGAGGTGTGAAATAACTGCCTGGGAAAAAGGAAAAACAGGCGAGTCGTTCTGGACGAGGCTCAAAAGAGCCAAAATGGCCGCTGTTGACGCGCGGCTCAGCAGCCAGTGATTGACGCGACGGCGTTCAGAGATTGCGTTTCCCCCCATTCGGGCGCCATTTGCTTTTTTTTTTTTTAAACACAGTCGAGGAAAAAAATCTAAGCGTAAAGTAAAAAATCCAAACGGACACAAATGCGGGATAATTCGTCATTATTTTCGCAATCGCGTGCGTGGCGGTAAAGCCAGAGTCCGCGAATTATTCGAGGTATTTCAGCGCATCGCTCCGGGGCTCTCTGTAGCATCAGAATTCAGCACGCGCGCTCTCCGGAAGCTCCCCCCTTTCAATTCAATTAACTTCTGCCGAGCTTCAGCCGTTAACTGTAATAAAAAACTATAACTCTTGTAACTGCTTAATATCGAGGTCAAATTAAGTTTCTTCCCTCTGCACAAATTTGGCCTCAAAAACCTGTGTGCCAAGAGGAGCCCAGTATGCTGTCTGCTAATGACTTACGAGCAAATACCTTCAGACAGCGATCCCAGACACCAGGATGCGTGTGAGTATTTTCAAAGAGTGCGGTTTGTATAATAATAATAGGAAGAAGAGGAAGAGGAATTTGGGTTATATAAACATGACCGTACTGGTACAGTACCTATCAGGTGAATAGAGGAAGCAAAGACTATAAAAAAATGATGCCTTGGCAGAGGACTGTATTCGCAGGTTTACACAAGTTAAATTGGCCATGTCCTGTTGATGTCTTCCTGTTTGAGATTAATTTGAGAACATTTCGGAGCCTTGCGTGTCACGGGACGGCCATTTTTCAGACGAGCGGCGCTGAAGCATTCTGTCTGCGCCCAGGGAGCGCTCCTTCACAGATGAATCTCCTTCACAGACAGCGTTCCTTCACAGACGACGCTCACGCCACCATACCTCTCTGGAGTCCGTCACGGGCTTCTCCAGCCGCAGTAAGCTTTCACGCCCAGCTTCCAATCTCTTTCCTTGACCTCTGACCTCTGGAAACAGCCAATACCGTAAACTGTTCAACAAAGAGACGGCAGCGGGGAGCAGTGCATTACCGATCAGTGGCTTATTTGTCCATCTGTGACAAATCACTAATCTGTGTGCATATTAGGGTGGAGTGCACAAACAGCTTAGAGTGCAATGTGGCGGGGTGTGGGGTGGGGAGGGGGGGTTCAACAATTATGCTCTGAAAATCATTCTCAAGTTCTCAAGCAGCTGACATGACAGCAACATCAGTGATTAGCCGCCATTTGTTTTTGTAGTGTAGTATCACAATTACAGCAATCACGATAGAAATGAGCAATTACGGGGAAAACGCCCACCTGCGATTGTGCGCTCTCCGTCTTTGTGTACGACGCCTCTCGACCCAGAACGGGACACCGCTCAGAAAGAACCAGACGCTAATTTCGACCGCTAACTTTCGGCAGCTCGGCTCTCCGGGCGCTGTCGAATGTGCCGCCCCAGTTGGGGCGCCGGGAGCACCCTGACGGAAACAGAAACAGGATTGCGCCCGCGCCTCCGCCTTCGCTCTTCCGTCAGCCAGTCGCTCAGCCTGAAAAAGAAAGAAAGCCTCAAAGGGGGTCACACCGCTCGTGTTTATCGACAGACTGCAGCGCGTGCGAGGCCAATGGAAAAATATCTTCCGCTGAAGGATCAATCCTCGCCTTACATATCATGCACTCACCAGGAGGGGTTTGCACTCGTGTTTAAAGTAAGGTAGAGGGAAATAAACACCCCCCCCCCCTTTCCCCCAGCACCCACAGTGTATTTTTGGAAAGAGATTGGTCCAGAAACATTGGGCTTTTTTTTTCTTTTTGCAATGATGCAAAAGCCCTGAAAAATGGATAGTTCTGGATAGGAGATGGCGGAGAGTTTGCAAAGCCGGGCCGTTTTACCTAAAGAAAGTTCTTTTAAGACAAACCTGCCTTTCAGCCTTCGGGACATAAATGTTTAATCCCTTCTTTCCTGTCCAAAAATCCGTACGAGAGAAAGATTTTAACCCGGGGTGGCCCCCTTTGATGTAGAGAGTGCGTCGCGGAGGTGAACCGTACAAAGTGGTATACGGCGTTTTAATCAACTTAATGTAACGATAAATCGATTCCGTAGGGACGGCTCTGCGGTCAAAAGGTAAAGGTGAACGGACAGGCGATGGATTTCCTGCCAAAAGAAAGTCACTAACAATCACGGTTAACTTTGAAGAAGAGATGGAGCTGACCAGGTAGAACAAACAGGGTGACGCAGAAATACTTCCTGCAATGTACAGAAAACAAACCAGTCGCCCATTTTCCTGACCAATTAGTGTTATCAGAACGATTAATTGTATTATTGATCGATTGGATTTTATAAAACAATAAAATATAAATATCAAACAGTAGACAGTATAATAGACAATTCAAACCACACCACAACCGAGTTTCCAGGCTATATGAGTATGGACAATCCCAGTGTAAAACAGTTTGAGGCATTCCAACAATAGCTGCATTCCAAGGATAACAGCATTCCGGTGATAACTGCATTCCAATGTTAACTGCATTCCAACAGAGGTTAGTGCACTTAGACTGAACGCCCGTGCTCAGGGCCTTGACCTGCCTCGCGCAAGAGCCAGAATGGCTCCAGCAGCTGCATATCGGGCACAGCCGTTTCCATCACCGCCCAATGAGAGCAGATCATTTCAGCGGCTCTCAAAATCTCGACCGGGTTAACAGAGGTGTGCTCTGCGCGGTGCCTCACCCAGCCCCCAGCAGGGGGCGCATCGGCCGGCCGGCCCGCGCGCGCATCACGCACTTTGTGGGCGGGGCCTCTAGGGCATCCCCCTTTTCTTTTTAGCGCGGTTAGGAACAGCGGCTCCGCTTACGAACACGGAGAACGGCGGCGAGATGGCCGAGCTACGAGCGCCGAGGCGAGACTTTATCCACCGCCGTAGCTCCTGGGGCGACGTCGCCGCCCACAAACCTCATTAAAAAGAGGAGATAATTGAGAGGCAGGGATTCTTAAGGACAGAGACAGCGGCTGGGTGGAATGCATGAAAATACAAACCGCCTGCCTTCCCGCCTGCCTTCCCACCTGCCTTCCCGCCTGCCTTACCGCCTGCCTTACCCTGGCCTCTCGCAAAACAAACGAGGAAAGCAAACGCACAGTTTAGACGGTGCGGCGGACAAGCTCTCTACTTTCGCATGGCGAGGGTGTTTGAGTCTGCGTTGGAGCCCGCTAACCAATGGGCTCGGGTCTCGCGTGATTGGAGAAAAACGAGGACGACGAGGCGGGGCTGCGGGGAACATCCAAAGGGAGAGTCCTAGCCTCGCGATTGGCCAGATGATGCTGGTTTCCTCTAGCTGATGGGCTAAAGCTGCCAGCTGTACCTTCCACTGAGCAAAGGAACTCAGCATTGACAGAAGGGGGGGGGGGGGGGGGGGGGGGGGACTATTGGTTCAATGAGCTGAGATGGGACATTGATTATGCGCTGCTGTTAGGAGGAGGACTCAGCAGGAGGCGAGGCCTCCTCGATCAAACCCAGGTGCGAGATTCCCACCTGATGGCTGTGCCCGCCAGCCGCGAATCACAGTTTCATTAACCCCGCCGCTGGGGGGGGGGGGTCCCGTCTCAGACGAGCCCGAGCGGCGCTCACAGTCTGTCAGAGCGGCTGTCGCGGAAGCCGCCGTCTTCCCCGGCTCTGCTCCGCTACCAGTGGTTTTTTTTCTTCCCGGGAACTGATTACTCGCGTGGACTCCGCCATGTGGGCTTGCATCTGGCCGCGCGGCGCGAGCGGCGGCGTGGAGCGGTCCCCGGTCCCGCAATGCACCGTCGCACATGTCATCGAAACGCGATGTGCCATCCTTCCGCCTCGAGTGCGAACGGTGTTGGAGTAGCGCGTCAAAAATAAAATAAACAAATAAAAATTTTTTAAAAAACTGGGGTAGAGCGCGGCTTCTGGAACAGCATTACGGTGCTTTTCCAACAAAACCCCGATGGCGCCGTTCTCGCGCGCGGCTAATAAAACCGAGCGTGGTTACTTAGCATGCGGAACGTTGCGAAGTCCATCCCGGCACGCTGGCGTTCGTGAACTCAGATTTACGGCGCGCTCTTAATTTCTGGCAGGGAAGTATAAAATTGCTCGGTAGCGCGGGTGGGGGTTCTTGGAAAGCCGAATAGCCGCGTCTCCTACCCAGTCAAAACTCCGGGCCGGCCTAACTCGTCAGGCCAGTGCAGTGCACAGTGCGTCTGCTCATCAAAGTAACTTTGGAAGGAGCTACGGTGAAAGCCTTTCACAAGCTTGACTGCTCCCAGCTAGAGATGGAGTGCGCAGGAACCTTCTGATCCAAAGATAACAATATTAAAAAATGAGGTGTTTATCTCGCGCTGAACGTAAGTGACAGCGATATTAGATTCGGTGTCCAAACTTATTTCGGGCAGTGCGTTTCGTCCTCTGATCAAGGATGTGGCCCGACATTTGTTTTGACAATGTCTGATGTCCCTAACCAGGCAGATCACAGCCCTGAAAAGATTTATTGGGATGGGGCTAATGTCAGTCTCTCGACTCATTCATCACCATTAGGAGATTCTGCTATTCTGGATACCCTAATAAGTCACTGTTTGTAAAAAAGTGCATTTTTTGTTAAACATCAATAACACAATATTATTTTATTTTTTAGATGAATTTAGATGACAGCTCAGACAATGTATGTTCAATATTTTGATTTCAAAACGTCAGAAGTTGCTCTGGGCATACGCATCTCTTGATAAAATTGCAAATATTTGCAGAAAGTACAGAGCTCTGGAAATACATCAGGACAGAAGGCAAAGCAATGTTCATCATGGTAACATCTTATTACAGCATGAGGTGTCATACCGCATAACACACACTTAAGTACACGCTGCAACACTGGCTTTGCTCACCGATTATGCAAATAAGTCTTCCTGTAGCGGCATTTTTTGACACAGGAATTAATTAGGTAAGAGTACGAAGATGATGCATACTGAATTTCATTGCACTGAACTATCAAGAGGAATTTTTTTATGGTTGAAAATAGTGAATATAGTGAATTGCAGTGGCCATGATTTTTATTTGATTATGTGGTAATACATACATTTTTTTTTTTTTTGGAACAGTCAAACACTCAAGCCCAACAAGCCTGAGAATGAGAATATACAGTAGGTGACAGAGATGCCTCACTTTAGAAAGCGTTCCAGGACCTTTGGTGGAGGCACTACTGCTACTGCTACTACTGCTACCACTGCTACTACTACTGCTGCTACTGCTGCTACTACTGCTACTGCTAATACTACTGCTACTACTGCTACCACTGCTACTGCTACTGCTACTACTGCTACCACTGCTACTACTACTGCTGCTACTACTGCTACTGCTAATACTACTACTACTACTACTACTACTGCTACTGCTACTGCTACTGCTAATACTACTACTACTACTGCTGCTACTGCTAGTACTACTACTACTATTAATAATAATAATAATAATAATAATAATAATAATAATAATAATAATAATAATAATAATAAAATCGATACATGGATCACTTGCTAAAACAATGTTTTTGATCAAAGCATTATTAGCTTTATGGCATGTGCAATTTGTCAGTGAAATTATTACAGCAAAGCAGGATCCTCATCAATGTGCTCGTTTTAATAGTGACGGATACTGCTGTGCAGCGTGTGTATTTGACGTATAGAACACGTTCGCACATCCGGCGGCTTCCAGGACGTGCCTCGTAATTAATAATATAACACCCGCGATTAAACTTTCAGAGGCGTGGAGGCAATTATCACTTCAGAACCAGCCTATTGTCCCCGGCTCGTGTGCGCTAGCTAAAACGCTTACGTCTCCGCGCGTTCGAAAACGTGAATTATTCAACGCCGCGATTTTGCCCGCCGCGGCTGTTTTTCCGGGGCGCTCAAACTTTAATGCGGGTGTCAGCCGCGCGCCTGGGCTCGACGGCGGGATTCGGAGTACACGGGCGCGCCAAAAAATACAACGACAGGAGCGCTAAGCGAGCTAGCGTGTAACCCGCGCGCTAAAACGGAACAGCACCGCCGCGCTTCGCTAACTCGTGTTACAGAACGCCGCGCTCTCACAGACGTGAAGAAGAGGCGGAGCTTTTTTTGCTTCGCGGAGGCCTTCCTCTCCGAGTGTTCCACGGGTCGCGAATTATTCGCTGGGATTTCGGGAGGCAGCCGGGTTGCCAGAGCTGTGATTTGAGTGCCGCCGTCGGTTCGCGGGACGAACTGACGGATTTCGTGAGAGCCCCGCGTCGGGCTGCGTCGGGCCCAATGCAGGATGGCTGGGGTGGGGTGGAGAAAGCGGGCTAGTTTGCCCTCCCAATATTTAAATTTTTACCTTGACACCCTCGCTTCGGAGTGGACAATTGTCCCTGGTGACAGAAATGTCCCAGGTGACAAGGGGCCTTATAATTAGAGTTGTGAACAACCATGGGGATTATTTCGAATGCACATCTGGCTTGAGTTTTATTCCTGACAGCGTGTGTCTGTGTAGAAATCAAGATGAGGGGCCCACTATTAACTCATAACTAAGCTATTATTCAAGTTTGCTATTATGGTGGCGTGATGATGCATGTCTAAAATAATGGGGTCTAAAGCACAGTCAATGAGCAAGACAGAAACAATACATTTTCCAGAGTAATGGCTCGCATACTGCAAATGTAACTGGAAACATTAGATGTTACAGTTATTGCATCTTCTTTTCAAAAAACGATGTGTGCGCCATTATTCGGATAATGACACATTCTCTCCTGCAATCACGTCCTTGAGTTGGTCCCTGACTATTGCCAACTATTAATTTGGCGAAGTGTAGAAAACGTGTCAAAAGCACACATTGCAAATGAACATTAAGATATATTGACATCCGTCCTTCAATGCAATTTCCAATTGTGAACTACCTTCGATTTTTTTCCCTCCGAATACAGAGAATATTTTGATATTTCGAATACTAACGATATCGATGTGGACACAATATCAAAGAGCACATCAGAAAAACGTCAAAACAAACGTCAAAGCCGATCATCCGCAGCGTCAGACCGCGGGAATTACCCGACGGATGACAGAAGTTAATATTTATGAGACGTGCGTGGCATGAGTTCAGCCGAATTATAGCATGAGCTATTTAGCGCCGCATTCCTTGTCACGGTTCGTTAATCCACTTAAACACACAAAAAAAAAACAACAAAACGAAACGACAAATGTAACACTGCGAACGGGTTTACACGGCATGCTGGGAAACGGCAGCGCGCTGATGTCGATTCCCGAGGTTTGTGATGCGGAGGGAATTCGGGACCTCCCCTCCTGGAACCCTTTTTGAGCGCGGCCGCGAAACCCCTACGGCTGCTTTAGAGGACACGCCACAAGGCCCCTGACCTTTGCCCCGAGTGACACGCTGGCTAATCATCGGCCGGCCCTGGCAGGGCATCTGGACACACAGTAACAGGCTCGGCCATGGTGTGAGAAGGAACAAGGCCAAAAAGGGGGCCTTCAATGCACATCACACAGGCGGTACACCTTTGCCAAATGCCCCACTCGCGACCCACCTCTTCAAATGACACGTTTTTCAACTGTGAATTACAGCAGGCACCCACAGCTAGAGCTGAGAAGTATAACCGGAATTTTTATATCGTTTTTTTTTTTGCTGAAAGGACAACACGCGTTGGCGTTGCGGTGCTCATGCGGCCAGCCGATTGGTCAAACAGGAGAGCTACCACGGGAACGCAATGTCCCCGAAAACCGAGGCGGGGGGGGGGGGGGGGGGGGGGCACGTCACTGAGCTTCACCGCTCGGCGAGGAAACCGTGGAAACGAGCCCTTTCGCGCTTCGCTTCTGACAGACCGTTTCGTTCCTCCCCGAGTAACAGAAGCCTCCCCTGCGCTTCTCTTGAAGTTTTCCTGACGCACGCGTTTTTTAAAAAGTCTTATTAATAAAAAAGCCGCAGCCGGATGCCAGACTAACTAACGGCTTTTCTTTCGGTTTCGGAAAAACTTTGAAGGCGGCTGCGGTGCTGCGGCGTTACAAACGAGGCTAGCGTCGCTAACTTCTAACGGCTGAGCGTCTTCATCAGATCTTCCGCGCAGGCTACAGGCTCAATATTAATTTGGGTAATGATTCGTCCGGGGTGGGGAGCGCGCTAACGACCTGCTCCATCCCGACGCGCGCGTTCTCTCGACCGTGAATCAAAAACGTCGATGCCGACAACGATATATCAGGCGGAAAAAAAGGGGTGGAGGACCGGGCTTGTTTGAACTTATGAAAGTTGCACTCCCTCTGCTTTCTCTCCAGATCCTCTATCAGCCGCATTTGCTCAATAGCAGCAGATCAAGAAAGATAGAAGAAGCGAGGACTTTTGGGAATAGGCGTTTAAAAAGCACAAGACACAGTCAAACCCCCACCCGCACCCCCACGCCCACGCATGACTCCCAGCTAATCGGTTAAGCATGAAGCGCATGGTATTCCTCACACTGTGCACCCCATGAGACAGGAAGAATCAACAGAAATAAAAGTTAAAATGGCGGGAGGAGCCGCTGTGTTTGGACTGCTGCTGTAATTTGAATCAGGCCGGCTGTTGCTATGCAGATCCCCCCCCCCCACTGATGACACTGCACTTTTCACCGCGCGCTCTCAGGAAGTCACGCAGAATTCCGCAAAGGGTGGCGCTGGGAGATGAAGTCCTATGTCGGCGTAAGAACTACGACTGTGGACTGCCGCCTCCACTGAACATCAGTCAGTGTCTACCCTCTGAGCCGTCATCAAGCTTCAGGGTCGAAGGGCTCCACAACATAATCCAGAGCCGACGACCCCGAGCCCTCCTGCCGGTGCGATTGACAGAGGCACTTTAACCGTGCGGATTGCCTCGCACCTGGACCAGAAACCTGCAGGAGGGCAGTGCGGTCTGCAATGGGTGATGAAACCAGGTGCAAGCGTGTTCCTCTTCACTGTACCTAACGTAACCCCATTACCAGAGCCCGTACACCAGGGGGTACTCGAACCTGACCCTCGGGACCAGTAATGCCGCCGGTGTTCATTCCCGCGCTCTCTCCAGGGACCTGAAGCACCAGGGGGCTGTGACCTCTGGCTCATGTCAGCGGCATCGTCGGACGACGGGACCGTCAGGCAGGAGAGAGAAACCAGCAGGGCCGCTGACCTCGAGGGCCGGGTCTGAGCGTCCCTGGTGTAAACCGCTCCTCGCGAACGGTGACGCGTGTCAGAACGGACCGCGTTTCCCAGGGACCCCGTGACACCGTCGTACGGGAGAGAGCGTAGAGGAGGCAGGGCCATCTGCCTTTTGAATTTTAAAAAACACAACAACGCGAGAGCTGTTTTTTTTTTTTTTTTGTTCTCCCTTAACGGTGAACCGGGATGAATGATCGGAGTCCGCGCTGGAGCCCACAGCAGTGCGGTGAAATCCACCCTGCACCGATCCAGACTTTGGATTATGAACAAACTCAATCTCCTCCATTTACTCAGCCGCTGAGCTCGCTTTCATCTGGGGGTGTTTGCACAATGCAGAGCTTTGCCTTTGCCTGAGGATCTGACCTCAGGAGCCGACGGCGATCGCAGCGAGCCTTATCTGCGGCCCGGCGCTGTCGGGCCCGGTCCAGACCGAACCGCAGCTGAGTGGGTCTCTGGCCAGCGGAGTGGAGGGGCGCTGCGATAGGGAAACGATCGCGCGGCGAGGGGCGGAGCCCCCGGCTGAAGCGGGGTGCCCTTGGACCGAGAGGCGCCCCCTGGGAGCCCGCATCGATTCCTGACTGGGGGAGAGAGGAGGAGGAGGCCACGAGAACAAAGCGCAGTCCATGGGGGCTTGACACACGCCCTCCCAAACTCACAGGGGTTCTGAAGTAGGCTGTGCATGCGTGTGTGTGTGTGTGTGTGTGTGTGTGTGTGTGTGTGCCTGTGGGGTCCCTGCAGACCCTCACGCAGTCATCATCACACACACACACCAGTACATATACACACAGAGTCATCATCACACAAGCACACCATAGATGCGTTCACCCACACACACACACACACACACACACAGCCATCATCACATACAAGCACACCATCGCATATACACACACACAAACACACACACACATCATCACATACATCCACCCACACACACACACACACGCAGTCATCATCACACACACACACCAGTACATACACACACACACACACACACACACACGCACATCAAGACATATACACACGCATGCACCTCTCCTCCCAACCCATCACGCATACGTCCACGATGGACTCACAATGGCACCGATAATGCTACCCAGACTCATAATGTAATATGCGAACGCATGCATAAACAAACAGCGCGCGCACAGGCGCACAGATGCGAGCAGACACATACCCTTTCCGCTCCATTTACCCTTCCACGCAGATTAAGTCCTTTAAACGGGACGGAGCCCGAGGAAAGCGGCTGTGATGGAGCGGGTCCCGTCGGCCAGGTGCGGCCCGATAGAGAGGCCCGTCCGCGAGCGGGTGGATAAGCGCTTCTCAGGCTGTTAAGCAGGCTGAATGACACCTGCGAGTCCAACCGCCAGCCGTTTGCCCGAGGACGACCCGGGCTGTCCTTTAAGCATGGCTGCTCAACCCCAACCCCCCCCCACACACACACACGCATACCACCCCCCACCCCCTACCGCACCCCACGCCCCGGCGAAGCTGCCTGTTTACACTGCGGCGACCTGGATTGTTTTTCCAGGATTATGAAATGCTTGACACTTGAGGGGGGGGGAAAGGGGGAGGGGAGGGGAGGAGGGGGGGGGCAGTTCAGGAGGCGCGGGGGGGGGGGCACCCTACCGCCCGATGTGACTAATGCGTGGGACGGAAAACGCCATTTCCCAAATCGCACTCTGGTAGATGCTGAGAGCCGCGGGGGGAAACAGGGAGTGGAGTGGAGGGCATCAATCTGCGGGCTGTTGACTGATGATGTCCTACGCCACACACTACCGCTCCTGAGTGCCTGCCTGTTAACAAGTACAGGCGTCCTATCAGGCGCAGGGGCAGCGGCCCGTATACACGCCCCCTTTATAATGAGCGGGAAAATGTGGGCGTTTCTCTAACGCACACCGTCCGGGGGGGGGCTGATGTGCAGTTGTGAAACGCGGCTTTTGTGAGTCGGAAACTTGCGAATGCAATCTAGCCGGCCCGCGTGACGGCGGGCCGTGGGGAGGCTCGGCGCTCGGTGATTAATGTCTGGCGGTCTGAGTGGTACGCAGGGCCACACAGGCACGGCGGCGTGACAAAATGGCGTCTTCGCTGATAGATGAAGCGCGTGCCCCCCCCCCCCCCGCCCACTCCTGACCCGTGTTTACGCCCCTGTAGGATCAGACTTGCTTTCCTTTGCACGTGTGTTCCTTCCTAATGTTGTTTTTTTTCCCCAGTTCATCAGTAAATTAAATTTTTGACAGGTCATTAGATCGTACATCAGACGGAGCAGTGGAGTCTCAATCCATTACGTTGTTGAAAAGAACAAAACCGAGTAAATTGATATTTGTAAGTCGTAGGCAGGCCTCTGTCTATAAATTGCTTTTGTTTGTTTGTTATTTTGGAGAGCTAAGCTCCAGCATTTGTGCGTTAGGGCTGTCAAAAATGAGCACTTGTGGAGGGGGGGGGGGGGGGGGGCGATCAGCCTGAGGGGGGCCGACCAAAACCCCTCCCTCCCCAGGGGACTCAACTTCCCAACTGTATTCACAACCACAGTCCAGACTGCCACCGGATCATGGGGCCCAGCACACGGTGATATATATATATATATATATATATATATATATATATATATATATATATATATATCATACAGGGAAACTTTTAATGAATGACCCGGCTTGTTATTTTTTGGTCCATAAACACCCATCAGCCAGCGTTTCCTGCTGAGGCCCACAGTTCTGAGACAGCCAGGCGGGCTGACTGTGACATCATCGTTTCCATGGCGCAGACGGGACGGCGGGGAGAGAGACAGCCGGATGGCGCGCCTGCAGAAACAGCGGCGTGCGCTCTCCGCGGCGACCGCGGGCGGCGGGCACAAGTGGCCCGGATTGCGCTGGAGTGCCGGCCCGGTGGCCTCGGCAAACAGCCGCCGATTACGCAGCGAGGACAGGACGCTATTGAGCGTGACACGACGACTGCCATCGAGCTCCCCTCAAAGAGCCAACATGGCGCCTTTCGCATGACACAGAGAGAGAGAAGCAGAGAGAGAGGCAGAGAGAGAGAGGTAGAGATAGAGACATAGACAGAGAGAGAGAGAGAGAGAGAGAGGGAGGGAGGGAGGGAGAGAGGCAGAGAGAGACACTGAGGCAGAGGCAGAGACAGAGAGAAAGAGAGAGATTTGTTGATGCCTTAATTTTTGTTATATATGCAATGCTATTTTGGTTGTCCTGCCAATAAAGCATTGTCTAATTGAGCTGAACCGAGAGACGGAGAGAGAGAACGAAAGAGCAAAAACGAGCGAGGGAGGGTAATATCCTAACCGCGCGTCGCTATGATTCAGTCTGGCTGCAGCTCGCTCTGACCTTCAGTTTTAATATTAGAAATTCCCCTCACTCCTTTTCGGCAGGTTTAGGCAGAGGTGTCTGCTCTGTAGCCTCGCTGCATGGAAGCCACACAGCTCAGCTGGCGCACTGTGGCAGTGGCTGCCTGTTCTCAGGCTTATGATGGAAGATGGAGGATGAGATGGGGACGGGCTTATAACTGTAATCAGACATTATCCATTAGGGAGCGAATCCCTTCCAACTAGCGAATCCAGTCAATGGAGAATCCATTCTTATTAGTGAATCCAGCCAATGGAGAATCCCTTCCTATTAGTGAATCCAGCCAATGGAGAATCCCTTCCTACAAATGAATCCAGTCAATGGAGAATCCCTTCCTACAAGTGAATCCAGGCACAGTGACAAAAATAATGCAAAAATAAATAAATAATCCCGCAAAAGAAATGGGAGTAAGACAACGAGTGCCCTTCAAGACATTCACCTCCGGGACAGAAGAGGGCGATGCTTTCCTATTGTCCTCAAATGATTTTTTTTAACCAAAAAAAAAAACAAAAAAAAAAACAGACAAGAGCGAGTATGACATTACTGTCATCGCTTATTTCTCCGCTGAACGCAGTGTGCGGTTATCCATCATTGTGGGCCGATCGATATTCACTCGCGAGGGGCGGAAATATCAGCTAAACTCCGTTCTTTCCGCTGCGCGTCCAGTTCCTTTACGGCGAGCGACGAAGACGAGCCCTCTGGTCTTCGGCAGATACGCGAGGCTCCGCCCGGTGATGAGCGGCGCCAGAACGGGGCCGACCTTCGGCTAAGGTGAAGGTGGGCGGGCGCCGGGTAACCCGTATAAAGATTTACGCGGCTTTCCGCCTCGTGGGCGGGTGCGAGCCTGACCCCCTTGTCTGTCCCAAAATCAGCAGACGCGTTCAAAGAGAAGCTCTGAAAGGAACTTTGCGGGCCCTTCTCTGACTTTAGGGCCGAAAGTCTGAAGCCAGCGTGTCCCAGTGGCCCAACCGAGAAACAACTGTACTCAAAATAAACAGCCAAGGCTGCGTTTTAAATGTTCTTTATTCATTTTTAATCCAAAACTAATTAACATGTAGAAGAAAAATACCTCTAAGGCACTTAATCTCCAGAAATGAAAAGATTAAAAAGACTTTATTTATTGGCTATATCAGGATAGTGCCTTTGAGTCCTTTGTATTTTCTTTTTTTTTTTTTTAAATGGGCACGAGCCCCACTTCACAATCGGCACCCCTGCGTTTCGACGACATTCGATACCATCTGCAGCCGAGTTAGCGTCCCTTTTTATTTCTCGCGTTGCTACGCAAACAAACTACACTTTAATCCAAAAGAAAAAAAAAAAAAACGAATTAACCGCATTTGCTTTTTATCCACATTCGCAGGGATGCTGGGTAATATTTGAGCAGCCGCGGCACGCACACGCACGCGTGCAAAGCCAGCGGCAGACGCTCCAGCGACCGACCGGCGCCATCCCGGGCTTTGCTCGAACCGCCGACCGGAGCGCGTGTGCGTATTCAGACGAGGCGCGCGAATGCCGGCTCATTCCGGATCATTCCGTAATTACAAGCCCCTCCCTTCGGTTTTTATTTATTTTTGGAGCGTGCTCAAACGGCTCCCCCCCCCCCCCCCCCAAATCTCGCGGCTCCCTTCTTCATTCGACCGCCGTCTCTTTTCCGAAATGTCACAAACCGTTACCGGGGGAGGGGGGGGGGGGCGACGGCGTGGCGCTCGCTCCGTTCCCGTGGCCGCTCACACGGAATAATTACCGGATAATTAGGAAGAATGGGCCTCGCCACTGCGCGCGTGTGTGTGTGTGTGTGTGTGTGTGTGTGTGTTGAGGGGAAGAATGGGCCTCGCCGCTGCGTCTGTGTGTGTGTGTGTTGGGGGGGGGTGAGGGGGGGGCTCGGTGTTCCTTTTTTCGCTGTGACGGGCGCGTGAGGACGCTCTGTGATTGTTTGGCGGTTCTGACAGGTGACATTTACCTGTGAGGGAGATTAATCTGCGGAGCGCTCGCACCGCGCGGCCGCTTTACATCATCGCACTGTCAGAGCGCCGCGCCGGCCCACATCTGGAGCCCTCGCCGGCCACAGCTGCTCCCATCTACACTCTCTACTCCGGCAAAGGACAACAACAGACCCGCTCCCTCACAACACAGACACACACACACACACCTGCACACACACACACACACAAACACACACACATATACAAATACACACACCTGCACACACACACACATATATATATATACACACACCTGCACACACACACACACACACACACACACATATACATATACACACACCTGCACTCACACACACACACACACACACACACATATACATATACACACACCTGCACACACACACACACACACATATACATATACACACACCTGCACACACACACACACACACACACACACACACTCACAGACATACACACACACCTATACACACACACAGGTACACACACACACACACACAATCCAAATCAGCAAGGTCAAGCGGAATGCGCCGGAGACAAACGAGGCGCAGATGACTGAGCCTTTTTAGCTGGCGGCGCTAAAGACAAAAGGCTCCAAATCAAAGGGAAAATGCCACGCTTAGCATATTCGGGCTGGGCCCGGGCCCCTCTCTCTCTCCGCAGCGCTCCGCGGCGCGCGCGCGGGATCGCGGGATCGCGGGCGGCGGCGCCGTGCGTTTGAAGGTACGAGCCGCGAGGGCGCCTCTCATCTCGGCTCCCCGGCCGCGGCTTTTCCCCGCTCCCGCAAAAACGCTTTGTTGCTTCCGCGGAGCTTTCAGGAAACAGGGCGGGGGGGTGGGGGTGGAGGCGGGGGGGGGATCTTTGATCACAGATCTCAATTTCTGCCTGACTGGAGGCGAGAGAGAACACAGGCTCCCCTGGCGCCCGGTTGATTTGTCTCAAGGCACGTAAAGGAAAAGAAAAAAAAAAAAACTAACTTAAAAAAAGAAGAGGAAATTTTCCACTGAAACAACAGGTATGCCTAGCTGTACCTGTTAGCAAAATAAGGCCTGTTGCCACCAGTTTTCAATACTGCAGCATTAATGACCGTTAAGCACTGGAGTACATGAATGCCGATACTAAGTTACAACATCATGTAAATACATATACATGGCATTGTATCACCTGACATTGTATTGCTAAAAAAAAAGAAAAAAAAAGAAACAGGCCATAACACATAACCGGCTAAATATTAGGGTCATAATCGTCATAAGCGTGTGGAAGCATTATGACTTGTATTGAAGTCCGCGTAAGAATAATTCATGAGAACTGTTCCAAAATAAAGATGCTGAATGTGACTGCACCCTGTGTGACTGAATATTAGGGCTATATTCAATCTAACCTGCGTCGCTCTCAGGTTCGACTCTACGTCTGGCATGTACACGTTCTTCACGAGCTCAGTGAAATCCAGTCTCTCAGACTAATGAAAACTGTGCCGTAAAAATAAAAAAATCAGACGAAGCGTAGCCGAGGCCTCGTTTGTGCCATCGGTTTTGACGAGTGACATTCGCCAGCGAGAGGGATTAATGTGCCGAGCGGACGTGGCGTGTGACGGCCTCGAATCGCGTAATTGTCGGGCTCGAAAAAGGACGCGGCTCGACTGAAACGAAAACAAAAAGACGCGTATGTGACATTCATCCAGTTCCTGCTTAAATCTTTAACTCAAAAGGGAGAGAGAACCGCAATCTGAGCACCAGCAGAGCACGAACAAAAAAAAAGAAAAAAAAAAACTCATTCCGTCGAGATGCTACGGCGCCCGCTGACAAGCTCTCTGTTCCCGAAGCGATCATCTCCGCCTCCTTTCTGGCCACATTCGCTGTGATTCGCATTGTTACCGCGCGTTAAAAAGCGCCTTTACGATTCTTTTTGTCGAGAGTTAAAAAGGGCCCAAAAAAAAAAGAATAAAAAGACGGAGGATTAATAGTCACCAGATGAGAGATTAAACCGTCTTAGGAAAACGGTGACACCCTTTGTCAAAAACCGATTCTTGTTCGAGGCTCATTTGTGACACTGAGAGACGGATACCGGCTTTAGCCCACAGCCAGGGTGGTCCATTACACAAACGCATTTTGTGCGCCTTTGAAAAGGCACCTCCGCCTGTTCTTCCGAAGAAAGAGTCGGCAATTCAGCCCTTTTGTCATTACCTTTGAACGTACGTATCTAATTGGAGCTTCGAAAGTGATTAGAAGTTTTCCAGTGAAAGGCAAAAATGAAAAGTACTTGAAAATGAATTTGAGAGAGAGAGAGCCGGGCGACTGCATTACATCATACCTGTCAAGTGCACAATAAAAGCCGACTTGTAATGGCTGACGTGTACACATTAAAAACACGCTTTTCTCTGAGATGCAGTGTCTCGCAGCTCCGGCCTCCGCACTTTTTATGCAAAGAGTTGTAGGCCCGAGATTTCATTCAGATGCGATGACAACCCTTTCCTTTTCTTTAAAGACCGTTTTTTTCCTTTTGAGAGACAGAACGACACGCCATTGAAGTGCCTTTGGAAAGCTACCCTCCAACAGAGAGGCTTCTTCCATTTCACTGCCGTTGGAAACCGTGACGGGGAGTCTCTCCAGAAAAAAGAGACCCCCCCCCCCCCCCCCCCAAATCACACACGTGAACGGGAGCGGCGAGGGTGTCGTGGGACGCCGCGATTCGAGACTCTTTCTGGGTCAGGTGAGAGTGACCCCCCCCCCCCCCCCCCGCTCCTCGCCGAGTACCTTCGCCATCGCGCTCCGATGGTTTCGGATTGATTAAAAACTGCAGGGGGCCCGCAGGGGGCCCGCAGGGGGGCCCGCGGAGACTCGCGCCGGCCCCTGTCGACCCCACCGCTCTGGTCTCCAAACAGAGAGCGGGCGAAGCCCCCCCACTGGCTGCTCCGCGACACAAATCCTTCGGCTGGAATATCTTTTTAAGCGCCTTAATGCGTTCGCCGGTTGCCTGTCCTTTTCTCTCGGGGCGTTCTCTCCGCTTGGTGAAATGGAAATGCGCGTGAGGCAAGCCAAAGTTCTCTTTTAAAAACGCTTCTCTCTTTTTTTGGGAGTTGCGAAGCCTTGACAAAAATGTCACGCGTATGACTCGTTAAAAGACAGTGTCCGCTGCGTGCTGTCAAGAGCATTGCATCCCCCCCAAAAAAAATACAAATCTCACTCGTAAAGTACAATAAGTTTACTGGAAGCTATCCATCAGCATTACTGACTGCTTTACTCTTGGCACGCTCATTAAAAGTGATAAATTGTTAGGTTTTAAAATTGCTGTTGCTGGATTTTAATTTATGTGTGTGTGTGTGTGTGTGTGTGTGTGGGTGTCCATACAAGTATGCACCTGCATGTGCAAGGCATGTGTATGTGCATGCATGTGCATGTGGGCATGTGTGTGTGTGTGTGTGTGTGTGTGTGTTGTATTTCACTACATGCTTTGTTGTATCGTTCCTTCTTTTCCGACCTTCTCAGGGACTGCAAGTGAAGCTTTGCTAAGCGTCTCACCCTGGTGCAGTAACACTACAGACGGGCAACACAGTGAAACCCTCGAGCGATGATGAGGTAAACTGGGTGATTGGGGGCTAAGCCGCGGGCTGAGCTCTCCGTGCATCCCGGCCCAGCGCTGCTGCTTGGCAGGACGCCTCGGAGCCGTGAGTCAGACGCTCCCCGCTAAGTATCCCAGAGCTCTGGCGGGGTTTCCGGTTGTAGTTTGGGGTTTTTAGCGTTTGGGCTAACCCCGCCGAGCCGCGGAGAGGAGGCCGGGGGGGGGGGGGGGGGGTCGGCGGGAAACTTTAATGAGTTTTCGGGCCCGCCTCTCCTCTCGCCAAGCTCGCCCGCCCGCCGCCAATCGGGCGAGGCCCACCTCCGACCCCCGCGCCGGCGCCCCGCTCCCAGGGCTGTGATTAACTCGGTCAAACTCCGCGCGCGGCCGCTCCGGGCCTCCTCCTCCCTTACACAATCTCTGGAGGGTGAAATGAATTCTGGCGAAATGTAATACGTTTCAAAAAATCGGACGTTGGTAGCATGTAAATGCTACAGTCAGGCCCACTGCCTACAGTGCAAGGCTAGCCCAGCGGCGCTAACTCCCTCTAGCTGCCTACAGTGCAAGGCTAGCCCAGCGGCGCTAACTCCCTCTAGCTGCCTACAGTGCAAGGCTAGCCCAGCGGCACTAACTCCCTCTAGCTGCCTACAGTGCAAGGCTAGCCCAGCGGCGCTAACTCCCTCTAGCTGCCTACAGTGCAAGGCTAGCCCAGCGGCACTAACTCCCTCTAGCTGCCTACAGTGCAAGGCTAGCCCAGCGGCGCTAACTCCCTCTAGCTGCCTACAGTGCAAGGCTAGCCCAGCGGCGCTAACTCCCTCTAGCTGCCTACAGTGCAAGGCTAGCCCAGCCGCGCTAACACTCTCTAGCTGCCTGCAGTGCAAGGCTAGCCCAGCCGCGCTAACACCCTCTTGCTGTCTGCGTTCATGCCGAAGTGTCACCTGTGCTGTGCTTGTTTGGTGCGCTTGCCACCAAGAAACAAACAAACAACAAAAATAAGGGGGAAAAAAAAAGGTTGTGGAAACCCCCCCCCCCCACCCCCCGAGCCAAGATGAGGGAAAGAAGACGCCGCCCCCATCTTGGGAGCGCTCTGTCGCAGAGAGAGCGAGGCGCAGCCAGATCTGAACACACGGCAGACGCAGATGACACGGTGCATAACGTTATTTGCCGAGTCTTAACGCGCGTGAAGTATAATTCCTCGGCGCCGCGGAGATCACACAGATGGGAGGGATCGCCGCTTTTTGAAGTCGGCGGCTGAGGCGGAAAGCTAACGCTAACGCCGCGGCGCGCTCGAAACGTCTTTTGATGTGCCAAAAAAGGGAATAAAACAGCAAATTACGAAAATGTACCCAAATCCCCCCTCATGTCAACAGAAGACGTCGCGGCGCACTGCCTCGAACGCAGATGCGCCGCCACGCCCCCTCGATGCCGCCAACAGTCTCAGCGCGTGGAAGGCAAACCGACGTTTAGATTTTAAAAAAAACAAAAAAACAATGAGTTTAGAGAAGTCTTCGGTGCATTCAAGGTCCCAGCTTATAGGGTGCAGGGTCTCGTGCTCCAGGAAAAAAAAAAGAAAAGAGAAAAGGTCTGGACAGAACCGGACGTGTCTGGGGAGAGATTAGAGACAGGCCTTGGCCATTAAGGTGCAGACGGTGGAGAGAGAGAGGGAGAAAGAAAGAAAGAGAGAGAGCTAGAGAGAGAAAGAGAGAATGGGGCCTGCAGAGGATAGGCTGTCTGGTTCTGCCTGTTCACCATCCAAAGGGGCACCATGGGCCAGCAGACTGGGAGGGGAGTCTCAGGGGACCACAGATTTGGGGGGGGGGGTGGATAAGAGAAAGAGGGTGCGGTTGCGCTCACTGGGCCATTCTCCTATTGTGGGAATATCTGCACCAGGGGCTTATATCAGTTCAGTGCTCCTCTGTAGGCCTGTCACACTTCCAAACGTAGGTACAGTGCACTGCCTGGGACTATTTACATTTTAGGAAAAGTTTGTGCTGTTATCCCAGGGCTATTCAGAACCCGTCACCCTCCTCTCTCTGCCCCCCCCCCGTCTGAGGTGTAAAACAGCAGATTCCGAACCTGCCGCCCCGCCCCGGCGCGGGTCATTCATAATGCATTACGGGCGGCGGCGGCAGCGGCGGCGGACCCCCCAGTTCCCGGCGGCGGGCCCGCGAGGGACCGAGTGGCGAGCGGAGCGTGAAGGCGCGGCCCGCGGACCGGAACAGCAGGAGATGGCTTAACTGTCAGACAGGATGTGCTTAGTTAGACACTTCCTGCCCGCGCTGGAGGCAGCCCGGAGGGGGAGGGGGGGGGGGTCGGGGCCCAAAGAACAGAAACCCCCGGGAGAGAAACCGCGTGGAAACCGGCCAGCCGGCGCTCTCTCCCGCCATCCGCACACCGTGGGGATAACACAGCGGTGAGCGTGCGGAACACGTGCTAATGGAGACGGGAATTAAACATGAACGGGGGACCGTGTGACGCGTGACAGCGTGATGAACGAGCGCAAGGGAACGACAGTGACAGGACATAACAAGCGGGGGCGCGTGCGTGCCCATACCCAGCGGACCGCCCCCCCAAAACGGTGCCATGATAACCCCGCTGTAAAATCACTACATGGCCAGCTGTCATCTGTACAGACGGGGTCTCAGGGGGGAGCTGGGGGAAGAGAGCTCCCCTTCCGCATGCTGTCTCTCACATGAGCGTGCTGACTGACACACACACACACATAAGCGTACACGCACATGCACAACACACACACACATACGCGCACATGCATACGTGCATATGCACGCACGCACATGCACACACGCATATGCACATGCACACATGCACAGACTCCCATGCACATGCATACACGTGCAAGCTTGCAAATGCACACACGCATATGCACACATTCACACACACACAGACACACACAGATACATACACACACACACACACACACACACATTCCCATAAAGGTTAATTATCTTAAAAGCCTTTTTGCAACACTTAGGTCAGCCTGTCAAAAGAAAAAAAAAAAATACACGCTCGAAAATAATTCGACAAAACAGCTTAGCACTGAATCTGACATTTCGATAATTGACTAATCAACACCTAGATCTGGTCGTCAAATTTTTTGTTTTTTTATTTTTTTTGAAAGAAAACAGATTTTCGCACCAGTTGCACTCAAAATGCCAAGGCCTGATGCAACCATCTTTCGCACTCAACTGTAAAATTCTCACAGAAGGTCCTCTCGAAAAGCCGCTTTCTTTTTTGTCCCTCCGCCGGCTTATCTCCAAAAAAAAAAAAAAAACGTGCAATGCGCAGCGTCCTTTCGGCTGTGACAGAAGGGAGAGGAGCAAGACGTGCCCCCGAACCGAATTACTGACCGGCTCCGGCCTTAACGACACACTGCCTCCGCAGCGCGTGCCTAGCGCCGCCTGCTTCGCTCTTTTTTGTGTGAGTATTCCGGAAAAGCTCCTCGGGGAGAGCCGTAATGGAGCATCGCCGGGCGCGTTTCCCGTCCCAGCATGCACCGGGTGAGAACGCGCGTCGGCGCGTCGACGGGAAGGGCGGACGACGGAGGACGGGCGAGTCGGGCTCCCGGCCGTTGCTCCCGCCCGTTTCCCCAATTCCCCCGTCCCTGCCGTGCGCCCGGATGATGTCATCGGCGGAACGCCGCGTACGGCCCGCGGGCGGGAGCAACAGGGACCGCGCGCGGGAACGCGACAGGAGAGATCCGAACAGCGGCGTGACACGCTCGGTCTCTCATCTGTCTCATGCGGTCTCTGCTATAAAGCAGCACAGTGGCAAATGTGGACATGTACTACTGTAGTGCCATGTAGCCTGTTGAAATCATCCCTCTGGAGGGTGAAGAACAAAGATATCTGCACTGTTCTCATTTGCATTACACCACAAATGAACACAATCATTATTATTATTTATTTTATTTATTTTTTTGAAGACCACTGCATATGACTAATGCTGCGGTTTGCACGGAAATCAAATCCCTTCCCTAAACGAATTGCGGTTTGTCTGCAAATGCAATTGCTGGCATTACAATTGATTTTCTTTGTTCTTTTTGTGCAGGTTTTTGTCAAATGTGGTTTTCCTTCGATACCGCACGCTAGTGACCGTGACCACAGTCCCTCGCGGGCACACGTTGCCGATAGTCCTTTGAGCGTAGACAGCTGGAACGTCCGCGGCTGGGATGAGGTAAAGCCCGCCTTGTAACCGGGACCCCTCCATCGCGCGGGAATAGTCCATCCGTTCGCTCGCTGTTGCCAGCCGCGACTCCGAGGGGCGACTGAATTATAATTCATCGTAACGAAAGCGGGCGTAGCTGCTCTGCGGAAAGCAGGGGACGGGGCGCGGGCGAAACGGCCGTGTCATCGCGTACGCGGTCGCGAGCGCGCCGGCGAGCGGTGTGACATCACGCGTGAAATCGGGATGGGGGGGACCAGCTGTGCGCGGGACGGGACAGGACGGGACGAGCCGCGGCCGGGCGTGCTGCGTCGGGGAGCTGCGTTATGGACGTCCCTCTGCATCGGGGCCATGGCGCATCTGTTCACGCCCGGCTCCTGGAGGACGCGGAACGGGACGGAACGTTCCCGGCGGCCACCAGGGGCTTCTGTGGTTCAACTGGACAGGTGCCTGGTAAACACGGGGGTGGGGGTGGGTGGGGTGGGCACATATTTTGATAAAAGTGGTGCAGATGCATGTTGTTACAACCTGCCTGTGGTTTTGGCAGAAGCAGATATATGGGCTAACAGCTGCAACCCGTTTGATATGCTACTGCACCAGAGTTAAACGCAAATAGCAAAGCTTCACTTGCAGTCCCAGAGACGGTCAGAAAAGAAGGAACGTTACAACAAAGAATCAAGTGAAATACAACACACACACTCATTCGCGCACACACACGCACATGCACACACACACACACTCTTTTCTACTTCACTGTGTACAGTGTTGAAGGCAGTAGGCCAAGCTCCTGTCTTTCCCAATGGACTCACAAAAAACTGGTGAATGTGTGAGAGAAGAAAGACTTTTTCATTTGCGGACTTATTTTACGATCATTAGGACATGTCCGTTCCCTTTTCCCGTGCAGTGAATAGGCTGGTCGATGCTTCCATCCAGGTCTCTGTGGCATGAGAACTAATCAGCGAGCACTCCTGAGATTTATATACGTGTTACGTATCAAAGACCATTTTCTCTTTTTAACAGCTTAACCTGGAAACGGGCATATGTTATTACATGTTAATAGACACGTTATTTCAGTGGTATAAACGGTACGCAGTATGTCTGGATGGTTTTACTGCTTAATTCCTCTCCTGCCGGTCCACTCAGTTTTGACCGGTTGCCAAGTTTTCATCCAATTATCGGGCTCCGAAAAAATGCTGAATCGGAGCTTTGTGTCTGGGCTTCCGGATCTTTTGTAACAATCTATCCACGCTTTTGAGAAATCCGGAGCAGGATATTTTACAAGCACGGCATTTTTTTTTTTTAACAAAACTTTTGGTCAACTCCCCATTTTCAGTTACAAAGCCGCTGTCTGTTTCACAGATTTCCGTTATTGGCTCATGGCCCTGATGTCTGAAAACTGACCGCAAAAAGTATCGAAACCGCACTTAAAAAAAAAAAAAAAACCCCACACATTACTGCAGACGAGCGCTAATCTGATAAAAGGATAACAAGCGGGAACAGAGCATTACACGGACCCACGAGCCAAAGCAGATTTAGGCCGACTCGCTGAATCTTCCGCTTGAGAACTTGGACACGGTGAGCGAGCTCGACTTACGGAAACATGCGAGCTTTGCGGTTTTTCCCCTCCTCAAACACGGCTCAGGGGCTCACGCACACACAGCCTCTCATTTCGCCGCCGCGCCTGACCCCGCGACCCCGGCGTCTGCTCGCCGCTAAAGGTCAGCGGAGAGACCGAGCGCGGGTCGAACGTAAAACCCCTTTCCCGCCGCGATTACCAGCTCACTCCACAAAAGACTTTTGAGCCTGTCTGTTCGTCTGTTCTGTCTTGTTTTGTTTTGCGAACGCCATCTTGCTTTTGTCTGTCGACGTCTTACTCTCTGGATATAAGCCAGGGTTTTTATTTATTTATTTATTTATTTTTTGAAGATAGATTGGGGCGACGCTGCCAGTCTCCGGGCGTATAAAGCTGAACAGAGGCGGACGCCGCTCTGCTTCTTAAAATAAATAAAAAAACGACCCGGTTATTCACCGCGAGGCGATCAGAGCCTTCGGCGCTGGACGCCGGCGATCGAGGCGAGATGACAAAACGCGGGGCTGGCTCGACGCGGCCGGGAGCCTTAACCGTATCATAGCAACGGCAGGATGCTGCTTGCTCGTTCTTTAGGATGGGGGATTTGCAAGGGAACGAACGACTGTGCATTTAGCGTCACAGGACACGGGATCGGCGTCCGCTTTCGATCCTAATCTCTGTTTGAGGAGCCGACGATGTGGAAGATTGCAGTGAACGCGCGGGGCCGCGAGAGTTTACCCAGAACAGCAAACACCGGCGCCGTGTTCCGTAACAAACGCCGACTCGTTTGTTCGCCCATTCAACGCCCCCCCCCCCCCCCATCGAGAAAAAAACGGGCTAAAAATAAAACAAAAAAAATCAGCGCCCATTGTCTCCCCTCATAAAAGGCTTCCCGGAGTCCCCCGCTCCCTCCGTACCGGGGTAAACAATAATGCCGCGGTGACATCATAACAGCGTCCCTTCATTCAGGCCGGGAGCCGCGCAGTGACGGCGGGTTGACAGCGCCGGCGAGGAGCCGGGCCGGCGGCTCGGCGAGATGGACGGGCCAATTAGCGCCGCGGCGGAGAGAGCAACGGGCCCCCAATTAGCCAGGCATCGTCTGCGGGAACGCCGGAGCGCCGTCGAGGCGCGGGGACAGGGCGTCTGGGAGGGAGAGATCTGCACCGGCTGTTTAGGGGGTTCAGGTCTGGCGTTTGCTCTGTTTGCTCTTTTCGCTTTTGCCTTGCTATTCTGTGAAGTGGCTTTGTGGCACTTCTCAGTAAAAAGTGCTGTACAAATTGAAATTGAAGTGAATTGAATCTGGCTGGCTTGTCTGCGGCACGCTTCCCCGACGTTATTTATTCATCTTCATCGCCCGACGGAGGTTTACCGCGACGATTAACGTCACGGGACAAACATTCTCGCGAACGCCGGGGCCGGGGAACGACGAACGGGAAGCGGGCTCAGAGAGGCGCTCGCTCCTCCGATTGGTCGGTCGATCGGTCGACCGGCGCAGCGCGGGGTAGCCTTACCCTAAAAGGCCGTTGAGAGAGAGGCGCTTAATTAGTCACTGCTGGTGAAATAACGGGCGCGAATGCTCACGCCTGGCAGTTCAGATCAAAATGGCGTATGTTCTGCTCTCCTTTCATGCCTGTGCGCATCGCAGAGACCGCAGTGCGAAACTTTCCGATTCGCGGTGTGCTTTATGTGTCACAGGAGCGGAGTTACTCTAGTGAGGACATTCGCAAAAAATAAAACTGAATAAATCAATACAAATAAAGAGCTGGTTCAGGCTAGTGTGGCTAAACAGATATAAAATGGGCTGCAGATGACCAATAGTAACACAAGAAATAAACCGATGGAGGGTCACACGTTCATGTAACACGAGTGGCACAGGAGGCACATGTATAGCATGAGGGGAATAGTGATGGAAACGATCCGCAGAGTAGCGACAGCTAGTCCAGAGATGTGTCTTCAGACCATGGCGGAAGATGGGTAATGAGGGAGCGGTTCGTAGGGGGGAGAGGTTCGAAACCTTCAACACCTCAGGTGCTCCAGAACCCCCTCCCTCTCCTCTCCCCAATTTCTGCATTTTATCACGTCTGCAAATGATTCAAATTCAGGGCAGTGATACCTCGAATCAGACCCTATTTGGGGGACTTAGGCAGAACTGAGACCCTTCAGATTCTCTAGCACCAGGCCAGGCACGGCCCTGGATTGTCCCCGGTTTGCAGGGTGACTGGCGAGACCAGACGAGCAGAACAGCCCGTGCTCATCAGAACGAGCTCTCGCGTTCTCACGCGGTTTCGCGCGGGCCGATTGGTGCGCGCTCTCCACATCACGCGTTCTTTTCAAGGTCGCGCGCACGCCGCAGCCTGCAGCCGTGCATTAACCCGCACATTACACCCAAAGTGCTCCCAAACAGGACTTAAACATCCCCTCCCGGTTTGCAATTTAACGCTAGCCGTAATGAAGGCGGTTAACGTCCTCGATAGTGCGCCGAGAACAACGGGAGTCAGAGCGGGGACTGGCCTTTAATTATCATTATCGCGAATTACGTTTATGCTATTTCGTCTATTTAGTTTAGGAAGCACGCCATATAATTTCAGTTCAGCTTGTTTTTACCCCCACCTCACGTAATCTTGTCTTTTCTTATTCCAGTTAATGAAAATGATTTTGTCTTTCGCACCTCGGTTTTGTTGTGCTTCCGCAGTTGACGACGACGACCTTAGATTCTTAACGTTATTGCGGTGGCGCGATATAACGTACAGGACGCTTTGAAAATACGAGCAGACGAGTTGAAGCACGCTGCCGCCCGACGAACGCAGTCTCGTCAAAATGCCAGCATAATAATAAAAAATAAAAAAAAGAGAGCGGTCGCATTATTATTGATGTGCCAGAGTATGCAATTACAGCAGGCAATTAATTCACTGGGCTCATCCAGTTTTAGCCCCGATTTCATTGTTTCGTTAACAACTATATGATAAAATGGGTCAACTGCCTCAATATTTGCACAGGCGGTAAAATAAAAAGCTTAATTGTTTACCCAGGTAATTTGCATTTTTTCTCTCACCTCCCGGCTGACATTTGTTGATATTTATATTTCCATCCTCCGTGATTTACTGGACCTCTGGGTGACTTTCATAAAACGTGAATTATCTCCGAGCTCCTGAAGTGAGGGAGGCCGCTGTTTTACGGTCTCGTCGCCCGCGCCCGCGCCCGCACCCGCACCCGTGCCTGCGCGCAGCATTTCTCACACGGGGGAGACAGGACGGGCTGTTTTGATTTACCGCGGCCCAATTTCCAAAGTTTAACAGACAGTATATTTCACGTCGTTAAGGTTAAAGCTGCCTGAGTAGTACATTTTGTTGGACACAGACAGATACCCAGGCTGACATTAAAGAAGGAACCGGAGGATTTGTCACATATGCGTCACCTGCCACCCCCCCCCCCCCCCCCCGGCTACCCAGGTGCCCAGTGACACCCTTAAAACCCATCCTCCACTGATGAACCCCGCTGGCGAATGCACCTGCATGCTGTCCTGCATTTCTTAAACAGGGAAGGTAACTTACTCCAAACGTCAAAGCCTCTGCGTGGATTGGCCAGATGTGTATGCGATGTGGCTGGGCCGAGAGCAGTCGAAGGGCATCGGTGGTCATTCCTGGTCATTTGTGGGTCTGTGATTTTTGCAAGCTTCGTCTCAAATACCGGTGCAGTGATGTGCAATCGAGCAGCACTCAACAACCAGGACAGGCGTATAAAACAGGGTCTTCACCCAGGGTATCTATCCAAAAAAAAGGCTAAGTAGTCCATCCATCCATCCATTATCTATAGCTGCTAATCCTGGGCAGGGTCGCGGGGGGGGCGGGGGCGTGGGGGGATGGGAGGGGGCAGGGGCTAAGTAATAGAATGAGAAAAACTGAAGTGCACAGATATTGTGCTCCAGTCTGAGCGGTACTGATGTTGATATATCACATGCTGTATCAGGAGCCACTGAGCTGAGTTTTCATAAGAGATGTGAACATATGCAAATAATCACAGCAAAATCTGTTAAAGGTGCGCTAAAAATAGGCACGGAATTATGATTATGACTCCCCCCCCCCCCTGTGGAGGTCCTCATAGGCACTTGGCTAATATGATGGCACCGGGAGCCGGTATATTCGCTGAGAAGATCCGTTTGTTCGGAGGCAGAAATCCGTCTGTGGCACAGCGCAGCGCGGCACGGGTTATGATTAAACATCTGTCACGGAAACAAAAAAACCAGAAAAGAAACAGCGGGGGGGGACGCAGCCACCGCATCGCCCAAAAAAAACGCTGCCGTGAGCGTTCTGCGTCCCCCCCCCTCTCCCACCCCCCCACCCCGGGGGAGCGGGATGCAAGAAATAATTAAGATTAACTTAAACTTCACTTTCGTCTGTTTCTGTTGACACGACAAAAAAAAACAAACAAACAAAACTGCAGAAATAAAAGTGAGCGGGACGTTCGGCGACAGGGGACGTGCCCCCCCCCCCCCCCCCTCCTGGGGCTGCGGGATGCTGTGAGCCAGCCTGGCGTTTTAAAAAGCGCCCCCCCCCCCCCCCGGCGGCCTGTGAATGCACCAGATATAAATACAATCACTTTTTGTAAGTTCTCCTTTAATCCCGGGGGGGGGGGGCTGGCCCGGGGACAGAATCAATACGTCTGGAGCGGAGGCCAGACTTGGCGACCGTGGTACTGAAACGTTCCCGGGTCGTATATCTCTCGCCCCCAAATCCTGCACGTAGCTCACGGTAATGCTATTTAGAATCAAGTCCCCCCCCACGTTCATCCCCCACCCACCATGAGACCAGGGCTACCTCCCCTCTGGCTAATGAGTCATTAGCATTCACTTCCCTGAAGAGTTTCCCCCCAAAACTAGTGTGACGGCGCTTGCTGGCCAAATTTGTGTTATAACTAACGAGTATGGTGAGTAACAAATGGTTAATAAAGCGTTAATAACACCATTGCGCTTCGCAAATAATGCATTTGTGATGTTCTGTCTATTATTAGTTGTTAGAAAACATAGATGGCGGATAGTAGGGTTTCTGGCCATAGAATAAGAAATACAAGGTGACAATACTGCTCAGCTGTCAATCAAGCGCATCTCATCAGTGCATATACTAAACTTAGGTAAAATTATCTATAATAACCGGTAATTATCTCATAATAACTTTTTTTAATAAATCTTTAATAAATCAGCGACATATGACATAATGTAGACGCTAAGTATTCTCACTCAAAGCTACCGAGCGTTTAATCACGTGTTCAAAACTTTGAAAACGTTCCGTCCTGTTTTATTTGTACAAAAAAAAAAAAAACGTCAAGCTGAAAATCACGTCCAGGTGGCGTAAACCGCGTAAGTACAGCAGACTGGAAAAAAGCAAAGCACCTGGCGGTCGATTCTCTCTGCTCTGAGCTGCAGCTTCCATACAGTTGCTTGGCGGGAGGGGGGGTTGGGGGCGGGGGGGGTGGGGGGTTAGCGATTATGCGAATGCTAATAAAACGGTGCGCGGCCGAAGCGTTCCGTGGATTAGCTTCTCCGGCTCGGCAGCGAAAGGAAAGAAAGAAAAAAAGAAAAAGACGACAGAAGGAATGAACGAACGCGGGTGGTGGGGGGGGGGGGGGGGAAACGCCGGCGATTTCACCGCGGCTCGCCGGCTGCTGCCGCAATTAACCAGCGGGGGGGCCCCAGCGTGCCGATGGCGCCAGCGGGGGCTCCTCTTTCTCGCCGACGCTAGCCTCTCCTCCTCCCTGTCCCTGGAGGGTGGGAGGGGGAGAGGGGCCCCGCCTCCCCCGCTCTGCCCACAGGGGTACCCCCCCCCCCCCCCCGACCGCCCCCTCCCCCCTCCCCGCCCTGAGAAACGCCATGGCGACGGCCGTTCACAGCGTTCACACATTTAAAAAAAAAAAAGCCGGTGGAGGTCTGGATCCCCACTTGGCCCTTCATTTATTTATATATAACCGCGGGGCTTATCGCTCATTTGAAACTTAAGCCCCCCTCTCCGCTGGGGGGGTTGCGTACTCCGGTCTCTGCGCTTTGTCAGCCAATCACGTTCAGCGACCTTGAAGTGTGGCCGTTTGGGGCGTACGCGGGGTTGGGGGGGCGGGGGGTCGTTGGTTGGGGGGTCTCTCCAGTATTCAGGGCGGGGTGGTTGGCCTTGTCATGCCTCTTTGTAGTTTGACTTACCATCACTTTCTTTGCTTATTGTGTGAACTGGACTTGATGTTCACGGCCATGGATTACATAATGAGTATTGCTGCCGATGACCTTCGGTATGCACTCATTGTACGTTTTGGATAAAAGCAACTGCCAAATAAATGCAATGTACTGTGAATGTACTGCTGAGATGCCTTATACAGCACAGATTCCAATAGAACACCCGGTACCTCACCCCCTCCATATCTATCACACTGAAAGTTCTGCCTCAGTAACATTAACACCGGAACATTCCGGTTTGACAGGTCTTCCGAAAATGGTTATTCCGTGCTGTAAACACATGGAAGACTACAGTGCATTACCGGCATTTTGAAGACGCTCATATCCCCAGATTCTGTTTTTTATATTAGACACAGTACTCATAGTATGCTGATGTACCAAAGCAATTCAGGTTAAGCACCGTGCTCAATGGTGCTCAACGGCAATGTCTCAACTACTAATCGAACCTGCAACCACTGTGTTCAGAAAACCCAGTTCCCTAACCATTACACTACACCACCGCCGCCCTCAGTCCCCCCCCCCCTCCTGCGCGTAAGACACGGAGCGGACAGAAGGAACGCGGGGGGTTCCCGGCGGCGCCGTCGTCACGGAGGCGCGGCAAAATGGCTGCTTCCGTCGCTCCGTCATCGGCGGCGCGGCGGTGACTCGCTTAATTAAAAGTTTCGGCGTCTGAAGTGCGGGGGGGGGGGGGGGGGGGGGGAAGACTGATTCGGAAAGGTTCTGTTTTCCCCAGCGCTCCGCCAGAGTACGCGGTCATGTGATTATTCACGGTCCCGCGCTACAGAGGCTTTCCCAGCCGCTCTCAGATACCATGTTTCTTTGTTTCAGATGAAGGCTGCTAATTACGAACAGAACAAAGCTAATGAACGATGAGGTTCGCTGAAAAGGCTGCTGAGAGGAATTTGGGAGAAGGCAAAGCTAGTATGTAAAAAAAAAAAAGAAAAGAAAAAGGAGGAAATGAATGAATTAATGAAAAAAAGCTTTGGAGCGCTGCGTCTGGTCTGAGGGCGTGGCTGGGCGGGGTTTCCACTGCCGGAGAGAAACATATGCTAATGGAGCGGGGGGTGGGTGAGGGGGTGGGGGGGGGTTTCAAACGGCTTCCATTTTGCGCGCGTCCTAGTTTTCCGGTGGTCTCTCGGGAGGGGGAACGGAGGCTGCGTTCGGGGGCGTGTCAACAGGGTGACGGAAGCACCGCGGCGATCCGGGACGGCCGGCGGCGGGTATCACGGCTAGCGACTGTTGATCCCCCCCCCCTCCTCACATTTCATATCTCCGCGTTATAAAGCCTTGAAAACCATGACCGGGGGGACGCCAAAACCCGGGGCGCCCGCGAGAATCTGCCGAAAGTGACGGTAGTGGTCATTCAGTGACGTCATTCGGCGGAGAGGAATACATTTCCACCTGCAGGTAACCGAGGGAATTGAATTCATTACATTACAGTCAGATCCCTGTGAGCCGAGCCTCTCGCCCTTCACTGTAGCAAGCTGCCTGCATCATTATTTAATCAGCCGGAGAATTGACTGCTATAGGAAAGCACTGAGAGGCCCTTCTCACACCGGGAGAAGAGAGAAACCCAAACGACCTCAACCGGGGCGGTACTGGGCCCGCTGGAACGGGACGTCCCTCCTGAAGGACACGCCGCCCGTTCAGACTGTCCCGGGGAAATGACATTGATGAAGGAGAAAAGGGGGGGCGGGCGGGTTATTAAGGCTCGCTGATCACAGAGTGCATTAAAGCAGAGATTGGGTTCTTAGAATGAAGAGACAGCCCAAATCCCTGTAATAGGTATAAAAGAGTTCTCATTATTTGCCTGGTGTCAGGTACGCTGTGCACAGAAGCAATCTGATTCAATCTCTCTTTTTTTTTTAACTCCCAGAATTCAACTGCAAAGGCAATGCAGAGAATAAAGAGAAGGGTACCATAGAGAATAAAGAAATGGGAGATGGGTACCATGGAGGATAAGGAGATACGAGCTGCAATTTCGGCGGCAAGAGTAAACAACGGAGATTCATCCACAGCCGCGCGTTTCCCCCGGCGACGTGTGCAAACCCAAAAGCCCGGCTGAGGATTCGTGCCCCCCCCCCCCCCCCCCTTGGTGCCTTTAGCGCTCCTGTGTGGGAAGGCTGTCACATGGGTGACATTTCCCCGTTCAATTGGTTCTTGGGAAAGAGTACAAGGCAATGCAAAAAAAAAAAACAAACAAACAAAAAAAACCACTCAGAGACGCCAATTAAAGGATGAAGTTCTTCTGGTTTCTCACAATGCACTCCTCTGATTGCTTTCCTATAGCAGTCAATTCTCCGGCTGATTAAATAATGATGCAGGCAGCTTGCTACAGTGAAGGGTGAGAGGCTTGGTTTATTGGGATCGGACTGTAATGAATTAAACTCCCTCGGTTACCTGCAGGTGGAAACGCATTCCTCTCCCACTGCCGTCACCGGTACTGATTACCACTGCACTCGGCACTTACCAACAAACACCTCACCTCACTTACCAACAAACACCTCACCTTCACCTCACTTACCAACAAACACCTCACCTCACCTCACTTACCAACAAACACCTCACCTCACCTCACTTACCAACAAACACCTCACCTCACCTCACTTACCAACAAACACCTCACCTCACTTACCAACAAACACCTCACCTCACTTACCAACAAACACCTCACCTCACCTCACTTACCAACAAACACCTCACCTCACCTCACTTACCAACAAACACCTCGCATCGTCTCTGGGAGACGCGCTTCTGGCCACTTCCTCTGAAGACTGTCGCCGTTTCCCCGGTAGTCAATGTTTCAAACAGACAGAAAGGGTGCAGTCCCACTCCCGATCAACATTCGTTTATAGATTTTCGCTTTCAAATGAATGCACTTGCTGGTTTTGTTCTTCACAAAGACAATTTTGGCGAGTTAATTGCGAATTGCAAAACTTTTTGAAAAGCTGAAAAAACAGAAACGACTGTAACTGTAACTGCATTGAAGTTAAACTTGCGTTTTAAAAAAATGAGTCAACGTTGTTTCGTGAGGCACAAAAAAATATCTCAAGGAATGAATTGCACTTCTGTGGCCAGAGGCAGAATTCAACGTCATTTCTGAAAGATTTCCACTTCTACTCTTCAGGGAGCCCAGTCAGTGCTGTACCTCCAGTTTATTAATAACCCAGTTCCAAATTTGAACTAATTTTCCTGTGTAATTATAATTAAGAAGACTTTTAAATATATATATATATATTTATAAACTTTTACTCGCACTCCCTGGAATGTGACAGGGGGGTTAAAAAAAGAACGTTTAATTTTCAATCAACCACAGACATTCAGACTGATTAATTCCCCAGTAACACCTGCTTGAAGAAGCAGATGAATAAAAACACTGGAATTCAACTCAAAAGGACATTTAACCATGCCAGCATAACGTTGGGCCAAGGAGATTCATTTGTTGAAGAGGAATGGTGATGACATATGATTTCTTCTTCACTATTATTATTATTATTAGTAGTAGTAGTAGTAGCAGTTGTAGTACTAGCACTAGTAGTAGTAGTAGCAGTTGTAGTACTAGCACTAGTAGTAGTAGTAGTAGCAGTTGTAGTAGTAGCACTAGTAGTAGTAGTAGTAGCAGTAGTAGTAGTAGCAGTTGTAGTAGTAGCACTAGTAGTAGTATTACAGATCCACTTTGCCTCTTCAGTTGTGCATTGTCCAAAATGGCCTGATCTCCATAAGCAGGCGGGGATTTTAGTAGCATATTGAATCCTGAAGGTCGGCCATCTCACGGTCGCCACTGTCCCCGCCGGCGGCACCTTCGGCCTACTGCGACTCCTCCCGCTGGCTGCAGCGAGCGGCTCTGAGCCAACGAGGCACGTCCACGGCGGCGTTTCCTTTAAACTCCGCGAAACAAGGGGGATTTGCAGGGGCGGATCAGGCGGCGGGCTCTTCAGAAGATTCAATTCCGTCTGCTACTTAAGACGGCAGAGCGCGGCGGTCTGACAGGCGACTGCGCCCGGAAAGGTAAATAAAGCCGGGGCCCTAAGTGCCTTGAAGTCTGTGCTCTTTTCCTTTCGGTCCTGTTTGCCGGGTGTGGTGTTTTTTTTGTTGTTGTTCTTTTTAATCTTCTTCACAGGAACACAAGATTGATTACACCGCGGTCCCCTTGGCCTCCGAGCGGGACTCGCTGTTCGGTACCACGGAGAAAGGCCGGGGGGGTTGGGGGTTGGGGGGGGGGGGTGGTGAAAGTTGGCAGGAAGCCGGGACGGCGTTAAACGGGAGGGGCCACGGGGATTCCGGCGGATGATGCGCGTGGTGCATCGCTGTCCTGTTGGGGCCCCCGCCCGGTTCCCACGGCAACCGGCGAACCTTCACGTGACAGGACGGCGCGCTGCACGGCCACGGCGAGAACGCCCACGTGAGCTTCAGGGACGAGGCGAAGACAGCGATGGTTTTATGTGGACTCGCTCAAAGGCATAGTTTAATCACAGCCACAGCCACATCTTCACTAGCGCGTTAATTAAAATAAAATATTGCCATTTCAGTTTCAGGAGCAGAATGGCATTCTAGCTCCCAGCTCTGTGAACGGTCGCTGCTTGATGACCTCCCAGTGCCCAGGCTTTTAACTGCATCCCCTCTGCCGCCACTCACACACCTATTCTCTCATCTCCTCAGTGGCAAGCTCACCCTGCCCTTTTCCTCTGTCTGTCTGTCCATTACTTCGACACGAGTCTCCATGGTTACAGCACACTCGCTGAATGGCTTTCTGCTCCAGATCATAGCTCTACAGACTTGTAAAGCCTGCCTTTGATGCCGAGAGTGAGGTTTCATGAAACCAACAATGGCACCGGTGACTCGGTGAGCCAATCATCGTGCTCCGCTGTGATTGGTTTAAAACAACCTGATGGTCCGGCAGGTGATTAGCAGCCCACAGTGCCCGACGAGGAGGTCAGGAAGCCTCGCCCTTCAGTCGTTCCACAGCACCACGCCCGTGTCCAGCTCTTACAGCTGGCCTTCACGCTGTGCGAACATGCGCGCAGCCTGCAGCCAGTCCTCACACACGTACAGCCGCAGGAACGCTACGTGCGGCATCCGTGCGCCTGCAGGCGCGTGAGGACTGGCTGTAGCCTATGAGCTTCGGGTTGCCTCTTTGACAACGGAAGCCACTGAAGACGCCACTCCGGCCATGCTTCACCCCCCCCCCCCATCCCTCCCCTGACTGCTCTGCTGCCATGCTAGCCACTCCGGATAAGACAGGATGCCATTAGAATACTGACGCACACAGCTCCTGATAATGGCGAATTAAAAGGAAGTCAGTATGTGGACTGCGCTTGAGTGAGATAACAGGCTGGCTGAGGAAGAGGTGCCAATACAGATATTTACCAAAGCAAAGGAAGTGCTTCCAACCTGGAGAGCGCTTTGGCAGCGCACCAGAGTCTCCGATAAGCCCTAATTGAGAGAGATTTTAATTCCCCGCCTCTTGCTTTCATTCTCGATATTTCAAAAAAACGATTTACGCATTTTTTTTTTTGTTTTTACCTTCTTTGTTTTATTTTGGGTTTGGTTTTTAAGAGCGGCCGCCTGTCCCGCTCTGCGCCCGCGATCTCATCGCCGGCGGACACGTTCGATCCGAGCGGGTCTCGGAACGATCCGCGTTACCCGCAGGGATCGATCCGCGCGTCGCGGTGACGGATGGGCCGTCGCCAGGGCCGCGGTCGCTAAGCCCTCTCGGCTGCTGATTGCGGGCGGGGTGAAACGGCCGCAGTTAAAGACGGCGAAGCGGCGGTTCGCTCGCCCTCGCCGCCGCGGTAAAACGGAGAGGGGCTCGGACGCTAGGCCGGCGTCCGGCTTGTCTGAGGACGCTGCTGGAGGTCAGGCTCAGCCGTAACTCTGTGTCATCGCCGTGAGCAGCCAGAGCCAAAACACACAAATTAAGGGGCCTCAAACAGCAGTGTTTTGGCCTGACCGCAGCGTTCACCCTCACCAGCTTTGGTTTTGACACAAAGGAACCAAACGCACTTGTACTACAAAAGCTCACACTACTCTTAACTCGCCCAGGGGAGGAGGGGGAAAAAAAAAAACTACATTGACCAAGATTACATGTGACGGGAGTAAACGCGCAAAACCGAACCGGTATTACGCCGGTGTGTTTACCAGCACGGGGAGAAGCCAATCTCATCGCGGCTCATCGACCCGGCGATCAGCGACGGCTTTTCTAAAGGTTCGAGGCATAACGGCTCTCCTGGTGAGGGGGGAGGGGGGTGCGAATTAACTGCAATTAATCTGAGCTGCTCCCGCGTGCATATTCCCCATGCAATGACGCAGACCGCTACGCGTTCAGAACAATCCGTTAACTTTTCAAACCGACTGACTGATTGTTAGTGGCTGCAATGGCTTATGGGAAAGGGCCCATTTATTAACAGGGGTAAGTGTGGTCCTTTTGAGGTGGATATGAACTGGTTTGATGGCGCATGTGTTTTTTTTTTCTGCCATTTTAATTGATATATCCTGTTTCTGCACTGCTTCACTGCAATAAAGCAGAATGAAAGATTCACCAAGACACACACACACACACACACACACACGCACACACATACCTTATAAGATATAATTTGCATCTAAAAACAAAACCAATGCATCTGCACACAAACCAAACACCTCTGCCAACAAACCAGTGTGTTGCCAGACGAACCGGTACACGTGCCATCGCAGCAGCTTTCAAAACGATTCCGCGTTTTGCTCAAAGCGTGTCGTTTTATTAAAAACTCCAGTCCCAAAGGAACGCTGCATCCCCAAAGCAGATTGCCATGTTTTTTTTTTTTTTGTATACAGAAGGATTCGCGCTCCGCACGCTTAAGAATTTTCCCACAGATAATCACTTGGATTGGAACCGTAATCCCGACAGCTCTCGAAGCTATACCTAGGATTGTTGTGCGAGGCCAAGATAAGCGTTTGATAAATCGCACCACACAGTGATACAGCTTCCTGCTTAGTGGCTTTTACTTTGAATTTAATTTCCCCGTCCAAACAGCTACTGACTAGAAAAACCTATAAAAACATTTTTACTTTTATTTTGTATTTTTTACATGCAACCTGAATTTCATTCTGTAAATACATATTCATGCCTATGCCAACTATAATATGAAATACGGCCCGATAAACTCTCAGGCAGTGCTTCTCAAAGTGGGGGTACAACATATACTTCCAGAGATATTTGGGGGATACATAATGTTCTGGACTGGAGGAGAGGCGAGTCCAGTTCTACGGTACGTCCTCGTTCGTCTCTGCGCAGGCGATTTCCGGCGAGTCCACAGAGCTTACTCACAAGCCTTCGCCCGCGCCCTCGTCCGTGGCGCGTAGGGGCGGGAAAGCGATAGCCGGAGGCCCCTGCTGTGCGGAGGCGGAGGATCACTTGGGAGGCTTCGGCGAAACTGATCAAGGCTCGGGCGCCGCGGCTGAGAGGGGCTCGGGGCGGTTTCCAGGTGCGTCTGAGGTGAACGTGTCCCGCTCGGAGAGGGAGGCCAGATAGTTTGTACAGCGGATAGACACACGCACACATACACACACACACAAGCACACACACTCACAGGGAGTGGTCTTTGTAGTAAATTCACTCTTTTTTTTGTTTTTTCTCCGGAGCGGCGGTTTTGGCGGGCGGAACCCCGCGGCAGATTGCGGCCGCCGAACCGCGCCGGAGACGCTCCGCGCAGCTGTCGCCCGTTTCCCGCCCCCGCCCCGCCCCGCCCCGCCCCGGCGCTGTTCCTCCCGAGCGCACGCACGCGAGGCGCTGCTTCACCTCGTAAACAGAGGACTCGGGGCGACCGATTCGCCGCGGCGCCCCCTGGGGGTGTGGGGGGGGGGGGCGGGATTACCAGAGGCAGCCGGCGGAACTCTGTCGCCGCCCCTCTTCCAACGGGGGACCTGGCGGCCGTCCAACTGCCCCGACAGGCGTGAAGACGTTTTCCATTTAAACAAAAGAAGAGCAGATGGATTTATTCTCCAAAAAACCGACCTGAGAACAAGTCAGACCTCGGCCCGCACTGCACTTAGCGTGACAGGGCGTGGCCAAAAGTCTGTTTTTTAAGATCACCCGACCCTCATCGGGTACCACTGTGTGCGCGTGTCATGGAGCACAGTCAGCTCTTTGCCAGCCTCAAAGATAATATATTAAAACAAGATGGCGCGCTGCAGGAGAAGCGTCGGCAGAATTGCCTTTCATTAGTGAGTAATCGGCCACTTTGACAAGCGCACATGTTCAACCGCGAACAGCTGGGGGGGGGGGGGCGACGCCTTATTTGCTTCGTTTCATCGTTTAAGTCTCGGGACTAAAAAACGAGCGCGTGTAGCGGACTGGTGCGGCCTTCGCCCCCCGGACTGACTCGTCGGGGGCGGTTCTGATGAACGCCAAATACACTCTCGAGCTTCTCAACAAGACATGGCAGCCATTACGCCATCGCACAAACAATCTTCTGCTCGACAACGTCTCCACAGCGTTCCTTAACTGCCCAGGCACACAGTTAACTAGGCACCCGCACAACAGCTAACACACATGACACAGTAACAGCTAACGCACGCATGACACAGTAACTGCTAACCCACATGACACAGTAACTGCTAACCCACGCATGACACAGTAACAGCTAACGCACATGACACAGTAACAGCTAACACACATGACACAGTAACAGCTAACCCACATGACACAGTAACTGCTAACCCACATGACACAGTAACAGCTAACACACATGACACAGTAACAGCTAACCCACATGACACAGTAACAGCTAACCCACATGACACAGTAACAGCTAACGCACATGACACAGTAACAGCTAACGCACGCATGACACAGTAACAGCTAACGCGCATGCTAAGCTTACATGCTACCACAACAAAAACACAACACATGAAATTTTACGCATGTGAAATTGCATGGGCGTGATGTTGCGCATTCAGTCGGGTGACTGAATGCCTTTTACCGCACGGACCGCAGTCTATCAAAGCTGACAGCCGCACCTCGCCGGCTACCCCCCGGCAACGCCGGCGTCCCGGGGGGGCGGGAACGGCGGCGGCGTCGCCGAATCCCCGCGTGCTCGTTTCTCCGCCCGTCCGATGATGATGGCGTCGTCATCCCTCTCCGTAATTGACAGTGAATTATTTCCCCCCGCTCGTCAAAATGTAATCTCTCGCCGCACGGCGATAAAAATTTAAGACTTTATTGGTCGGAGGTGGGGGTGAGTGGGGGGGGGAGTGGGTGTGGGGGGGGGGCGTATGGAACCCCGCATTCTGATGCGAACTGTGCCAGAAGGACAGTTCACTGCTACTTTGCAAAAAAAAAAAAACTAACAGAAAAAGAAAATGAAAAGAATTTGCCGGAAGGAGATGTAATTAATCTCTTTCCAATGTGCACGCACATGCTCAGTCTATTCAGCTCAGCTGTAGAACAGCCTCCCTCCGTATGTGGACGGGCCAGTGGGGCTTAAAGGCAGGAGGAGAGGCGGGTAATGTACTGTACTGTACTGCAGGATCCCTCCCTGGCTGGTGATGAGCTATATTAAGGAAGCTGGCAAAGGCTTTGATCCCAGAGTTCCCGTCACGTCTCCATGAATCCCTCTCCTGCTTTCGCTGAACCTGTGTGTGTGTGTGTGTGTGTGCGCGTGTGTGCGCGTCTGTGTGCGCATGTGAGTGTATGCATGTGTGTGTGTCTGTATGTGTGTGTGCGTGTGTATATATGTGTGTGCCTGTGTGTGTGTGTGTATGTGTGTTTTAACATGGGTCAGTCTTCACATATTCTCCAGAGAGTGTTTTTGCCTGAGGCAGCCCAGGTGCTGCACCTGGCTCATGGGTAAAGCGGCCGGGGCCTGGCCTGGGAATGGACAGCTGTTTGCGGGGAGAGAGATGACTCTGCGCGCCCCGCGGCTGAAGCAGGATCTCCCGGCAGTTACGGCGAAACCCCGGCGGGGCGAGAGCCTCATAATCCGGCCCGAGAGGCTCGCGGCAGAGAGCCATTAAAAATTGACTTTAGTTCTAGTCGACCAATCAAAGTCCGAGGACCAAATCAGGCCAAGGCTTCATCAATTTTAAACTTGAGTAAGTTCATTAAAAAGTGAAATGGGTTGGGGTTGGGTGGGGGGGGGGGGGGTGCGGTTAGGAGTGTGACGGCTGCAGGCGGGGGCTCTGGAGCGGTTCATCTGCAAGTGAAGCTTTGAGAGCAGAGAGCGGACTTATCGATTGGCTGGGTCTTATGCCAATCGATTAGCTGGGTCTGATGGCGGGGTCCACATAGACCCCCTTGCCCTGCTGGACCACTGTCTGTCAGTTCATACTGAATATGCTGTATGTGTCATTCCAATATCTTTCTTCCAGCCATCATCACATTCCCATAAGTGCTCTTCAAAGCTGTGGTCCCACCTGTTTTTAAAAACAGCGAGTCTGAGCATCTCATGTCTGTCTTAGATTCCTAACCAAAATGCATCATTGCACTTGGCTCTCTCACACTTAGATGCCGCACCACAATGTTTTCAGAATCTTTTTTTATTTATTGCCTAGTCTAGTTAAACAAATGCTTTTCAAATGACAGGAATTGAAAAGACCATGTTATCACTGAGAAGAGAGAAGAAGAGAGAGAGAAAAAGAGAGACAGAGAGGTGGACAACCCTCCTTTAAAGTCTCTTCCATCAAGAGAGGAATGGGGGGTTTTGGGGGTGGGGGGGGGGGTACATTCAATCAACTTCTGCGGCCTAAGTTTTTTTTTTTAAATCGTTGTCAGGATGGCGGTGGCTTTCAAAGTCAATATCGGGCTGTGGAGGAGGGCTAGTTCACAGGCAGAAGCGGCTCCCTACCCCCACGCCGATTGGTTCGTCGGTTTCCCTGGAGACCTACGTCATCAATCAGACAATATCTCCAGGGTCTGTTACAGAGCCTGCATGCGCCGCCAAGGGCTGAACATTCTTACCTCTGATTAAAGAACACTTTTATACTGGGGGGGAGGGGGGGGGAGGGATATTATGCTTTGGAGACACATTACAGCCGCACATATTTCCCCCCTCACCACACGTGTGCACACTCCACACACCCCGCGCAGTAAATTATCAGAGGGCCCCACACGCAATACGTTACACGGGAAAGCCAGTCATCATCTCCTTTTAATATCTGTAACAGTTTATGGGAGAGGACGGCCGTATTTCTTCCACGTTTGCAGTCTGCTTCCAGGCTGCGGGGAAACAGACCACTCGCGCTCAAGTGCTTTCTGGCCCCCTAACATGCCGGATTATGATTGGCCCGATTACGAGTCCTACACGCAACGCTTCCTACGGTACATATGTGTGTGCGGAATTAATACGGCCGTGTGTTTTAATGATCGCATATTATATTCATGTTCCCATTGGGGAGGCCGTAGACCAAATGCCTTATGCTGCGGTAAGCAGGTGGGACACGTCATTAATTCAACAATAACGGACTCGTCGAAAGCCTTCAGCGGAATCAAAAACGCTTTTTTAACAGACGTTGCGCAGTGAAGCAACCGCATGTACACGGTATGCAATGAAGTGCATTAAGGCAGTACAGCGCTTTGTTGCAATTCACCTTCATACATCTGGCAACCCACCAAGTGGGTCCGGTCCCCAAACCACCGTTTCATAACCAACTGACATCGCACAAGCAAATCCAGCACGAAGCGGAAGTGCGTTCGGATCTTGCGATGCTGGCAGTGGCGGTAACACAACGGCGCCGTGCTCGTGGCTAACTGGCGTCCGGAGGCTCGGCTCGGCTAATGTACCCCTCGGCTTTAGCTAACCGAAGCCGTTTGTCCGAAATTAGCTATCGACTGATAATAATTTGCTCAATGCAACTGCACCCGAAGGGAGGGAATGCGCTTCTCTACCTGAATACCTCAGCTGTTCAGGTTTTAAAACAAAACTGGCCGGGGCAAAATTTGGCAAAGGAACATCTACAGTACTAACGTCAAAGGCGCTATATATATATATATATATATATATATATATATATATATATATATATATATAAACTGCCCTCTAATTACACTCCCCTGACGGCTATAGAGGTACAGCAGTGACCTGTGATGCACTTTTTGGTATTAAAGACAATGTTTGCTTTTCATACAAGAGAGAAACCAGCAACAACAACAAAAGCCTTTCAAAAAAGCGGCAACTGTCAATGTCTTAATTGCTCAAAGCAATAACTGCACTACAGCAAGCTTGCTGTGTGTGTGTGCTGGTTGGGGAAAAGAATAAATAAATTTGTAATGTAAATAGATTCCTTTCATGGTGGAATGACACAGGCTTGCCAAAGAGCCAAAAGGGTTTGGATTCCACAGGACGGACGGTCCGTGCCACAGAGGAGTGACCAGCCTGACCTGGAACAGGAGGCTTGCAAGCTCGAATCTCGTGCTGTACCTGACACGCCACCATGGTGCCCCTGAGCAACGCGTGCACCCCGCTAGGGCCCAGCTGTTTTAACTGCATCGCATGACACTGGAACGCAAGCTGAGTAACTCACTCCAGATGAGGGGTGGCTGCTGAGCATGATGATAACGACAACATCACAGACACATGCATGCACACACACACACACACACACACACACATGCTGTCACACACACGCTCAATCATTAACAAACACACACGCCCTCTCTCTCACACACACACATGCATGCACATGCACAAGCATGCACACACACACACTCACTCTCTCACACACACACTGTCTCTCTCTCTCTCTCTCTCTCACACACACACGCACACACACACACACACACACATACATACATGCTGTCACACACACGCTCAATCATTAACAAACACACACGCCCTCTCTCTCACACACACACACACATGCATGCACATGCACAAGCATGCACACACACACTCACTCACTCTCTCTCACACACACACACACACACACAGACGCTGAACCAGGCCCAGGACTGATGCCGGTGGGGGGGGGGGGGGGTTGATTTAAGGACGCTTGGCTGTAATAAGTTTCCATTACAGAATTAACCCGGGATGCCGCAGCCTTCAGCTCCAGATAGAGCAGACAGCTCTCAGAGCAGACAGGCAGTCCCCTCGCATCGGGCAGCAGATGGATTGAAGGAGGACGTGATCTTTTGGAGCCAAGTCTGCTGTTTTCTCTCTGCCAGACCAGCCCAAGCCGGTTCTCATACAGCTTCTAATTAATATTGCTTGTTGTCACTATTGCGTAGAATTATATGAGTAGGAAGTTAATGATGAGGATGATGATTATGATGATTATTATTTCTCTTAATGACTTAATGCATTTTTCCCATTTATGCTCCAGTGATGTCATGCACGGTCTGGCTCGTTTGGACATAGCAAATGTTGGCCACGAGGTGGCGCTATAGAGCACATGGCATTTTCACATTTCACAAGCACAGCCCCCCATACCCTGTCTAACTGAGGGTTACAAAGAAAAGTTCCCTCTCCTCATGAGAAACAAATTTGCCCCAATAACCTGTAAGGTCCACCATCTTGGATTTTTAGCCATTTAGCATTTTCTGCATTGATGAATAAAAAATAAAAAAATTAAAAAAAGAAAACATTTTGGCACCTGGCCCTCCATGGCGTGCTAACCTGGTGCTGCTCCAATGTAGGTGAACGCATCCACCTGCTTAAATTACAGTTCTGGGGTAATGCACGGAAGGGAGGCATCGTTCGTACGGGAGAGGACGCATGCCAGACTCGTAAATGATGAAACATTGCTCTCAGCCCCCGCCGTTCGACCGCACGTCTGCCCCGATGCCAGCCAATCACGGCGAAGCCTCGCACGCCTCCTCTCTTCACAGTAACGCTCAGACTTAAAGAGGCGTATATCACGGGACACGGTTAACTGATCGGGCGCTGCCGCAAATCAAATCTCACTTTCAAATGGCCGAGAGACAGGAACAGGGCGGCAGAGGGGAAATGAAGTCCAACACTTTGAGCAAAAAAAATAAAATCTAAGCAGAGAATGGAGATATCTTTTGGTATTCTAACACAATTTTGCATTTCTTTTTCGGCTATTTTCAGGTATGCCAAACCACAAGCTACTCCAAGTGCAAGAGCACAAGAACAGTAAAAAAAAAAAAAAAAAGATTTTTTTTTTCTAAATGAGGGAGAAAAAAACAAGGCGCAGATTCTTCCACCCAAGTGACTGTTGCAGGTCTTTTTCAGTGCTTATACTGCAGAGCCAGCGCTGATTCTGCCATTATTAACTGAACCTTTGACGATGAACACATGGTATGGCTGGAAACCGTTACACCTGCTTTGCACCCGAAGTGGTTCAGCATTCCAGCTTGTATAATAACATTATACACACTGCTTATAAATGTGCACGCTTTGATCCCATTAATTTTGTTTGTGTGTGTGTGTGTGAGAGAGAAAAAGAGTAAGAAAGAGAGAAAGGGAGAGAGAAATAGAGAGAGAGTATAAAATCTATTCTACGCTTTATTCTATGGTAAAGGTATTCCATCGCCCCAGTTGATCTATGTTCCGTGGGAGTTAGTTTTCCTCCAATATCAGCCTCATTAATCTTTGAAATGCACTCATTTTAATCAACGCAGAATCTGGCTTTCCAATAAACACCGCGGAGATTGGCAATGGCGGTCGGAGATTTGGCGAAGGCACGCAAACCAGGCCGATATCACGACAGGAGAGATAATTCCCAGCATTCCTTTCCTCCGGGGAAATTATCAGCGGATAGAAATACAGTCTTACGGTCGGAATTTCATAACTCCTTTTTTATTTATCAAAACAACTCCCTCGGATGATGCATGCCGAAGGAACACACCAGGGCTGAGCTGAAGTCATCACTTAATCCCAAAGAACTTATCACAATGATGCTTCTGACCTTTGAAATACCCGAGACCTGCGGTTTAATGCTAATTTGCGATTGCATTATATACCGCGTGCTACATCGCGTGGTATCCGATGATATAAAAGCTGAATCACGCGGAGTCGTCGAGGACTCTGCACTGCAAACAATGAGCAAAAAACACACACGCGCCCGCACGTCTCTCCTGGTCTGCATTATGCAAAGACGCGCAGCTGCCTTTGAGTCGATAAAGCTCGAGCAGACTCCTTTCAAGGTTGAGCGTGTGTAAACTAAAAGAGAGAGAGAGAGAGAGAGAGAGAGAGAGAGAGAAAGAAAGAAACAACTTGGAGGGTTTCAATCATTTTCAGAAAGTGGCAGGGACGGGAGCGTGTTTTACTGCGGCACTGATGTAACTCGGAGAAGTTAAGGGATGAGTCGCATGGATCAGCGCCGTCATTAGGGTGCGTGTCGCCCAGCGTAGTTTATCTCCTCCCGGACGAGGACAACGGGGGCGGGGGCGGGGGGGGGGGCGGCGGTGGGCCCCCGCCACTGGCTCTTACTGCCGCAGAATTAATCCACTTTTATCAGGCATTCTTCAAAAGGTCCAGCGGAGGAGGGAAGACTGATGGTAACTGTTGTTGGAGGGCGGCCCCATGCCGTAGAGGAGGAGGAGGGAGGGTGGTGGGGTGGGGGGTGTGTGGTTGAGGGTGGAGGGGGGAGAGGTCAGAAAAATGCAGGCAGATGTTGCTCTAAATCCCAGCAGGGAACTTGTTTCTGCAATCTGGGCCATTCAGACAGGCGTGTCCTGCAGGAGACACAGCAGACTGTTTCTACAGGAGTAAATATGCTCTCAGACCGGATCATGTTATGTACAGCCACAGATCACATGCACGCACGCAAACACACACACACACGTGCACACACACAAACAGAAACACACACACACACACACACACACACACACACACACTCTCATACACCCACACACTTTCTCCCTTTCTCTCTCTCTCACACACACACACACACACACACACAAATTAAAAACAGGGCTGTCCAAGCCACTATACACACCACCAACATGTAAAACCTACTATGAGTGGTCCTGCCCAACAACTGCATAGCAGAACACCCCGGTGAGCATACGATATAAATATGCATGACCGCCTATGACACCTGTCCCAGAGTGCCGTGGGCTTCGAGAGGGGCGGCTGGGACCCGCCGCGCGACGCGCTTGGTACTGTGGCAGCAGAATGGGCGATGGTGCGTTGTTCTTTCTGCACACCCAATTACTCCAGTAACCTGGGACAGCTGAAGCACCACGGACAGCAACTCACAGATAGGGTAGTGGCTGGAGGACAGCAGCAGCACCACGGACAGCACCGGCTCCACTCACAGGCAGAATAGCAGCTGTAGGACAGCAGCAGCACCACGGACAGCACCAGCCCCACTCACAGGCAGAGCAGCAGCTGTCAGAGGGCTGCAGCACCATGGACAGCGCCAGATCCACTCACAGGCAGAGTAGCCACTGTAGCAGGACCATCGATTTTTGGGCTTCATAAAAGGCCTTCCTCCCATGCCTATAGGGGACACTGTCTACACACCTACTGAGGGGTTTCCTGGTGTCTTGTTAGTTCTGGAACCTTCTGCGTTTGTCAGTTCCTGGACTTAATAAAAAGCAGTGAGCCAAACATTTTGCTGAGTTTGTTTTGTCTGCTCACCGTGTGACACAGAGGCCGTCCCCAGCACCGTGCCACAGGGCACGTTATACTTGTATACACTAAAGCTACTAGGAGATTCTCAGATAGAAAGTACTGATATTAGGTATGCCATTATGTCAACGCTTTATGCAAGATCAGCTACTCAGTGAATTCTCCCTGCTCCTTAATGCAGTTTGGCAGGGAGGATCCAAGCGCTGTTGGAAGCTTGCTGCTCCGATCGCTGCCAAGGCCCGACAACTAATTGTGCTCCAAAAAAAAAAATGCGCACTGGGAAATATTCAGTTTTCACTAGAGTTGTTTTTTTTTTTTTATGTGAGTAAATGTTTTGTTGAAAAAAGAACCTCGTACACACATGCACCCCCACACACGCATTTCCATTCCCATTAATCTGTTCAAATCTCTTCCATTTCTATCTCTGGAAGAGCCCGCCCCGAGCAGGAGCCTTCCTCCTGCTTCTGTGCGATGCTAAATTGCCCAGCAATGAGCAGGCTACACATTATGGTGTTTTTTTAGCAAACTCCCGTTGTCAGATAAAGGCAGCGGCTTGGGTCCGAACACGGCAGGATAAGGGGACAGATTTCGGGATAAGGCCGAGAGGAAAGAGAGGCGGGAAACAAGGCACCGCGTCCTCCCCCTCCGCCACGGTGGGTTCGCCGGCTCGGTGACGGGCGGGTCCGGTGAGAGGGGGGCGGCTCCGCTTTCGCCCGGGCGGCCATTAATCACCCGCCGACAGATTCGCCGCCGCCGCCGCCGCCGCCTGGCTAACAAATGAGGGGCCGGCCCGGGAGCGGTCTGTCGGGCGGCCGCCTGTCGTGCCTCTCCCCGGCTCTGCTCGCGGGTCCCCCGTGCCGCCCCGCCCCCCCCCCCCACCACCCCGCCCCGCCCCACGTCTTCATCCGGCTCCCCCGAGGGAGGCCATCCGTCTCCCGAGAGAGCCGGCATCAAACATTAATCCCGTTTACTCAACGCTCTGGGGGAACCGCTTTGGGGCGCTTAGAAGCTGTGCTGTGTGTGGCCTGCACCCTCCTCCCCGCACCCCCCCCCCCTCCCCCCCCACGCTCTTTATTTACCGCCTGCAGGTGAGGGATGACTCAGCGGCCCGCAGGATTACTCTTCCTCAGGGCCACTCCCCTTACCCATGAGCCCCTGCTCCTCCTCTCCACCGTCCCTCACTACTGAACCGGCCAATCACTGCTGAGCGGCAGAGTCAACATCGACTGCCATGAATAGTCTACACAAACCAACATGTGTACATATATTATTATTATTATTATTATTTCTTTAGAGAATGACAAACTCAATGTTTTCATCCATGACTGCTGCCGTAAGAAGAAACTGTACAACTGTATTCTGAAGTGCAAGGAAGTCAGTCATCTTTGCACTTTCTGAGAAAGGCAGAGTTTTCCTAAACTTTGCACTCACTTTAAAAATCGATAAATGTTCACTCCGCGCGGATCAAGGTCACCCCAGTTCCCCTGCAGCAATAAAGCACGGCGATTCCTTCTTATTCGCTGGTGACACCTCCTAAAAAACTGCAGCAAAATACGAGAATCCAATTAACTCAATGCCCTCCAGTGAAAATTCCGTTAATTATGATACAGTATGCAAGTGAATAAGAGCAAAAATGTGCCCACTCCCCAAAAAAAAAAAAAAAAAAACGCTGGCGTGGGATTGGTGGAGACATGCGCAGTGACAGCACTGTGCCTCAGCTGGGGCCCCGGACGGAAAGTAAAATGGCCGCCGCCTCACGCTCGTGTCTCTCTGGCGCTCCTGCCCCTCCACTCGCGCTCAAATCACCGTCCACGAGGCCCTCGCCCCCCCCCCCCCCCCCCCCAGGCTGGCTCAGACTCAAAGTCTCCAACAGCCACACTGCTGTGCAAATATTGGCTTAATTCTAATGGCTCATTATACAGAGTTAATTACATAAACTGCCTCTTCACCCAATCAGTGGTACAGTATATATATAACTGTGTAGACTCAGATACTTTGGGAGTGAAATGTAATTGGCTGCCGGTGAGCTGTGTTTGCTTGAGTAATGTAGCTTTTTTTTTTTACATAGCGGCTAAACGGTTTACGTTATCCCTCAAACGGGACTCGTCCGCCAACCCGCCGCTTTGTTTGCGCTGTCTGATCGCGCGCGGCTCACTCGGGTTCCCCAAGGACCCCGCGGCGAAACTCTCGACCCGCGGAGCGCCGCCGCCGTTCGGCCCGCGCCGCGACCGTTTCCGCGTTCTCCCGTTAGCATACGGCCCGGCGCTTTGATGGCATTCACAACACATAAACGCGCGCGGGGGCGGCTCTGATTGGTCCGGGAGCGGCCATCTGCGGCCGCCCGATTGGCGCACGGTGGGGACTGATGAGGCCTACCGATGGCACGGCCCCATCGCGGCGTTTACTGGCTAAAGTCTGCAGCTGACTACAGAGACTGCAGTCCTTTGAGGTCCTTTGAAATGACTCTTATTCTTGAGACTGTTGCTAGGGAACTAAAGTACATGCTTGTGTGGGTGGGGTGCGGTGGGTGGGCGGGTGGCGGGCGGGGTGCACCATAGAACACGCGAATTAAACTTCACCTGCACCTGGGCAGGCTGGCTTTCCAGACACGTATTATAACCTTCAGCAGAGTTTCTATTTCCAATATGAACCTTGGTGACCTACACAGAGAGGGAGAGAGAGAGAGAAGCAGAAGATCAGGAGACTCAGAGATAACTGCGGAGGGATGTTTACCTGGTCTCCAAGACCTTTACGGCGGAGAGAAGAGGCAATAAAAAAAAGGAAGCCATCACTTCTGGTGGAGAAACGGATATCTAATGCGTTTTGTAACAAGAGGCCTTTCGTGATGAAACGGCGGCGTTTGATTCGCCGTTCGATCACGGTTACTCCCTGGTTCGGCAGGGCGGGCCAAGACCGCACACAGAAAGCGATGTTGTGGAAATACGTACGCGCCCAGCTCACACCTCTAGCATCGCTTCGTCCGGCCTGTCATAAAGAATCCACCCCAAAACGTAACTGACTTTCATAGATCTGTTTTTTTTTTTTCTTTTTTCTTCAGAGCGGTGACAGTGGCTTTTTGCTCAGCAGTCAAACGGGTTTGTCCTGTGGAGTGACGGAACGCTCTGTCCCAGACCAGTTCTTTTAATCCGTCAGCATTCACGCTGTACGGGCGGAACAACAAAACCCTTTGAAATGAAGCTGGGGCGATGGAAAGAGCAGTGAATATTCCCTCTGCTTCCACTGAGCAAAGATAGTTTATGCAATTGTGATGTGCGTTATCGAGTAAAGCTCTCTGTCAGTTGTCGTCGGTTACATTGAATTTAAACTCTCTGATCTTTGGCTATATTTCAAAAAAGATTCAAATACACAATGGCAAAAATACATAGAAGATCTGGACATAATCGCCCTGAACAGCAACTCCCTTTATGATGCCGATATTGCAATAGCAATGTTGCTAATTCACTTCCAGTGATTAAGCAACAGGATCTATCTTATGGAATTCTCAGTGCAGACAGCATTAGCACGGTAAAGGTCCCAAATATTATATTGACCAGTCTGGATAAATAAAAAATAAAAGCTTTTGCAAGCCGTCCATCAATATCTGTCCATCAATATCCCCATGGCACATTTTAAAAAACCATTACCGGTCAACGGCAGTGCTGCAGCTGGAAACGCTGTTAGCCGTCTGGCCCTGCTGGTAGCCTCTTCCGCCCGAGCGCAAATGGCACTTGACAATGGAAGCGGGGGCCCTTTTGACCCCGACGTCGAGCAGCACGCACAGCTCAATGAAAAGCCACTTTACAGACCGAGGTTGTCAAAATGTTAATACGCCGACTTAATTTGTGATTAACGCGACTGGATAAATCAGGCCCAGGCAGTGTTCCCAGTCAAGAGTTATTGGCTGCAACAGCACTTAACTCCAAATGAATTCATATATATATATATATATATATATATATATATATATATATATATATATATTTATATATATAATTTGTTTTTTTGGTTGAGGAAAAAACCAATATAAAGCCATTTAAGAAATGAGAGCCATTATACGGCAGTGGAATATACTTCATTTGTGTGATTTATAGGGCTTGTTTACATCAGAACCGTGTGCAAATAAATCTGAGTTAGGAAAGGGGCGGATCGATTCTGCTTCAGCACCACGTACCAAAACAGCATTTTTTAGGCATTAGTTGCGCGGCCAGACCTTCATAACAATCGTTGGACGGCGTTGAGAATTAAGCACCAAGTTTTTTTTAAAAAAAAGTTTGCACTTCTCCGAACTGCATGAGGAAAACGGCGTCTCCGCCAGACGGCCTTCCGTGACGGGGCCTCGGAAACACGGACCCTAAAAGCCGCGGGAACGCGACCGGGCCCTCGGCGTGAGCTGGAACGGCCCAGGCGCGTGCACAGGGTTCACGGGGTTCACAGGGTTCACGGGGTTCAGGAGGTTCACGGGGTTCACGGGGTTCACGGGGTTCTCGGGTAAGACCGGGCTTCCGCCCGCAGCGGACGCGAGGGCGCGGGACGCACGCAAGGCATCCTGGGGCAGGATGGCGTCAGAGGAGCCGAACTTGACGCTGTTGCTACGTAACGGTTGCCGCGTACAGCGCGCGCAGACCGGGTTCTGTTTCCGTGGCGATGCTTTGGGCGATCTGTCCTCTGTCACTGTGCCCTCCCTCCTCCTCCCTTTCCGTTCTATCTCCTGGTAAAGCTGTTAGATTATTGCGCTGCTGCTCTGCAATGAGCTCGCAGGGCAGTCCTTTGCCACCAGTTCGGCACAAAGCAAAATTTGATCGATTGAAGTAAAATTGTAACAGTAAGGCCAACAAATGAGAACAGCACCAGACGCCCAAAAATTTCATTTCTGATTTTACTTTGATGCCAACTAGTTTTCAGCCTCAGAATAATACATAAATGACTCCAATACAGGTTTTCAAGATCTGTCCCCCATACAATGCATTACATTACAAGCATGGATTTTGCCTCCTTTGTCGAAATTCATCCCATTCTGTCAACCCAACATCCAACTTCTGAGGGTCTAACCAAGAGCTGCCTATATCCTCCTGTATCTTTGATTGGTCAGGTTGACTGCCACTCATAGAGGGCCAGCCAATGACATGTCACGGCAGACAACACTTGCTGAGAAAGACTTGGTATATTGTTAATGTGGGACACACCGAGACCCTTCCTCTGCCAAACATGTAATGTGGCAATGGGTCACTTTGCCAAAAATTCAACCTGCCAGCAAAACTGGGTAGCTTTTTTTGTTGAAAATGTTATCATATCATCTCAATTATGTTACAAGTACAACGCACTGACAGGCATGACCATGATACAAATCGATCAAAAACTAAACCATCATCCTTTCATACTTATTTACCACGAAAAGCCTTGAACTCTAATGCAAGTAAAATTTTCATAAATGCAAAATATGCCAAGAAGAGTAAACGGCCAGGCTAATTGTATAATTAAGAGCCGAGGTTGGAATAAAAAAAAACCTGCATTTCCAAGAGCACGTCTTTCCATGTTTATTCCGTCTCACTCCTCACATAAACCCAGGCTTTCTCTCCTGATCACAGCGGATAAAGATCTCCACAGTTTCTGCTCGGTGACCGGGAACCTGTTGCTCTCTCCCCAAGGGCAGGTCCGCTGTGATTGGCTCCCCTGTCCGCCAGCGCTCCCACATCAAAGGGACGCACTAATGATGTTCTACCACTAGAGGTCACGGAAGGGGCAAAGGGCGAAGGTCGGTAATCTCTGCCTGGGGTGGGGGGGTGGGGGGGGGTCATTTGGTACTTTGGTAAACTACATTTTCTCTAGTGTGGTTTCAGAGGTTTTTTCATATGCTGTGTAAATGGACACCCCACACACTTACAGGCTTTAATGGACAATACCTCAACAAAAAAATAATTAATTCTTTAATGAAAAAAATACAAAAGAGACAGACTTTTGAACTGTAACATATTTTCATAGCAAGTATACAAAATAATTAGTCAAAGTTTGGGACTGCAATATGAATCCAAACAAAATATAAATCAGAAGTTAATTATTCATTTCCATGCAAAGGGAAATATGCAGAGTTCTCCAATTAACAATGAAAGCCGGCTGCTGACAAATGAAGTACATCCCATAATAACCGGAGGATGTAAGTGAATGCTCTCCTTTACTATGTATGATAATTGTTGCTTCAGCTCTAATTAAATCTTTTAATAAGTAAGGCAAACAATAATTTTTCAAGTTCGTAATTTAAAAAGTAATCTTTTTTTTTTCCATAGCCGGTTCATATTAACCAATTGTCAACAACTGTGAAGTGAAAAGTGCCTCATGCGTTTGCTCAAGATGTCCCCGTCGCCCCCCTAATTAAAATGGCTCCTAATCCAACTCATTACTCTTAATAAAAGACTCGGTCTGCGCTACGAGTCAAACGCGTTTAGTGGGAAGGGACTTTGTGTGGATTTGAACAGCCTGCAGTACAGAAGATGAACACTCGACAGAAACAAGAACCCTGTTTCTGTTTTTCTGGACTATTTTTTTTTTTTACCCCGTTGATAATGCGTTAGCGATGGATGGCTTCAGGGAGCTTAAATGTCTCGGTTGCTGTTTTGCACGTGCGTGGGAAGATTGACATCGTGCACCTTTTGATTTTTAATCCTGCTTTTGACCTCGACGTTGCTCTTGCTTCCAACTTGGACTGCCTGACCGCCGTCTGCAGTTCCGCCTCATGCCACTGCAAACGGAGGTTTAAACCCATAACCTTCTGGGGTTTAAAGCCATAACCTTCTGGGGTTTAAAACCATAACCTTCTGGGGTTTAAAGCCATAACCTTCTGGGGTTTAAAACCATAAGTTTCTGGGATGTAAAACCATAACCTTCTGGGGTTTAAAACCATAACCTTCTGGGGTTTAAAGCCATAACCTTCTGGGGTTTAAAACCATAAGTTTCTGGGATTTAAAGCCATAACCTTCTGGGATTTAAAACCATAACCTTTTGGGGTTTAAAACCATAACCTTCTGGAGTTTAAAACCATAACCTTCTGGGGTATAAAGCCATACACTTCTGGAGTTTAAAACCATAACCTTCTGGGGTATAAAGCCATACACTTCCGGGGTTTAAAACCATAACCTTCAAACCACGTACGATCGTGCGGTCCCACCTCACCAGGTGAAATACACAGCTGTTCCCACCCCCACCATCTCCTAACTCCGCCTTTGTGAGTTCAGCTTTCCGCTGAGGCCCGGGTCGCACGTAGGCGCTGAGAGACGGTAATTATCACAACGCGTAGCGATGATTCACGGCCTGTGACGGAACTTCAGCCAGGCGGAAAAAGACGGCGGGGCGGAGATCCGCCTCGAATCGCTTTGCGGCAATTTCGGGGCGCCTCGTTTCTGGGGCCGGGGTGCGAAAGCGCCATTAATCACGCTGACAGTGATCAGTCGCCTCCGCGTCCGCGCGCCGTTTATTATAATTAAATCAATACGCGCGCCACGGTGGAGAGGACCGGCATGGCGGCCGAGGCTCCATCCGCACCGTGGACCTGGGGGGGGGGAACCCAGGACCGTGCGAACGTGCAAACTTACGAGCGTTCGGGCGTGGCCGCGGAAATCCCGTTCGCGCTTCCGTCGAGCGTACTTCAAAGGGGGCGGGTCTCTCGCTGACGCTGACGGGTGGAGGTGAGGAACAGCGCACCGCCTCTCCTTGAACCCCCCCCCCGCCCAGCTTTTATAGCAGGACGAGCGCAAGGAGAGCAAAGAGAATGGATGAATATTCCTGCTTCCTCTCCCTTCTTATCAAAGGCCTCCTATTGAACGCGGAGGTGGAAGATAAGAGGCACTGGGGGGGGGGGGAGGGGGGGGTGGAGACACGCGATGTGGTGTAAAAGATACGCCGTTTTGTGCTGGAGATAAGGTAGTCGCTAGGCCCAAATTTTGGAGACACAGTGACACGATAACGGCCGCTAAATTGAAGCAGCCACCGGCTGGGGAAATTTCGGCTATTGTCAATGTTCGCCGCGTGCAGAGTGTGGATTATAAGCTACGGTATGTCCCAGCTGAAACAGGTCTCTATCGACACCACGGCGTCCGGCTAACCAAAACACAGTGCGCTTCTATTCTCGCCTTCAGCAAGTACCACTTTTAAAAATATTTCACGAGGATCAGTGACTCAGGTGCGCTGATGGTCCTCGAGTTCCAATTAATCCAATCAACCCGAACCTCAAAAAGGTGAATAGAATATAACGATAAAGAGGGACAGCATCAATGAGCTATAATCATTTAAACTCTTCACCTGGAGGTGAGCAAAAACTTCAAAGCAGAAGTGCTGCCACAGTAGTGCATGGGCTCGTTCCCCTGAACCGGTAAGCGTGTGTGTGCGTGTGTGTGTGTGTGTGTGTGTGTGTGTGCGTGCGTGCGTGTGTGTGTGCGCGCGCGAGTGCAATGCACAGGGGAATGTTCTCATCTGTCACTTTACCCCGCACTCCCATAATGCTCCTGAGACAGTTTCTTCAGGAGGCTCGATCGCACGGATAGCAGGAGAAGCCCGGGCGCCTGTTTTAACAAACGCGCTTTTCATTTACGTATCGATATTTATCGCTCTATCATTATGATTTTCTTTTTTTGTTTCAGCGGTTCCCCGCGTGAAGAAGATTTCCATAAAGAGCTCGGACCGTGCTCTGAGCCAGGCGGGGGTACGGGGGGGGGGGGGGGGGGGGGAGGGGGAGATCGCATCAGAAAGCAGACGTGTGCCAGTAATAGCCGGTCTCTGTGAAGCCCCTGCGGCCCGGCGACGCGGCGCTTCGACCGCGGAAACGGGTTTTCGCCGCGCCCGCGTCCTCTCATCCCGCCGCCGCCGCGCGGTATTAATCTTCATATCGCTCTGGCGGAGCTCTTTTAAGATGATGGGCGGTCGTTTGGGCGCAAATGGGAGCTGTCATGACGGAGGCGTGTGCGTGCGAGCTCAGCTCTGCCGAGAAGCCGGCCTCCGCGTTACTGTTACCACACCAGGAGACGGCCGGGCAGAGAGCATCAGGCCATGAGATGGCTGTCCAGGGCAGCCTTATGCACAAGGTGGCTAGCAGCTACCACTGCTAGCATTACATTACAGGCATTTTAGCAGACGCTCTCATCCAGAGCGACTTACACAACTTCTTACACAGCAAGGGTACAACGGCAGTGTCCTACCCAGGAATCAAACCCGCGACCTTTAGTTTACAAGACCAGCTCCTTACCCACTGTGCTACACTGCTGCCGCTAGCAAATTAGCGCCCATTGTTGAGGGAAAGCGCACACTGCGGAGAGAACAGACCTATCGGGCGCCGTCTTCCTCAGGCAGTAACGGAGCTCGCTGTGAACACAGGCAGTAAAGGAGCTCGCTGTGAACACAGGCAGTAACGAAGCTCGCTGTTGAACACAGGCTGTAAAGGGCCCGCTGTTGAGGATGCTGCAGATTTGAGACGAGGCCGGGGCCATTAACCGGAATTACAACTTCTAATTGCCCTGCCAGGGCCGGGGGGGCCGGGGGGGAGAGAGGCGCGGGACTCACCCGGGCCAGCGCCCCTCCTTGGGTAACGGCTTCATTAGCCGCTCCCCAAACGCGGCGAGGAGAGCGCGCGCTCGCGTGCCAGCGCCGGGGCTCCCGCTCCCAGCTCGTCCTCTCCGGAGGAAACTAATTAATTTCTCCCGTTAATTAACCGCGGGCCGCCACATGCTACCGAGCGGCCGGCGGCCAGAGAGGCGCGGCGCGGCGCGATGCCGGTTGGCGGCCCGCGTCTCCCCTGGCGACGCGCGGGGGGAAGAGGAGGAGGAGGGGAGCTGGCGGCTCGCGGTTCGAGGAGCGAGCCGGAGGAGCGCGGGCGATCGGGGAGAGAGAGAGAGAGGCGCAGCTGGCGGTTTTAAATTTGGGGGAGAAACGTGGGTGCATCGCGCTTTTGATCTGGAGCCCTGCATTGCGGCATCGTCCCGTCGGTTAAACGAAGCGCGTACGGATCGGCTATCGTGCCTGCGAATGCACATTAGCATATCGGGGCGCGCGAAAGCTAAAAATGTCGGCTTTGACTCGTGCACGTGCGCGGGCGGAGTGACTGACAGCTGAACTGGCCCGGGGCTGATGGGACTGCGGCGAGGGGAGGCTCGTTGCCGTGGCGCAGGTCAGCCGGGACAAAGCCTCGTCGGCGAGCTCCGAAATCGACCAATAGCCAAAGCGTCCGCCTGTCTGCCCTGTCCCGTGCGACACACCCCCGTCCGACGGCGGCCCCTCTGAGCGGCCCTTATCTCGCGGAGATAGCGAACAGGGGGTGACGGACAGGCCCGCTATCTGACCGTTCGGGACACAATGCACGGGTCCCGGGGGTGGGGGATGAGATGGTGCTATCGGTCAGACCCAAGCCCTGACGCACGCCCCCCTTTCACCTTTCCGGCGTCCGGGCTCTCCGCCCCCGGCGGCTGATAAGGGCGACGGGTGAAGAGGAGTCGGAGAAAAGAGACGCGCTGATAACAGTCAGAGAGATCGAAAGAGAGAGAGAGAGAGAGAGAGAGAGAGAGAGAGAGAGAGAGAGAGAGAGGGGAGAGAGAGAGAGAGAGAGAGAGAGAGAGAGAGAGAGAGAGAGATACTCCCACTTTCAATTAGCTTTGCCTTTGGCAGTGGCCCTGCTCTAACGATGTCGCTGATCTTCGGGCGTGGCCCGAGGTCCCTCTAACGCCCCCGTCGTGCGGGAAAGGCGCCGCCGCCGTGTGTCACCGCGGCAACGCGGTCCCAGAAGCTGTGGCTGCACGGCGCTGCCAGGCTGCGCTCTGACAAAATGGAGGACAGCCAAAGCCAGAGTCTAAAGAGGTTTTCATGAGAACTGATATCTGCTCTTTGGCTGGTTCCAGTAAACTGCAGCAACGACGGTAACATTTTTCACAGAGGGACAGGAAGTGAAGAGAAATGGGGCACGTCCTCCTGGAACGGCGCACAGGCGGGCGAAAAACGTGGCGCGTTCACCTAAAAGGCAAGTCCAAGTCGGCCATTACTTAATGGCACTGAGTGACCGTGCTCACTCCATCTTAAGCCAATGCCTGTTTGGAATTAATGAGGGCTACATGTCCAACTATGCAAATGTAAAACCACTGAATGGAATGAAAGTGTACCGTCTTTTTCACATCACTGTATGTGTATATGTACACACACACGTGCACACACACACACACACAAACACAAACACACATGCACACACACAAACACACACACACACACACACACACACACACACGTGCACACAAACACAAACACACACACACACACAAACACACACACGTGCACACACACACGCACAGATGGATGAAAGGATATAGATCAACTGTCTTGTGAGCCACATTTTGGGTTGTCGCTCATTTTGGCATGAATCCTCTATCTCAGAGATACCCCCCCCCAACCCCCCAACCCCCCAACCCCCACCCCCCTCACCCCCCCCCACACACAGTACCCCAGTCTAAGCATGCGGTGGTCCACCCCGGTACCCCGCCAGCATCTCCACCGTACGACAGCGGGAGTATCTTTACCCGACGTTATAAAACCGTCCCACGGGACGGGGGGGGGCGTGAGAGAATTTGTCTCCCCGGTGCGGCGCCCGGTATCTTCGGCGACCGGCGGGAAGGCGTCCGCGGCGCTGCGCCACCGGCGCTCTCCGTTTCCTGAGCCCTGATAGGCCGCCGCCGCGCGGCCCGAGGCCTTTACCTGCCTAATGAACCGAGGTTCCAAACAGCCGTCCTCCCATCAGAGGAACCGCCTCCGAATCCGATATCTAATTATGACATCTTCTCCATACGCCAATCGGACTAATTAAGCATGTGTTTAACCGCTCCGGTGTTTCATCTACGAGGAACAAAAAAAAAACATTAATGCAAATTAATGCAAATAATAACAAACCGCGCTTCCAGTGATAATGAATTACCCAATACAATGCTTCATTACAGTCGTTGTAACGGCTCTGCCGGAAAATGAATCGGCAGATTACATTGGGCAATAACGCAGGGAGAACGGAAAGGCCTAATGCGAACAAGACGTCCAGAGTCCCGTTTTAACAATTCAAAGAGAAATGTGAACATTAATTTCTATATCGCCGTGTGCAGAGCTAAGACTGGGGAGAGAGGGGAGAAAAAAATAAAAATATGAGCACAGTAATTTGATTTCCTCTACGGTGGAGGTTATCGGCAGCGCAGTAAGCTAGCTCCATGCAGCAGGCTCCATGGCAACCAGAAGCTGATGGTATGAAAGGTTCGGGATCAGGAGTGAAACTTTTCAGCATATTTATGCGTCTAATGCCGGCGGATTCAATCTGAAGGGCATTACAGAGGATACAATGAACCCAGCAGGATGTTGGTGAAAATTTTTTTTATTATTATTATTTTTTTTCCTTGCTGAATGTGTTGCTGAGGAGAACGTGTTCCGTCTGAAAGAGCAGGACGTGTGAGGCTTTTCTGAGTAATTTCTGAGTGCTGCGCTGTGCCGTTCTCAGAAGTGAGGTGCAGCACTTCTCTGTGTGCAGAAAATAACCAGCGTGTGTGTGTGTGTGTGTGTGTGTGTGTGTGTGTGTGTGTGTGTGTGTGTGTGGGGGGGAGGGGCATGTGACTAAACCATGAACGCAGACGCGCATGATTTGATTTGGTTTTATGTTCTTTTTACCAATATTACTCCACGGTGAACACATTATCTGCTGCGCATTAAGAAAAGAACACTAAATGCTCTTTAAAAATGGATTTAACGTGCTTGTGCGGGGGAGCGCTCGTGCGTCACGCGTACGCGTGCGATTGGGCTGGATCACTTAGCGAAGGTGAAGCAGAAGCACACAGAAGCAGCTTTAGCTCAAGGCCCCGCCCCCCTCCCCCTCCCGGGGACTCAAGCCCGCAAACCTTCTGCCTGCGGGCGAAGGTCGGACGCGGGACGGGGTGTTGTTTTTTCGAGCCCTGCGCGACAGCCCGGAACGGCGAAAATAAGCGATGGCGGCGGCGGCGGCGGCGGCGGCGGCGGCGGCGGCGGCGGCGGCGCGCGATGGCGGAGCGACCTTGGCGGGGCGAGAGACGCCGCGGCTCTGACGCCGATGTCCATTTGTGTATTAGCTGGGTCCCATCCATCAGGCCCGAAAACCGCCAGCAGCCTCCATCAGAGCCGCTCAGTGACCTGGCACCTTTCCTGAGGAGGCACACACTTTTTTCCTTTTTCTATTTGACCTAAACAATAGTGCTAAAAAAAAAGAGTTTTAACATCCAGGTGCTAAATGAATGATGAATATTCTGAGACAGTCTGACTGCAACTCCCCCCCCCCCCCCCAAACCACAACCCTCACCCCAGACACGCACCGTCATGCCCGCACACCCACAGAGAGACAGTTGCGTCCTTGGGCTGGATGGCAGTGCAGCGCAAGCCCCGGACATCGCGATGCGTTCCGGAGAGTTCCGCGCGGCCGATAGGAGCAGCCTAGCCTACCACTGTTTACCTCCCAGCATGCTCGGCGCCTCGCTCCGCCCCCACCCCAACACAGACCACGACCTGACAGGGGACGTCCCGGGAAGGTCGAGCGTCCCGCGTCCCCCCTCCTCCCCTCCCCGTTTCCGGGGGCCTCTCCTTGTTTTTTTTTTCCAGAGCGCTGGAAATCCGCGGCGGAAGAAAAAATAAAAGGCGCGCGTTATCGACCGCTAACGGCTAACGAGCTAGCGGCCCGCGCTCTTCTTCTTCTTCTTCTGCGGTCAGGGCCGCGCTAATGAGCGCGGGAGTAATTAGGGGAGCTCGCAGGGGCCCGAGCGGAGGGGAGCCCGGAGCCAGGGGCATTGTGGGACTGTCGGGAGGAGTATCCGCGCTGTAAGTACAGGGACGGGGAAATGGGCCGTTTGATCCATTATAGATGAGCATCGATCGGCAGCTCGCGGTATCCAGGACCGTCCGGATGAGTTTTCAAAATGCGAGGGCAAGCGAAAAAAAAAAAAGGCAGGGAGGGGGGAGTTTATTAGGTGGCTTGAAATCGAACCGCCCCCCCCCCGCCCCCCCCTCGCAGAATTAAACAGCCGCGCAGTCTCACCTTTAGTGTGCTGGCAGCCTCCCACACTCAAAGTGTGTGTGTGTGTGTGCGGGTTTACCTGAAAGTAAATGATCAAAAGTAAATAAATAAACAAAATAAATCCATGCAGCCAAATGTTTTCTAAGATCTTTTCAAGAGCTCTGTTTTGATGGCGAGCTGAATTTTTTTTGTTGCGCTCCCCTGTTAAAAAGCGGACTGTAATTACGGCGTATACGTATAGCGCTGGAGACGTTTTTCAGCTCGAACCCTCAACCCTGATGAGCTCGGGTTCTCTCTCGCTCGCTGATGAAAGCGAGGCGGAACGAGGGCGGAATGAGTCACTGCTGATTGGTTTAAAAAGTTACGGGGTTGCTGCTGCAAGATACCCATATGCACCGTGAGGTCATGAACAAAAAAAAAACGAAAAATGAAACGGCGAACGCAGAACATCCTGTCCCGTCGTTCGCCTGCAGTCTGGAGAACCTGCGACCGTCTCCGGCCTGCTCTAAAAAGGACCGCAGTCGCTGACTCGGAGAATCCAGCCTGCTCTCGTTCGTCAATTTACGATTCCCTGGGAAGAAACTCTCCCCGCTGTCAACGTGAATGGAATTTTTTGGTTCCCCCCTCTGTAATATACTCCCCCCCCCAAAAAAAAGTATGACACTTCCTGGGCCTTGCGCATTATTTAATCCCTCCAGAACTGTGAAGGAAAAAAAAACCCGTTCGGCTCGGCAATAAAAAAAACGTGCGTCTACGCGTACGTCACAAACGGGGAAAAATCGCCCTGTCAGAAAAACAAAAACGGCAGGCTGTGTATAGAAGGCTGACGCGGTGCGTTTTTCACAAATAGCGCTCAGAGGGCCGATCCCGGAAACAGCCGGAAAGCGCTCTCATTATGAATCCACCCCGCGCTCGTGATAACGCCGCGCTCCACATAAACGGCGAGGAGTAAAAAAAAAAAGTGCAACGCAACCTGGCAACGTGGCGATTACTCAGGAAGGCCGAGCCGGCCGTTTCGCCCAATTAAAAAAGGGAAAGGGGCTGACTGTGAGTGTGCGGCGCGAGCAGGGCCCGGCGAGGACGCCTTCGCCGGCGCGCGCTTCCTGTTTCCCGCCCCCCCCCCCCCCCCCGCGCGCGCGATAAACACGATGGAGCATCCGTTTGAAAGGAATAGCACACGGTAAGTGCTTCCGCGTGAGAGCGAGGAGGGGGGGGGGGGGGGGGGACAAACCGCGACACCTGCTTCCGAAACTCATTACCCCGCACCGCGAGGGCAGAGAGCACCTCGGCGATTAGCCTAACTTGCGCCGGCCGGGCGGACGACGGCGCCGGCGACGCCGCGCGATCCCCGGGAAAAAAACAACCGCGCGAGGGGCGATAAGCCCGGGCCCCGGGACGCTAAACCGGTTTTAATATCGTGCGCCGGGCCCCGCGATCCCCCGTGCCGTAAATCCGCGCCCCTTCGGCCATCGGCGGCCGTTACCGTAATGAAAGCGGCGGCGGCGGGTCGGACGAGCGCCCCCCCCCCCCCCCGGGGCTGTAATGGCGGATGATAAAACATGTTTGGCGACTAAAATAAAACCCCAAGGAGAGCGGGAGATTGGATTGCCAGTTAATGTTATTAGATGGAGGCCTAATGTACTGGCGGCCTAGTTGTTAACGGATTGCAACAGGACGAGAAGCCCTTAAGGGAGGGTTTAATTTCTCTTATTGCGTAACCGAGGGGAACCCCCCCCCCCTCGCCGCCCCCCCCCCGGGCGCTCGAGTCTCTCCGACCCGAGTAAGCGACAGCAGGAAATGAACGCGGAAGCCCCCCCCCTCCGTAATCTCTGAGAAGATCGCGAATCAATTTTTAGAACCCGGTCCTGGAGGCGGGGGCGATGACATCACAGACATCTCCCCAGTTCTTCAGAAGGCATCAACGCCGGCGTCCCCTCACATACACAGAGAAGGTCCTAATTTAGCTCATCTCCCCAGGGCATTCATAAAGCCTGTTCTTGCCCCCCATCCACCCCCCCACGTGACGGAACACGGCAGTCCGTGGCTCGGACATGACGGCTCGGCAGCGGGGTCGATCCCCATCTGCTGCCTGCCGTGGCGACTGGAAGGCCTCTCTCTCTCTCTGCTGGTAGCCCATTAGCATATGCTAACAGGCGAGGGCGGGTGACCTCTGCAGCTCGTTAGAATATGCTAACGGGCAAAGACTGTTGACCTCAAATGACCCCCCCTCCCTGCGCCCCCCATCAAAATAAGCCCACCTGCAGAGTGCAGCGCATGGTGAGGAGGGAAGAAGGACAGGCAATTTCCATTTTCCCCCCTAAAGTACGCTATAATGCTGGCGCCAGATCAAAAGAGTTCAACAGGTTTTTTTAAAATTATTTTTAAATACCACTCTAAGTAAATGGTGTAGGATAAAAAAAAATAAAATAAAACGCATTCGGTCACATTAATTATAGCTCTTACTCCATTTATAACGTTTCACGCGTACGGGTGTATTATGACTAATTCATTACGTTCGTGCTCCTTTTAACAAAGGAAAGTTCATAAACATTAAACGGGCGATTCAAAGGTTAAAACGGGTACAAAAGACACGGCACTCCTGTCAGGGACAATTACTAAATAGCGTTTAATCTGACCGGTGTGAATTTCAATTGAAAGTGCATTTTTTTTTGTCCTCTGAGGTCTTTTTATTTGATATTCTTAGCGTATGAATTATCGCTGGTGCTTTGGTGCAGCGGGCGATGACCCCCAATAAGTACATCGTGGAGATAAAAGCCATCCCCGCCCCGGGGCTCCGGCAGATCCCTGCACCGTGCCCCCCCGACGCGCCCCAGAGATACAGGCTAATTAAACAGTGCATACTAGAGCAGATACAGAAAAGGGAAAAAAAAAAAAAATAGAAGTAAAATAAAATGGGAGAAAAAATTGAACAAATTGTTCAAAAACAAAATGAAGAAGAGCTAAGCTATGGACTGGAGGACAGACCCGGGTCAAATACGTGTTTGCTTTGGATTCAAATACTTTTCTATGCTTTACTGATCTTGTCTGGTGTATTGAACCAATGAAATACTCTAAAAAAATAAATTAATTAATTAAAAAAGAGCAAACCCTGCTTTCTGGTCATATTGGCAGGCTCAATAACACCAGGCAAGATCAATAGAGCGCAGAAAGGTATTTGAATCCAAAACAAATACGTATTTGACCCAGGTCTGGATGTGGACTATGGATGGAATGGAATATCATTTAATTCAGGGACACTCAAACCTGGCCCTCGAGGTCAGTAGTGTTGCTGGTTTTCATTCCTCCCCTCTAACAAGGGACTGATTTAAACCTGAGACACCAGGTGAGTTAAACCTCTGGCCAATCAGTGCCCTTAATCGATCAATGAGCTACCAGGTTAAAAAAAGAAAACCAGCAGCGGCACCGGCTTCGAGGGCCAGACCAGCTTTGAGCGTCCCGGATCTAGAGCACCCGGAAAAGGTGAAGGATGGGTTTTGTGCGGAATAAAACTTTGGGGCCGGTTCTGTGAGCGTTTAATCTTCCTTAACTTCAGCCTGCTGCAGTGCCTCGGTGACCCTGTGATTAAACGTGGGCGAATAGGCATCCTTCCAACTTGACAGAATTACCAATTAGAGTGCCAAAAGCTAATAGGCTTCTCGGTCTATCATAAAGGGACATACTGTATCTAGACGGAGCACGCCAAATATTGAAACAGAAGGGGGTGAGGGGGGTGGGGGGGGGGTGTGCGGGAGTCTCTTAATAAAAAGTACATGAAGGCTTTAAAAATGGATTGCCAAAAAGAACCCGTCGAAGGGCCGGTCCAAAAATCTAAGTGACAATGTGGCAGGAACGCTGTTGTGGATTGGGTCCAGCTCCAAGTTAATTTTGGAAAGTTTCCCCGCGGGCCAGTAAAGTCAATGCATAATACAGCCTGGACTAAATTATCAGTATTCATGTTTTTTCACACCCATCTGAAACCCTCTCCCAACCCACCAGAGTGTCCTGATCCTCAAGTTTGGAACCTCCGGCCAACTGGCCCAAAATAGCCCCTTGCCTAAAATGACCACTGTGAGGTCCCATTTAACCCTTATCCTAACAAATACCCACTGCAGACTAATCACCATGTCATTGTGTGATGGATCTATTCGACACGAGGCTACTCAGTACAATTCAAATATGTCACAATGACAGCAATCACAAGATTACCAGAGATGAGTAAACCAAATCAGGTTCATTTTGTCTCAAGTTCAAAAATTTCTGATTTGAAACATTCAATCTGCACTTCAGTTCAGAATGGCACAATCAAAGGAACATGACAGCACTGTGTTTTAGTGTTGTAATAACAATCTCATTTCTGTCTCTCAAAGAGAACGTATTTGCTTGTTTTAAGTCATTTTTTGCTTTACAAGTGCAATTGTATCACCCCATTGGCAAGTCTTGATATGAGTCTCACCTCATTGCCAATCGTACTTACCAAAAAGGGTAACAGAAATAAGATTAAGTCTAAATATAAGACAAAAATGTTGGTTGATCTTTTTTTTCGGTTATATTATACAAGTAAGAAGCAGCTGAAGAGCTTGTTGGTGCCGTGTGTGAGTGGGAGCGGATCTATGTTCCCAGGGTCCTATGTTCCCAGGGTCCTAGGACCTTGGGAACATAGGACCCTGGGAGAGCACATACGTAGAGCTGGGGAACACAGGACCCTGGGAGAGCACATACGTAGAGCTGGGGAACATAGGACCCTGGGAGAGCACATACGTAGAGCCGGGGAACACAGGACCCTGGGAGAGCACATACGTAGACCTGGGGAACATAGGACCCTGGGAGAGCACATACGTAGAGCTGGGGAACACAGGACCCTGGGAGAGCACATACGTAGAGCTGGGGAACACAGGACCCTGGGAGAGCACATACATATAGCTGGGGAACATAGGACCCTGGGAGAGCACATACGTAGACCTGGGGAACACAGGACCCTGGGAGAGCACATACGTAGAGCCGGGGAACACAGGACCCTGAGAACATCCGTGCGAGTTTATAAACCGCAGGCTTCCAGCGTTATCTAAAATGGGCCAGCGTGGCTCCGGGTTTTAGCTCTAATCCGGCACTAAAACGCCTGATTCGCCAAATCGATGCCGTGATTGAAGATCATGATGAGTTCATTAGCTGAATCGGGCGCTGTGGCTCTGGGCTAGAACGAAAGCCTCTACCACACACCAGCCGCTCTCGCTCAGGATTGGACACTCCTGTGGTAACCGAATGATTAATTGAGATGATTAAGGTCCCACAATGCATCGGTTGCCTAACGAGTGGCTTCAGAAAGTTCCCCGAATCAGCAATTTGGTGTTGGAGGACAAGAACTACAGTTTAAAGTTAAGAGAAGTCAGGAAAAAACTTTACCCAATTTATGATGTGTCTAAAAAGAACTAAATACCAAAGATTTTATGTCTGTTCAGCTGAGGACCCCCATGGATTTGTCAACCCGTAGTTTGACACCCCCTTCTTCGGGTCTGGCGTTTTCTTGTGCAAATCTCCCCCGGATACTTCCAGCCAATCAGAAAGCAGGACGCCACGCTTGCAACCACGGCTGCATTAATGTCAGAACGAACTGTGCAGATGGCAAAATATCACCATAATGTCAATTATTAGGCTTAATGAGACCTCGTATTAGGAAAAATGCCATTCCTTTGAACGATGCATGCATGACTGAAAAGGTACTTTGATCTTTTAGAGTGGTGCGTAATGGATAGTAATTACGCTGTCTGGTGTGCTGGCGAGTTCGGGAGCTCAAACAATTTATTATCTGTCTTTGTGCCGTTCCATTTCCTCGGTCGTTTGGAACGGCGAGCGGAGGAAAGCATTTTCGCAAAGCCTCCTTCGCTTGCTCTCACTTTCCGAGAAGAACCGTCGGGTAAAACGGATCTTTAGATCCAGCTGGAAACTGAACGTGTTAACCCTTGAGAAAGGCACCTCGGTGTGGCAAGGGCCACTAAATACTACCATTGCCATGCTGGATCATAATTAATAAAGTTAATAATCACATATAATACTTTTTTGGTTATTATTGTACCATCCCATTGTTAAATGATTTATTAGGCATGTGTATAAAGTTATACGAACTCTGCAAAGCTCTATAAAATAGATATACCTATCAAAATTTTAAGTCACAGAAAGGCTGTACAGTATTGATTTTTAAAAGAATATGTTTTTTTTTTTTGCCCAAATTCAAAGCATGGGTAAGCTGAGTTGAACTATACTGTTAAAATATTAATGTCGGCCAAGGAGCTGGAGGATAAATGTAAGAGAAACTCCTCTTAGCATTCTGCCACAACCGCTGAGAAGAAAGGAGACTCTGTGCGAGTTAGCCAAAGGCAAGTCTCGGTTCACCCCAACTTTCTTTCCCTCAGTTGTCCCTGTCGAAACTCTTCACCTTTGGTGTGATAAAAACCGATGCAGGATGGTGACACTCTTGTGTCACCGGTGAAAGAAACGAATAAACAAATGAAATAAATAACGAATAGACCGACTGCGCGACGACTCTGTGCCCTCGCGTCAACTGCCACTTTGTGACATCATCGAGGCGGTTCGCCGGAGGAGCCCAGCCGTCCCTCTTGTGCTCTTGTGCAGTGGAACGGAAGAGGATTGTGGGATTCCTCCGTACACTCTGCTCTCCCTCTCGGAGGGTAACCGCAGAATTCGAGGGGCTGGTGTGGGACCGAGCTACTTTCCCTGAGGCGGAATGGCCTCGCCTGGGCGGGCATCGGCTGCTCTGCCGTGCCTTCTCTGGTGACGCTTGCCACAGACAGCGCCCCCTTGTGGCCGCCCGCATAACTGCTGGGGCGTAACGAATGAATGCTGGGGGAAAAAAAAAACGACAAACTGCCTCCAATTTGTGAAGCCATTGATATCCCTCCCTCCCCATTTCGGATAATGTATAGCGCTGTAAAATGGCTTCCATGAATCAGCTGAGAGATGCCATGCATTAGTGACAACCACCTGCCCACCAGCCCCCGCACAGAATTTCAATAGATTTTTCCAACCCAATTAATTAACCAAATAATTCCCTCCTTCGTTCACATCTAGATTGCTTTGGTTCCTATTCGTTGTTCCCGAGTCCATGTTCTCATGCGGCCCGTTGGCTTTCAAGGCTAATACTGACTTGCGTCTGCGACGTGCTGACAGGACACCGGTAATTAAATACATAAATACAGACGAAAAGTACGGATTTGAGCAGGTAATATTTGTCATTGTTATAAACAATATAAACGGCAAACACTGTTTGTGTGTGTGTGTGAGTGTGCGTGTGTATATATATATATATATATATATATATATATATATAAATAATCAAGCACACATCTACCAAGATAATTAATTAGGCTTCACTAGTAATATTCTCAGTGTGTCCTCTTTGCCCTTAATGAGGCATCTCTGCTAATTGGATTCTCAGCGTGTTGAGAGATTCATTAAACCCCCCCCCCCCCCTCCGCCCCCCATGCCATAAAACGCCCCCCCCTCCCAAAAAACACGGTCGCACGCATCACCCAGCCCTTTGCTAATCTGAATTCAGTCAGTGGCACTCGCGTGATTTTTTAAGTCGGCCATTTTGACAGGAAAGTCCCGCCGCTTCGCGGTAAACCATATGCTCTCCGGCACTGGCGCGTCGCCACGAAAGATTTCCTCGCGTTCGTCTTTTCCCCCCCGTTTCCCTGACAACAACATTCCCATTAGCAAAACTGGAGACGGGAATAGTTAGCGATAACGGAATCGGGAGTCGTGGCGTCAGGCTCGCTCGTCTCTGCGATGCGGAGCATTGAACATGTCCTCTGCTGGCGTAAACGCGCTGTGATCTTGCGATATCGCCTCGTAATGCGCGAGCCTATGTTTACATTACATTACATTACAGGCATTTAGCAGACGCTCTTATCCAGAGCGACTTACACAACCTTTACATAGCATTTTACACTGTATCCATTTATACAGCTGGATATATACTGAAGCAATGCAGGTTAAGTACCTTGCTCAAGGGTACAACGGCAGTGTCCTTACCCAGGAATCGAACCTGCGACCTTTCGGTTACAAGCCCAGCTCCTTACCCGCTGTGCTACACTCCGTCCTTTTAAAGTGCTCGTGTGAGTCGATGCAGTTTACAATACGCAGTTAAACAAGCTGATGGAGCCGTCCCTGTAATTGAGCTGATGTGCACAGAGCAGGCCTGAAGCCTTTGCCCAGCCTAATAAGGTTAAGGGAAGGCCCTTACACCCAGAAGGTTATGAGTTTGGGGCTTACTGCACAGTAATTGTAAGCTGGGGCCAAGCAGGTGACCTTCAGTTAATTATGAGCTTCGGGAAATTATGAGCTGTAGAAAATTACATAACACCGAAAGAAGGGATATAAGCCACAGTATTTTCCCCTGAGAGAATCTGCATGGCATTATGGGTAATTTCATATATGGGAAAGAGCGGCACAGGGGAAACGCTTGCCAGACAAAATGGAGCAATGACAAGGCAGCGAGAGCAGAGCGTGAGACTTAACTGAGACTGAGGGAGATTTAACTGAGACTGAGTGAGGCTTAACTGAGACTGAGTGAGGCTTAACTGAGACTGAGTGAGATTTACCTGAGACTGAGTGAGACTTAACTGAGACTGAGTGAGGCTTAACTGAGACTGAGTGAGGCTTAACTGAGACTGAGTGAGGCTTAACTGAGACTGAGTGAGGCTTAACTGAGACTGAGTGAGATTTAACTGAGACTGAGTGAGACTTAACTGAGACTGAGTGAGGCTTAACTGAGACTGAGTGAGGCTTAACTGAGACTGAGTGAGGCTTAACTGAGACTGAGTGAGGCTTAACTGAGACTGAGTGAGGCTTAACTGAGACTGAGTGAGATTTAACTGAGACTGAGGGAGACTTAACTGAGACTGAGTGAGGCTTAACTGAGACTGAGTGAGACTTAACTGAGACTGAGGGAGATTTAACTGAGACTGAGTGAGATTTAACTGAGACTGAGTGAGAAGGGACATTACTGCTTGTGTGCGTGGCAGTGAGCGTGAGTCAAGCCAGGCTGTGCTGTAGAGGCTCTTTCCTTGGCTACAGGTTGGCGCGCTTGACTTACGATTACAGAACGTGAAACACTTAAGCTGGAGAGAAAAAAAAATTTTAAAAAGGAACGGGACCATAATGTTTTAGGAAGGACTCCGGCTTAGACAGCCCGATGACTCGCTCGCAGAACACGGAGAGAGGAGCAAGATGTTTACATAAATTTGCATTAATCGCCATCTGGAAAATAAAAAATAAAAAAAAGACTGGGAAACATGATTATGCATTGAATCGTATATGAAATGAGCTCTGATTCGTATGTAAGGGGCGATGAGGGATCTTGTTCATTATGCATTCTCTCAGGCCTTTGCAGCTTTGCACCAAAGTCATTCCGTGCTAATTTGCGCGAGCTCCTTCGCTGCTAATGTCAACATTCCTAAACGCAAATGTATGCTTTTAAACCAAATGCGCTCCCCATCAATAATTAATTCGAGATATTAAGATAATTGGACTTACTTTGCAGGAATTAAGCAGGAAAATGCGAGCTTTTAATGCCATTCGTGTTCATTTGGATTTGGATCTAATTAAAAGGCATGTTGAAACCACAAAAAAATAACTATATTTTGTTGAGACATTTTTCAAAAGGAAGCATCTGCTCCAAGTCATTAAACCGAGGATTAAATTCAACGGCTAACAGCATATATTTAATGTTTCCAAAAATATGTAATTTCCCAAATATCTGTGGAAATGTCTTTGCTTTCATGCATCTCTTCAGAGCCAAGGAACAGCAACATAAAACGATCCTGGCGGTACGCTACGAACTTTAAAGGCACCGAGTTTTGTCCTGTGATCCGGTGTGCGCAACGCTGATGAAGAGATACGCCGACCATCGTTTTACCGGCGTAAAAAAATAAAATAAAGAAATTTAATCAGCACTTGGGAAGTGGGACTGACCTTAACATCGACTCTGATGTTTTTCTTTCATTTTTTTGAATCTTGCGCAGAGATGTACGCTAGTACTGCTAATTAATCTGACCGGGTGTGAGGCGAAGGAGGTTCTGTTGCCGATAGCCTCTCTTCCAGCGGGTGTGAAGGACTTGGGGGGGGGGGTAAATCTGGTGTGCATTCTGCTTTTGCTAATCAGCCGGTGTGGAGACGGGTCGGCGGCCACCCGCTCGATGTGCTCTGAGACGGGGGTGTCAGACCGGGGCCCCGGAGGGCCGCGGCACCTGCTGGTTTTTGGCGCGTTTCGGTGCCTGTGATTCCTTTAGGCCGCTGACCGGCTAAATTAGGACACGCGCCGTCTTACAGAGGGGCCTAGCGTGGCCTCTTGTTAAAAGTAAACCGCAAAAAGTCCCCACAGAACTGGAGCTCAGGAACCCGGGGAACGTGTCCGGTTGGCCGTGCCGAGCAACATCAATCATATAGGGAGTCTTCACCTCGGAGGAAACAATGCCGCCAGTGGACGTCAACGGACATCAAGTGAATCATTTATTTTTTGTCAATCGCTCAAATGTAAACGTTACTGTAAATGTAGAATGTTCCCTCTGAAGCAAGGGGACCACATACATTCTGAATGAGAACACGAGGATGTAAAAATTAATGATGAAAAACAGAGAATTCACTCACTCATCCTCTCTCCACTCTGCGTGATAATGATAATGTTCATTCGCACGAGGCTCCCTCCTCATTTACATCACTGAGATGAAATAACAGCGATAAATGGAGCGACGCAAGCCGATACAATAGAAAGGTATAAAAATAAAAATTAAAAAGAGAACTGCTGGAACAATAGAAAGCGGAGGAGACCAAGGTACAAAGGGAGTAACGCGTCATGTTTGGATGAAAGGCTCTCTGATTCCACTACAAAAGCCAGGCGCGCTAGTCCGTGTGCTAACAAGCGCGTGTGAAGAATTGCTTTTTTGGTGTCAGCGTGAAATTTACTTTGGACTAATTTCCACCTGTGCCCTCTGGGTCTGTTGACAGAACTCGGCTCGAAATAGCCCGCGCATTATTAATCCCTTTTAAAAATGTAAATGCCTGCCTGTTTTGCATTTTTCTTTTTTTTTTGGCAAAGCAAATGCTCTCCAAACCATCTGAGGAGGTGGGGGGGTGGGGCTCCAGACAAAGTTTTTTTTGTTTTGAATCCCTTTTTTTGAAATTTGAACTGTCGGGAATGGCGAGGGACGCTCTCCTGGGTGTGGGGGCAGGTGTCAGGTCGCCCCACACCTGATTATCAATTCCGACCGGAGCTCGGGAATGTGGAGGTGGGGCTCGGAGGGCGGGGGGAGGGGGGGGGGCTGGACGGCATATGGCGAAATGCCTTTACCTCGGGGAGAGGAAGAGGAAGAGGTGCGCTCGCAAGGTCGGCCGCAGCGAGCAAAAGGTCACAGCTGGCCGCCTGTCGCGGGGGGGGAGAGAGCTCGTCACCGAGGGCTCGCCCGGGCCGCCATCGGGACGAGGAGAAATCCCAGAGCGCGTTGGGGCGTCGCCCTCACGGCGCGGGGGGGGGTGGGGGGGGGGTGACGTTATCAGCTAAGCCAGTCCGGTTGGCGGTGCAGCAAGTGTTTTATTCGAATGACAAAAGAAGGGGTGGAGCTAACACAACGGCACAGGAAGCTCATCAGCCAGCCAGCCAGCCAGCCTTTTCCCCTCGCTCCACGTGTCCACGCTCCCAACGCGTACCTCACCACGCGCCTGCGCAACCCAACGCACGTACGCCAACACGTAATGCCACTCACAGCGGGGCCACACATCCCAACTGACAGTTACGCAAGGCGAATAAGAAGTATTATCGCGAGCTCCCGGGTAGAAGTCAGGAAGAAAAAAGCCAGGGGCAGCACTGGAGGAGCACAGGGTTTACCCAGCAGCCTCAGCCAGGGGACTGCCTGCTTACGATGATAGTGCTAACGGCAGGCATTTATATAGCGCCTTGCACAGTCTTAACGTGCGTCCTGCTCTCTGCCATCGCCTCATCCACCACACCGACGCGCACCGCCAGCTGGACACAATGTGCATCTGCTACGTCTACAGAATAAATAAATAAATAAATATATAAACTGTATCCCCAAGAGTTAATTTTCAATTTTCCTGAAGAGCCATAAATTTCACACGCGGTCGTGGCTCAGTGATATATGACAAGCAAATTGGCCAATTCAATCAAAAGTGAGTGGGGCTGAGTGAGGGAGTCCAGGGGCGGCAGGGTCTGAGCAAGGTCTTCCCGAGAGCCTAGCGCCTCAGAGTCCCACTGGGGGGAGGGCGGCGGGGGGGTGCTGGGGGGGAAGGCACTTTGGCACCCTTGAGCAATGCACTTTTATGCTAACAAAAAAAAAACCCAGCTGTATGAACAACGCGCTGAATTTTAAGTATGAAATTATGCAAAAACGGGGAAGAGAGGCATGACTTGCCACTGAGGCGGACTGTCTCGCAGTGCTCTCCAAGTTCAAGTAGTGAAAGTACTCGTTTCGGAGGTTATTGTTCCGGGCTGTTCTTTTTTTCTTTTTTTTTCTTTTGGCAAACAACACTAAATTGAATAAATCCGGTTTTATGATCCTGCCTACTTGGACTGGCCAGGGGAATAAATATGTTTTAATAGTGTCACTGCGTGCTGTATTTACTGCCTCGCCTTCCACAGGTCATATAAAACAGTGCAGCGCAGCATTTCCTGGAAACTCCCGGACTGCTGGCACACCTCGTCAGAATAAGAGCGCGCGCATCGCCGCACCTCGTTGTTCTCTGGACCCGGCGGGGTCACGGCCGATCGAGGGCGAGCCTTAACAAGGCAGTCGCGGAAATGCAAGACGAGCAGCAGGAGGAGAGGGGGAGGGAGGGAGAGAGAGACAGAGGGAGAGAGGAGGGGGAGAGAGAGAGGGGCAGAGAGACAGAGAGAGAGAGAGATGGAGAGAGATGTCGCGTACGTCCCGAGCCTCCCGCGGCAATATTTGACAATTTCCCCGCGCGCGTGTTTAAAGGCCATCGACTTTTGTTCATTTGCTCCGACTGAGGGGCCGACATTGTTCACTTTTAGCCAGTAGTCGGGGCTTTACTTGCTTCCCTCCATTATTAGAAATTACAATATTTATGAGAAATCTCCCCGATAGAGAGCCCGGCCTATTTTATTCCGCACCTCTTTCTTCCTTTCCCCCGCTCTTCTCCGGGTTTATTTTAATGGAACGGCACCAGAGAAATCATTCAGGCATTTGTCTGCGTAATTGTACGGCGCCCTGTCATGAATAAATATGAGAGCCGCGGCCTCAACCTGCTGACAGCCCCGGAATAAATACATTTATAAAAAAACCAGGGGATTAAAGAAAGCCCCCTTTTCTCTGGGCCGCTACGATAAATCACATTTTAATTGATTGAAAATAAAATGTTCATTGTGCTGACCTTTCAAGGGAAAAAGAAGAAGAAGAACTGAATGAGATTTAACAGGACGGAGCAGAACGTACAGGCAAATGTTCCCATTGTAAAAAAAATAAAATAATAATAATAATAAGGAAGTCAAATACCTCCGCAGATGGTTATCAGCGTTGGAGTAAACACTACCGTGAATGCAGAACTTATCTGTGTGCTTTCAGGTGCTGGTAGCTGTCCGGCGAGTTACAAAACGCATTTGTGGACGTGGCAGGGAGGCTGAAACAGCATTCACCTGAAATGCTAATTATCCGAACGGACTGAAAAGAATGTTAAAAGAAAATGCATTCTTATGCAGATTTTCCGGAACAATTACCAATTGTTAGCAAAGTTCCGGAAGGCCATTACGTTTGAAAACTTTGCTAGGTGAGGCTAGGGGAGACAGTCCATCACACTTTATACTTTGTTTTAGAGTTGCATTATTCAAGGACACTGTAAATAGGGGGAGAGGCAAATAACTCAACTAAAATAAGACCAAAAACATGTGACCAAAGGGCTGAAATCGTAAAGAACAACCGTAGAGACCCACAGCTTCAGTACAAGGATTCCGGAGCACCCACGTGGGCCAACAGTAATGCCTATCAGTCAATTAATCAATAATTAGAATTCATCCATCAATAAAGCTCAGCCACTCGGAGTCTTCCTCAAATCATGCAGAGGCTGCCTGTCGCCTGTACGGGACAGAGAAAATCCCTAAAACTCATTTACTCTTCGTTCGCACGCTGTGTGCGCCAGCTCGGAGACAGATAAAAACACAAAGGCTGAGCCACCTTCATCTTCGTGTCTGCTTGAGAATAAGCCACTTCCTGTTGCCGGTTTTTCATGTTTTTTTGCAGGAAAACATAATTTAAGTTTAGCAACTGATGCCGCTATGCCTCCGGGGGAGGCAGTGGAGATTATACGACTAATAAAAGTTTCCCTCCAGGCAATACGCGGCTAAATTGACAGAGAGACCGTATCAATCAATCACGATACAGAGCCCTGTAAAGGCCAGAGTAATCGCCCGTGACGTCCCCGACGAGCCACGAGTCAGCGAAGCCCGGTCCCTCCCCGGGTCTGCAACGCCGCCTGAGACAAGGGTCCCCTGGAGGCTGAGGGAGGGTACGTTCAATCTAACTGCAATGGTACTGTAGCTCGTCCTCAAGTCAAAGACATTTAAGCCCCAAAATTTTTTACTGAAAGTTTAAAAAATGCATTATGCTAATGCTAACCCTAACCCTCACTGCAGCCTAGCTGCACACAGGTGAGCAGGTGGACGCTCACACGTGAAGGGAACAGTAATGTAGCACCGGGCCTTTGGGGTTTAAAACCCCGCCTGTATTACAGCTGTCCGTGAAATGGCGTCTGAGACGACCGCGGCTCGGCGGTAAATCACCTCCAATCCGGGGAGGGACCCAGGCTTCGCCGCCCAGCGGGGCGAGGGGCGTTTCGCGGGGCGATGACTCTGGCCTTTCGGGGGAGCTCTGCGCGGTGATTGATTGATGCGGTCTCTCTGTCGGCTCAACACAGCTCTGGGCTCCCGGTCCTGCGGCCCGCAGGAAATCTATTCGCGCCGCGGCTATTTCACGCGTCTACCTGCGGGGGCGCCGGTCTGGTTTCTGTTCCAAATTTTCCGTCTCTGGCTCCTGCTGGTGATTCTGACGGATGATTCTGAAGGCGAGCTTCCCCAGCGGCTAAAGTCTTCTAAAAGCACCTCCATCACCGGCGTTTCAACACAACAGCGGCTACAGCGTAGCGCACGCTAGACACGGTGAACACAAAGTGCGCTTTTAATTTGAAATTTAACTCCCCGCTTCACAGATCCAAATCAGGCTCATCTAACACAACCTCCAACTCCCAAAAGACCGGCTTTGGACTCAGATGGACATTTTTAGCTCTTGATACGAGGAAACTGTGGACAGCTGATCGAGAAGCGGGCCGTAACTCTCCAGCAGATCAGCTGCCATATTGCATTGCTCGCTGATGAGCAGAGGCCATCTTGGCTCTTCGCAGTCAGTCAGTTTCTCTGCCAAACTCCGAGCTCCGAGTTATCCAGACCTGCCAGCCAGCCAACTCTGGCATTCCAGCGTGAACTTCACAAAATGTGGGGTCAGTGGCCCATCACGACTGATTAAAAGTGTTTGGCGTGCCCGACCAAACACTTCCCCTGGGTATCGCTTTCTCAGTCTTGTCAGGAAGTTTTAGGTGCTTTTTAAAATAAGGATGGGGAGGGGGGATTTTTTATTTATTTATTTTTTGTTTAAGCACGAGAATAAATTTGTTTTCTTCTTCAATAAAATAAGAGGCTTTTAAAATGTAAAAGCTGAACCGTAAAATATTCATCGTTCGCCCAAATTCTCTGTGTGTTCTCACAACGGCACACTTTAATCATCTGAATGAAAGAAATGGGGAGAAAAAAGCTGTGAGCGGATCCAAAATGAAAATGCAATCACTTTATAACATAAAGCAAAGAGCTGACTCCCCCCCTCCCCCCTTATTTTAGCAATTTGTTTACACAGAGAGAGAGGGAGAGAGAGAGAGAGGTACTGAGAGAGAGAGAGAGAGAGAGAGAGAGAGGGAGGGAGAGAGGGAAAGAGAGGGAGAGAGAGAGAGAGAGAGGTACTGAGAGGGAAAGAGAGAGAGAGAGGGGGGGGGGAGAGAGAGAGAGAGAGAGAGAGAGGGAGAGGGAAAGAGAGAGAGAGAGAGAGAGAAGAGAGGTACTGAGAGAGCTATAGAACCGAACTGGATTGTAGGCAGACACACTGGATCTTCGGAGCATAAAAGGTAAATCTGCAATCCCATTAGGCTTTGTGTTGCCACTGGAACCCAGAGACGCAGCCCTGGGGGTGGGGGGGGGGGGGGGGGGGGGGGGCGCGGATAAAGACCTTTCATCACACAACCTGGAGTCCGCAGGACCATCGCTGATCCTCCGCTCCGCTCCAAAGGGGCGCGACAAGCTTGCGGCGAAAGGCGTTCCCACCGAGTTTAGCCCCTCTAAACGGCGTGAGACGCGCGCTCTCGAAACGCCACGGAGCTTTGAACCGCGGCGCAGCCGGGGCGAACCGTCACACGCACGCCACAGGCGCCGGGATGGGCGCGAGGGCCCTTTTCGGGGTGGGCGGGCCGTGTGTCGCCAGGGGTACGGGAAGCGGCTTTCGTCCGACACGTGACGGGATGTGGGACATACCACACGCACGGAAAACAAAAACTGGCTGGGTATCAATTTATATGCCACCCGCACAGCCAGCTCCTCCAACTCACCCCCCATCCCTCCTTCCCTCCTTCCCCCTCCCACCCAATGGACAGTAAAATCAAAACAGCCACTGAAGTTTGTGCTCCTCGGGGTGTCGAACAGCATTCGCTACGGTGTCCCCCCCCCCCAACTTGTGAACACAGTCCACGTTCAGCAGTCGCACCCAGGCACTGTACCACACAGTCTTCAAATCCGCGCCATTGCCACCCGCATTGAAATTCAGGGGAGCGTTTCCATTGAAACGCAAAGAGATTTAGGTCTCAGTTTCTCTTTCTTTCTTGTTTTTTTTTTTTTCTCTCCCCCCTTGAAGTACTGTGACAGCGACCGTTATAACAAAACTGATCGCGCGTGGCGTCCGGGACGATGCGTCATCTCCAGAACGCCGCCGTTGTCTTCGCTGTCATTCAGAACGGCACGTTTTCAACGACGCGGCAGCAATCCTATCGCCAAAAAAAAAAAAAAAAACGGCACGCCATCGCATTGTGAGAGATTACCGTACCGCTTCGCTGCTCCTCATTTTGGGCATAATGCAGTGGGCGTGTGAGATGGCCGTTTAAACTGCCGTCGAGATGTAATCCCGGAGGTATGAAACCACCCGCCGCCGCTCAGCAAGATTACGGGGATGAAGTGCGCCTGATGACCGCTCGACGCTTTTACAGAGGCCACTTACCGCCAGAGGGGATCTGCACTTCTCCAAAACTTTATTTAAAAAGTTAAAAACCTTTTTTTTCTTTTTTTTTTTTTAACTTCCCCGTTTTTTTTGTGCTGTTCTGTACTTTCTTTTTTTTCCACGTCGGGCTTGTCAAAATGGCCGCCCGTGCTCGCCCTGCACCCCGGGTCTTTACATTATGTAATGGTAAATGGTAAATGGACTGCATTTATATAGCGCTTTTATCCAAAGCGCTTTACAATTGATGCCTCTCATTCACCAGAGCAGTTAGGGGGTAGGTGTCTTGCTCAGGGACACTTCGACACGCCCAGGGTGGGGTTTGAACCGGCAATCCTCCGACTGCCAGACAATCGGTCTTACCTCCTGAGCTATGTCGCCCTCTGAATTATGTATGAATGTCAATGTCAATTTCGGAATAATTTTAGCTTTAGCGCTGTTCAGCACAGCTTCGTTTGTCATGGAGGGCGGCCCAAACTCAACGCCGTCTTTATCAATAAATTCGGGTCTGCTGTCGCGCACGGGTCACTTAACGCCCCCATGGCCTGATGGGACGCGGCTGGGAGACTCCCGTCTTGTCCCGAGTAACAGACCCCCCCACCCCCACCCCCACTTCAGTAAACACAAGGCAGAATGAACGCACAATGCCTGCAGTTGCAAAAGCCGCGCAAATAACCTCAGATAAAGGAACGGCAGACTGTCTGCTGAACCCCGAACCACAGGCAGAGTAAATAAGGAGAAAAAGACCTGCCGCTGGATTCTGCAGCTTCCCTAGAGACGGGGAGGGGGGGGGGAGGATAACAAATAAGTAACAGAGCAAATAAGCAGGAGCCGCGGCGCGCGCCTCCCCCGGGGGAAGGGAAATCGAAGCGGGTAAACGAATGTGAGGGACGGCGCTTTAACCGCCTGCTCTCCGCACGGCCCGGAGACGGGGGGGGGGCGCGCCTCCCTGCGGGGGGGGGAGGGGTGTCGCAGCCGCCGGCCTGAGGAGCACGCGGGTGAGTAGATGGGAGCCGGAAGGTTCCGGATGTGAAGCCTCGCAGGCCGGTGGCGTTACGCTGGGGACCGGGTGCGAGGGGGGCGGGGGGGGGGGGGGGGTGGGGACACAGCCAAGTGAGAGGGACTCTCTCACACACACCACCACCAAAAAAAAAAACGAGAGAGAAATCGGCAAAGCTGAATTCATGCTCCTCTCTTAACCATACGAATCTGCGAGGGAGCATGCCAGATGAGTCAAGTTTTTAAAAAAGGGTCCGTTTGATTTGCAGAGGCTCCCCTGCTTTGACTCACAGCTCCATGAGGCAGCTGCAGTGGGGGTGGGGGTGGGGGGTTCTGTACTGCATTAATACCCGGTGGTTCCTTACCCATGATCCCCTGAATGTCTAGAACTATCTTGAACTAACAGGAATGTGTAGTCAATTTCATATATTATTATATGTATATTTATACACGCGCACACACCAATTAAATTGGTGTGGAAAAGTAGCGCTATTGGTATCAACACATTTGGTTCCACTTCCCATGACTTAATCATGCGATGTTGATAAATGGGGGAAAAAAAAGCTAAAAAGGATAAATAGCTGTTTCAGTCTCTCTTTATATGTGCGTGTGTGTGTGTGTGTGTGTGTGTGTGTGTGTGTGTGTGTGTGCGTGCATGCATGCACATATACACACATTTGCAAGCAAAAAACTCAGACACACAGGCACACAGACACAAATTCCCTTAGAAAAAGGGAAAACCACACTGCATGTTTTGATTGCCTTGATCTGTATTTGCATAAGCAAATAACACTGCACACAAGAGATCACTTCTGCATAAAATGGAACATTCAGTGCTGAAATACATTTTCATGGTGTGTGTGTGTGTATTTGTGGGGGGGGGGGGGGGGGGGGGGGGTAAGCACATTACAAACTGCATTGCAGGGCTATTCCAACACAATACAGGGAGGTGTAATACGTGTGTGTGTGTGTGTGTGTGTGTGCATGCGCACGTGTGTCTCGGCACAAAAATAAAATCCTTAAAATGAGATATGCAAATACATCACTGCTGCCTTACTGCATATTTGAAGGAGGCTGACGTGTATTTTGAAAGGCACCATGGGTCAGTCCAGGAATGTAAACCTCAAGGCAAGAGCCTGACTTCAGCCTCATCTGTAAACCCACATCACACGAGGAAGTGCCCTCTGATTGGCACTACACAACCTGAAATCTGTCTCACTGGATCCATTTTCAAATTATTATTACCAACTTCTCTTCGGAAAATCCCAATGCCCAACATGCTAGTGTCAAATAACGTAGAGCGTACGGTAAGTAATTGTGTTTACTACATTTGAATAATTCTAGAAGTTAATTTCTGTTCACGTATGGTTCCACGCTATCATGCTAAACTGCCCTTTTGGTTTGCCAACAATCATTTTTTAAAGTCTTTTTTTTTTCAGTAAAAATGCTCTTGGAAATACACCATAAAAAGTGAGGTAACATTGGATATTTTAAAGGGTTAAGAAATGGAGGGGATTTCTCTACGTGCTTGCCGCTGTTGATGGGATTTAGCACCCAGGATCCCATCGTTAAAGCGTTACATTTTTGGCCTTTCCTATTGGTCCACATGGTCTCACATGGTCAAATCCGCAGGCTTTTGGTCAACAGACATTCCCAGCTGTTGCCCGTGGCAACACCTCAACATGGACATTCACGTACAACCGTCCCAAGCTTCTAAGCAGGGTTCATTTTAAAAAAATGCAACAATAAAAAAATTAAAAAGTCGGGGTCTTTCCGCTCTCCAGTCAGCTCATCCGCGACATTTGTATCGAGGCGCGAGGCGCGGGGGCATCTGGGCGCGGGGGGGGGGGGGGGGGGGGGGGCGCGGCGTTCCCGAAAACCGCACAGAGCCAGTTAATCCCGGCCAGACGGCGTGAAGGGTGAATAAAACAGGCCGCATCCAGAGATGGCCTTTAATCCCCGCTGATTGAGTCCACTTCACGCAACATAAATATTTATGTGTGACTAGAAAGTGCTTTTCTTTCCTGATGGTGAGGGGTGGGGGGTGAGGGGGGCGCGCAGAGGAGGGGGGATTCAAATCAAGCTGTGCTTTCCTGTTCCAAGAACAACCGGTATTATTATTATTAATGAAGGACCGACGGAAATGGCCAGATAAACTCCGCATTTTCAAAGACCCGTCCGGACGTGATGGCAATATACAGCTCCGGGTAGCCGACTTTAATTTTCTGAAACCGTTTTATCGCATTCTTTCTAAAATTTCTATTTATTTATTCAAATTCATTTAACCGGCATTACGCGGAGAATAAGGATGGAGGAACACAAGGGTTTACTGAGGCAGTTTACTGTAGGGATGACGACCAGGGGTCCGAAACGCTGGAGTACTATAACATTAATGCCACTGCGTTATTTCAACCGCCAATGTGATTTCAGATCTTACAGGCATACAGTCTCATCCAACAGATAGCACCTCCTGCAGCACAGTGTCATAGTCTATTTGGTCCAACTGTAACAGTGCCCCCCTACTGGCCACTCCCAAAGGTCCCCCACCCCCCCCTCCCCCACAGAGCACCTGCCATCCAGCACACAGCCTGGCTTTCTCAGCACAAGGCTCCAGGGTGGCACCAGTGCAGGCCGTTCTGCTGAACTGCAAGCACAAAAAAAAAAACCACTGAGCAGCCACTTAATCAGACACTGAGCAGATCCTTCTATCTAGGTCAGAGCACGCACAAACACATTTCTCCTGTTTGAATTCATCCACCCGCACATCTGGCCAATCGGAGTAAGCTCTGCAGTCGAGATAACGGCAGGCGGGCACAGATCTGATCGGGCACGGCGTTCTGATGTTTAGCTCATAACGACGTTTCAGGCATTACCGTGAGAAACATATCATAGCCTGGATAACGCAGTCTCATTATCACAGCGCGAGCCACACTGACACCCGGTAAGTGATATAGCGAGAATGACGGGCGAAACGAGAGTCTTGTGCCCGCTGCTGCAATGTGGCACGATCCCCGCAAGCAGAGCAAAGCACGAGTTCCGTGCCAGGCCGTACTGTGCCAGGGGCCCTCGAAGCGAAGCTTTCTTGGAAAGCGGTCAGAACCTCGAAAAAGGGAAAGGGGGGGGGGGATGGGGGGCGCCAGACGCCGCCGATCACCGGGAAAACGCGCGGTATTAGCGGTAAACAGCGCTCACTTTTCAAAGCTTCATACGCTCGGCCCCGTGACCCAGCCGCCGTTAGCCGTGGCCTGATTTCCAGCAGGTCCCGCGTTGAGCTGAAACCCGCCGCGGCTTCCCCCGCCCATGCTAACGCTAACATGCTAACCGGCGCGGTGCGTACAATGAGTTTTCGTGGCAGACAGCTAGCGACCCGGCCGCGGTGGCGCGGAGCTCATGCTCAGCGGCGCGGGACTGCTTTGGGGGCGTCGAAGAGAGGCGGTCTGCGAAATAAGAAAAAGTTTTAAAAAACAAGCTAAAGGAAGGAAACAATCGGGGAAACGTCGCCAATTCATCACGCGCAATTAGGCTTAGTGATTACTCTGCGTTTGCGTGCGTTTTATTTTAGCCTTTTATTATTTAGCCTCTCTCTGAGTGATTAAGCAAAGTTTGACTGTTTGAAGAGAAACAAAAAAACTACATAAATTTTCAGGCCTAGATTGCTCCTCCAGGAATGGCAGCGTAAACTCTGATATTCAGGCCTGATTTAGGCACAGAAGACCATGCATGTGCGTGTGAGGCTGTCTCCATGTCTGTGTATGCACTACACACACACACACACACATATATATAAATGTACTACCTGCAATGGCAGCTTTTCAAACAGAATGACATAAAACCGACACCTAACCCTTTAATTCCACGCAGTCTGGTTTTCAGAGCCCATAATCCGCAACCGAACGGCCATGGGCCATTAGACCAGATCAAATCCGGCCCGGTTCTGAGGGGGCGCCAAAAGAAATTACTCCGACACCAATCAGGCCCGGAGAGGTGCCACGGATATTGGTTTACTACGGGGAGGGAAAGGGAATGATATTTATTTTATAAGCTCTGTGAACACAGACATCAAACGGCATGCTAATTCGATAGGCGGAATGCGCTGCTACACTTCAAACAACTCCGCTGAACACAAAGTTTGCTCAGAACGCACGGGGAATGTTAGCTCCGCTAGGCTAGCGGTTGGCGGACATTTTGTACTCGGTTAAACTATGTAAATAGCCGCAGCCCGCGGCGCAATGCTAGGTACTGAAACCGCACGTTCGGTCCCGTCTGTTTAGAAAAAACGTGAACGGGCCCCAGACAGTGTGACAGTGTTTCCTGAGTCCTGAACCCGAAGGCTCGCTGGACGTGTCAGTGTTCCTTACCGGGGAGCTCTGCGATCGATGAGGTTAGGTGCAGATGTCAATTTCACATCGGTCACCAGGAGACCTACCGCCAGTCGTTTTGTTACAGACATGGGGTTACTGTATTTGACGTAGGTACGTTCTTTAAAAAAAAGAAGGACGCAATGAAAAGGTGCTTCGAACGCCGTATCAATTCAAGATGGCCCCCTAAATAAATCAGCAATTAGCTTTTCGACTTTATTCATTAAACAGCAATTAGTTGTTCACCAGGGCCTGGAACGATTAATTTAATAACTTCATTAGCGTAATTTGGACAGCTGCCCCAATAAGAGGGCCAGTTCCATGCAATCAGCAAGAAGGCTGAACAGGTACATGTAACAAGCAGTTTAAATAAGAACGTTGCATTGCCTCCTTGCATTGTCCAATCAGAGCGCGTTCCGTGCATCGCCCTACCACGCCTCTGCCGGGTTTCTTTTGCCAAGCACCAAAACGCGCCAACTGGTGCCAAAATCTTCACAAAAAAAAAAACATTCGAGGGTTACTTAAATCATTTCGTATATTCGTTACAACAAAACTCATTTTGTTCAGTAACTCACGCGAGACTAAAGAATGGCAAATAAATAAACAACGGGATTCAATGAATGGCTACATCAGGCGTAGTTATTGGAGAACCGATGCAGACGAGGGTGCAGCACATGCAGCAGGGGACGGAGAACGCACCAAAATGTAACTCATTGCCGAATAAAGATGACTAAACGCCTCTCAAATAAACTGCAAATCACAGTATCTGCAGACCACTGTCAAAACGTTGGAAGCATAGTCCGCTTTGTAGATTTCATAGCGGCATAAATCACACATACCTGTATATAAAATAAGAGGCTAGCAATCTGTATTACCTATGAGACACGTACAGGCAAGTGAATATTTCAAATAGATGTACTTGAAATATTTCCGTGGCCTGATGTGCACAGGGTGTGGTCCCGGGACCAGAGTTTTGGGAGGGGCTGACTGGCGAGCACAGCGGTGGCCCACTAGAGGACATTCTCCAGTGGGGCAGGGGGGAGAGGACAGGAGCGAGTCTGGGTGCCATAACAGAGCGGGCAGCTTTTTGAGCAGGGAGCTTTGGGGTGTTACCGCCCCCCTTCTCCCCCCCTTGTCCACTGCGCTAACCGTGATGAGAAAACACAAAGGACCGGGTCTATTTGCTTCCTGTCTGCGGCCAGGCCGCCCCTGACACACACCAGACCGCACGGCCGTACAGGGGGTCTGGCTTTACATTCGGCTGCCGGACAAAGACCTTTTCACGGGACGGGCGAGCTCCTCTTCGACGGCGGGGCCGGGAGCGGAGAGCGGGGAGGAACTGCCAGACCGCAATACGGAGGAAGCGTCGCCACGGCAGCGAGACATTTAGTTCTATTTTTTTTTTGCCGGCGTAGGTGCGGCCCTCTTGTAAATGTCACGGCGGACGAGGAGGAGGCGAATGTCAGCGGCCTAATCAAAGCGCCCCGCGCAGAGGCGTCCCGAAGCCGGGGGCACCCCCCCCCCCGCACCCCGACGCCTGACCGACACCCCCGCGGGCGAGTCAATCACCGGGACGGCTGAGGGGCGGACGGGCGCGCCTCGGCCTGATGGATTGCCCGAAAGGCGAGGTTGGGGGGGGGGGGGGGTTGCTCAAAGGGGCCGCGGAACCCCATCAATCCGCCGGCCACATCGGCAGCTTTGTTCAAACATGACACGGCGTTCGTAAAAAAGCCGTTGGGACGGGCGGCCTTGTCCGTGCCGTGAATGATGATGCCGCGCGCGGACGTGGGGGGGGAGGGGGGACGGGGGGGGGGGGCGTCTGTTCTGCGCGCGTTCAAAACGAGAGCACGGTTCCGCCCGCAGTCGCACTTCCTCCTCCTCCTCCTCCTCCCACCCCCCCTCCCCCGTCGCCGAGCTCGGCCCGTACCCTTTCCATCATTTACGATTGGGGGGGGGGGGGGGGGGAACTGTGGAGACCGTCGGAGCCAAGCGGCATTGTGGGTAATGAGCCACCTGAGTCCTTGGTCGCGCCGTCCGCGTCTCCGGCCAAATGGCGCGCCCCGCCCCGCCCCGCCCCCCTCCCCTCCCCGAGCGCGGCGCGGGGAGAGAGAGCTCGGGAGGCGAGCCGGGTTCTGCGCCGCTCCGCGCGGACCTCAGCTGCTCCGCGCGCTAATCTCATCCCAACGTTATTTTTTTTGATTTAGCCGCAATCTCCGATCTCTGCCCCCCAACCCCCCCACCCCCCGCGCCGCACGGTAACCGGGTCCCGGGAGAAGGTGGGGGGGGAGATGGAAAAGGGGGGGCGATAATGGATGTTAATTTCCTCCTCTGGAGCGGTGCGGGGCGTTTATCGATTTTGGGGCGAAACGCGCGCGCCCTGCATTAGCATGTTTGATGAGCGTGTAAGCGGTCTCTCTGGCTCCTGTTTTCCGGGGCAGATAACGCCGCTGTGCTTCCGTCTCCGGCGCCCCCCATGGGTCTCGCTGTCAACGCGGGGGAAAAGCTGCTGGGGGGAGGGGGGGCGTGGGGGGGGACACCCTGCCCCGTACGCACGTCTGCGTAGCAACGCACCGCCGCTCAGACACACTCCCGTCGGCAGGCGGACGCTTTGACCAGGCCCCTGTTTGCCCAAACGCTCTAATGACTCAAACCGGATTGAACTGGATCTCAGCCATCATACCCCATCCCCTGTGAATCAGGGATATTCCATTGGCCAAAAACAATATGACTGGATTTCTCAGCCTTGGCTAAAATTATTTAATTGCCAATGTGCCACACTGATGTCCACACTGATGTCCATAACCCTAACCCCATGACTAACCCCGTGACTAATCCCATAACTTTACCTATTTAGACTCATTTCATATAGACCTATTTCATATTGCATTTACATGGAGTAATTCAGGTTCCATAAGTTGTTGAAGGCACAATTGCAGCCCCCAACAGGGAATTCAGTGTGAAGCCAGCTTATGTACTTAAATACTACACCACCCTCAGTGTTCCAAAGTGGATAAAAAAAAAACAATTAGGCAAAGCAGAAACAGGAGAGAAGAAAAGCTACAGATCAATATTTTCAATGAAAAAGCACAGAAATCCCTTGAGAAACCTAGCAGACGCGCGAAAGAACGATTTTCATAATCTTTTCACATCCTGAAAAATGTTTGCCAGCTTTAAAAATATCCTTTGTTTTGACAGCTGTTTAATTGTTTCTTAAGCTCTGTTTATTTTAAGCCTCGCGTTGAAATCAAGGCTTTAAAAAAAAAATTTTTAATTGAAAGGCTGGCAATTTTACTTAAAATGCAGGGGAACAAGAACGCTTCTCATATCGGGGTGGCTTCCCCGACGTTGAGTACGACATTAGGGCCAACATACGGATGAAAACCGCTCATTATTTCCCTTCTCCTCGAACGGATTTCACATTTAGCCGTCTGCGGTGTCTCTCCCCTCCGCGTTCGTTCCGCGCGAAGACGGAATCACTCAGCCTCCGACGTCGCTAATGTCACCCGCTCATTCCCCCCCCCAGATTGCTCGTTTGCCGGGGGCTTTCAGCGCCATTAAACTGTCGATTCGAGCGGGCGAATTGCAGACAAAATGGCAGCCGAAATGACGACTCGCTTCCCGGCGACGGTCAAATGGCACGTCGCGTCCGATGAGGGCGCCTTTCGGACGCGCGATGCGACCTCAAAAGAAAAGAAAAAAAAAACAGGGATGTTAACTTGCTTTTAGTGTGATGAGGGGCAATTTCTCTCTCTCTCTCTCTCTGATGCAAAAAAAAAACAGCGCTACTGTACCGAGAATTGCCACATTAGCATCGCGCTGGAGGCAAAGCGCTGGGTATAATTACTCCGCCGTGGTTCCGGCTTCAAAAACCCGCTGAATGTGTAATTGGAATCGGACGGGAATCCGCAGCCTGGGCGTCGAGCACCCCCCCCCCCCCCTTTAGAGAGGCTGCTCCTAATCAGCGGAGCTTTCTCTCAGCGTTAAGGCGTCGTACGGTTTTCGTTTCTGACGGCTTTCTTTTTAAGATGGCTGCCGCGCTGACCCCGGCGGACTCGCGTGCGGCGTGCGAAGTCCCCCGCTCTGCGTGCGGCGTGGAAAAACCTGGCGGCGGCGGGCGCGCAAGTCACCCGCCGTCTGTGACGCAAATCACCCGCCAGCCTCTAACACGGGGCTAATCAAAGGCACTTAGAACCGTACAGGAGGCGGGAGAGGACTGTGGCAGTTTGGATATACGGCCTCATGGAGCTTCCTCCGTTTCGTCGCTACAATCGTTTAATGGATTATATACGGGGGCCGGTCTCTGCCGGGATGGAGAGAGACAGGCCGCGAATCCCGCCTGGTGATCCTTCTCTCTGTCTGTCATGCCATCGGTGGCTCCTCCCCCCTTCCCTACTCCCCTCCTGAGAGGGGGCGGGGCCAGGGCTGGAAGGGTGGCCCTGAGTCGAGTCAGTGAGAGTGCCAAATTTCTAGCTAATGCAGGGAGGGGGGAGTGGCCATGTGAGCCATGTGACAGGGAGGAAACACATGTGGAGACAGGTGGGTGTGTGTGTGGGGGGAGGAGCGGGGGGGGCTGGTGGTGACTGGATTGGGCTCACAGCAGAGCAGGGAGATCAGGTCCTGCCTTTATTACCGGGGGAAATAAGACGCGGAGGTACTGTAGGTGTCCCTGGATCTTCCGCATGCTAAACCTGACCGGCTTTCCCTTTGACAGCCCGAAATTGAATCTGCCTCGGCCACATATATCAGCTGATGTGCAATTACACGCAGCGCTCCGGAGGGGGGGGGGGGGTCCTGAATCTGACTCATCCTGGGCGGGGGCGGGCAGCTCCAGTCCCGCAGAGATACTGTCCTGCCGTGTGTCTGATTCTCCCTAGCCTGTTAATAGCTTAACCTAACATATTTCTTTTTTTTTTTTTACTTGAACCCTTCCACATAAGGCTGACATAACACATTCATAAACTGGACAAAACAGCGATCCCAAGATGGTGCAACAACCGATGTCAGTTTATGTCAAATCGGTAAATGTTACGACAGATGTTACCGTCATAGCATTTACAGATAAAAGTACAACAGTTTTATGTCATGCGACATAAGCTGACATCATCTGTTATGCCGTCATAACATCTGTTATGACAGTGCCATGTCAGCCTTATGAAGTGTTCAAGTAAAGGGTTACCTTTTTGGACAGGGGGTTGCCTATGATGGTCAATCGCATACAAATCAGTCGCTGACATCACAGGAAGCCTTCAAACCAGCGAAAAGGAAAAGTTCGTTATTCTGTAAGGCGTGCTTCGTGCCGCGCGCGGTGGAGTGTAAACGCATTAGCTGGGCTCCGCACACATGCGGTTGGCGGAACGGAGCCAAAGGTCGAGTAAGAAATTCGATTCGGAAGCCCTTTATCTCCCCCCCCCCGAACGGCCTGACTCACGACCGGTTTTCCAAGCAAACAAAACTATTTTCCACGACAGCGATACATAACAAAGCACCACCCACAGGTAACATTTGAATTACTGCGGGAGGGTGGAGGGGTAGGCAATTTGCATCCAATTGACCTTTTTGGGAAAGTCCGCCCTCGCACTACTTGGCCCCTCCCCTCGACACCCCCATGCAAGAGACCAAAAGTGCAACAACACACCACGCAGAGCCCTTTCAAAAGCAAGGGCCAAATCACCGAAGCAGAAACCATGGGATGGGGATTCACCTTGACTTTGCATGAAGGTCAGAAGCTTGTCACTGCTGCAGCCTAACATTGCGCTTAGCATGCGTACGCTATTACAGCATTATTCTTTCATCTCTGAATTGGGCTCAACCAGCCTTGCTTGTGCTTTAGGGCTGAGATTACCACGGCTGAGATGAACCGAGGGTAACCGTGGTAACTAGTTTCACACGGCCTGCTTGTTTTTATGCACTCTCTGGGCCCTTCCCACGCGCGGCTAGTTTTTAGGGGGAAAAGGTGTCGCGCGGCCGTGGTGACCCGGCGCTAACGGAAACGAAAAAGGGTAACCCCCCGTTTCTGACCGGCTCTCTGTGGGGTGGGGCGGGCCGGGAGGAGGACTGAACCCCGCCCGAATTTACACCCAAATTTCAACCGGCTGTCGAGATTGGCTCCGAAATGGCTCCTCTCAGAGCAGATTTGTGGCGGTTTGAGACGGAAAGCGAGAACGCGGCCCGCCACTTTGTTTACGCTGGGAGACGACGAGGCTGGACGGGCCGTTCCCATCGCTACGCGTTCTTGCGAGACGCCGCTGTAGGGCCCCTGAGCGCAGTGCATCAGGAAGACCGAAGCGCTTCGGCAAACATCAGGCCGCGCAGACGATCAAATGCGCTCAATTTAATCTGCGCCAGATACCCTGGATACGGGCGTAATACACTGCTGCTGGGTGGTGATTTAAACATCAAAAGTAATCAGCGCACACAAACGGAAAGAATGAAATGAGCGCATATTCAAAAAAAAGCATTTTCCAGAGAAAACAAAAAGATTTAAAACAGCTTTGCCCCAACTTTACAGTTCTGTTTCACCACTGCCGGATAAATATCAGTCGCATAAGAGCACAAAACCCACGCAGCGATAAGCCTCAGTGCTGGGGAGTGACTTGTATGAATGGAGGCTTGACGTTATCAGTCACAGAGTGGGGGGGGGGGGGTGATGATGTCATCATCTGGGATTTCATGCAAACGAGATGGCGCTTAGCGGTTATGCTGCTGCTCTCGTGATAATTTATCACAATGGCGGTCAGCGTGAGGAAGCGTGCCAGGGGGGTTTAGGGGCGAGGATAGTGGGCGTCGGGAAAGAGCCCCCCGTACCGGGAAAGAGTCGCCGTAACCGCGGAAACGGCGGCGCGGCGCTAACGGAACCCCCCACACCCCCGTCCGTTCTCGGACCCAGATTTCGCCGCGCCGCTCCGACCCCCGGCCCGTCTCAGAAAGGAGGCAGGCGAGAGCTTGGCGGCGGCCCGCCCGGTCTCGTCCCGCTCAGCATTGATTAAGACGCGTCTGGGGGAGATCGGCCCGCCTGGGCGGCGCGTCCTGCCAGGGGACGGCGCTGTGGCCAGCTCAGTGGGGTGAGAATGCAGCGCTGGCGCTGCCTCTGTGGTCATTCAGTCTCTGAGGACCGCTGGCACACACACCACAGAGTGGGCGAGGGGGGGGGGGGGAGAGAGAGGGAGAGAGAGAGAAAGAGGGAGAGAGAGAGAGACAGAGAGAGGACACAGAGTAGACACATAAAAACAGAGAAAGAGAGAGGACACAGAGAGACAGATTGAGACAGAGGGAGGGGGTGAGAGACTGAGAGAGAGAGAAGACAGAGCTACAGAGTGAAAGAAGAGTGGGGGAGAGAGAGAGAGGACAGAGGGAGAGGAGAGATAGGGGGAGAGAAAAAGCAGAGAGAGAGGGAGTGAAATAGAACTAGAAAGCACAAGAAAAATAGAGAGAGAGGAAAACAAAGGGGGGGTGCAAGACAGTGAGCGATAGAGAGGGAGGATGAGCGAGGGGGAGAGAGGGAAAGAGAGATAGAGGGCAATGCCATTATTGCCGCCATTACCATATTCATGCTTTGCAGCGCATAAGCACGGCAACAGTATCCACTGCGAGAATTAACCAATCGTTTAAATATGAACCTTCCCCTTAAACAAACCACAGAGGCCAACCGTGGAAATTGACAACATGCGTCGTGTTCCCTTCTTGGGTCCTTGCTTTTGCAGGGAACATTATGTACACCGGGATGTACTGCTTTCATTATCTAATTACACGTCCCCGTGCGCGAACCCCTCGCTGCTAATGGCCCGGAACAGGCTAATTTAAGCCCGGCTTCTACCGCCGGGTTTTAAAAAAAACCACAGCTGTGACATCACGGCCCGTACAGGAAGTTAGGCCGCTCTCTCCCGCTCAAACTGAGCCGGCCAGTCACGACACGGCGCCGCACGGTAGCTGAGCTTCCGCGTCATAATCTCCCCCAACGTTGCCTGTGGAAGCTTTACAGCAGGAAGAGAATTTAACTGCAGAAAACACTGCATCTCATAAACAACCAGGGACTTTTTTTTTTTTTTTTAAAACAATCCCCGTTTTACTGAAAAATTACAGAGGTTTAGTGCATTTATGTTGTGAAAAATCTGCCGTACATCAAAGGAAATTCCACTGAAGGCGCTCAAAATGGCCGCCGCGCCTTGGATAAAACACCCCTGGTGAAGAAGCCAGGTCCAGAGCTCAGAGAATGTTTTTTAAAAAGCTCGCGAGCCGAGTTTTGGCGGTCCCGGTATTTCGCAGGTCGTGCGGCGAGAGAGGACATTAGCCGCGCGACGCCCCGCTTCCCAGCGCCCGCGAGCATTTAAAATGAGCGATAACAGCCATTACCTTTACGGAGAGCCGCTATCACTGGGATGCAAATGCTAGCCGTAATTGTATACCATTAGGGGAGAGTGCGCTTTCCGCCAAATACCCGCCAATTTTAGAATCCTGCGATTCCACAGGCAGAGGCGGGGGGGGGGGGGGGGGTTTCAAGTTTCGCGCGGCATCATACAGGAGGCCCATCCGGTCCTGGAGGAACCAGGGCAAGTTCGGTTTGCGGCGGTTCGCGGAAACGCTCCAGAACAGCCGAGATCCTTGATTCCGTACTTTGAAAGTACTAATAATAGTGAGAGCGGGCCCCGTTTCTGCCCCATGCCGCAGCGGGTGGATCTCGGAGCTAAAATGGAGGCCGCTGCCACGGTTTCTGAGGCCTGGCTGTGGATGTGGGGCGCTGAGTCTGTGTCCTGTCGCGGCTGCGCGTTAGCGGGGGCGAAAGGTCGAATGCCTTCGACTTCTGGTGAGCCGTTTTTTTCCAGACAGGCGCCATTTCACAGCTGTGCACTCACACACACACACACAAACACACACACACACACACAGACGCACACACACACACACACACACAGACACACACACACACACACACACACACACACAGGAGGGGAGGGCGGGAAGACGCGCAGCTGCACACGCCCTCATTCTGCTGCTTACACAAAATGGCCGACCGCGTGACACGCAAGTCACAGCACGAGTGCAAAGGCGTGAGCCTTTACCTATGAAATGCTTTCGTCTCCCAGTAAGATCAGCTCAAGACGTCTTGTAAGACTGAAAGTGATGCGCGCAGACTGTAATTGCACCACCAAGCCGTGCTGAAACAAGTCAGCCTCATTACTGAGAAAGATATGATTTATAATCACAGAACCTTTCACTTTAAACATCCTGGACTCAAGCAACGCTCCTCTTTTACTCTGACAATGAAGCACAAGTGCTCAGCTTTTCCTCTCCGAGTACAGCTTAGTGACTCTCGCCATCGCAGAAATGAATTCAACTCTGCGTTTGAAAGCCAGACTTGCATTTGTCTGTGAGGCCTCGTCTCTCTTCAGCTGAAGCCTTGGAGAGCGGACGTTAATAAAAGGATCTCAGGTGAGTACGCGGGGAATAAAAACCTTTCTGTGACGGACAGTGCACACTCGTGTTCCTCCCACCCTCCTGGTCTCCTTGACGCCCGCCCTGCCTCGGCGACAAGCCCGGTCCCGCACCAGACCTGGGAACACGTCCTCGCTCCGCCAGGTCACTGAGAGGAGAGACGGAAAGGCCCGCACCGCGCCGTGCGCTACCCAGCCCTGCCTCTCTCAGGCCCAGCCTGGGAGTTCATTAAGGCGACCGAATCAGCTCCCGCCTGAGCTTTCTGCTCTCATTTAAATCAGTCACCCTGCTCAGAAGCCAGGGGGAGGAAGTAAAAAAAGAAGCAGGAGGCTTTTTAGAAAACTTTTTCCAGGTTGTCAGCGATCCTTTAGCAGCTTGTCAGGCCTAATAAAGGACCACGGGTCCCTGCCAGATGTTTCCCCCTGGACGTCGCCGCGGAAACGGCGGTAACCCAGTTTTTCCGCGCGTCGCGCCTCCGGCGGTACGGGCTTGGGCCAGACGGACCGCGCCGCCTTCGCCGCCGTTTCCCCGACAACCAGCCCCGCCCGCGGCGCCCTCCTCCTCCTCCGTCCGCGGTCGCCGGGACCCATCTGGGACGACGGAAACTGAGCGTCGGTCGTTTGCTCTGGCCTTCCGCGGGCTTTTTACGGCGTCGCCGTGGGAAACGGCGGCGGCGGCCATTTTACCGGCGGCTCGGACGGCGCGCCGCTAATGAGGCCGTCGATTATTTCCGCGCCGGCACTCCTAACGTCGGGGAGGCGAGTCTTCCGCAGCGAACACCTTAACCTCTTTCGCGCGTTCGGCGTCATAAAACTAAAACTAAAACCCACACTCTGGAAGCTATGAAGTATTAGCATGAGCGGCGCGGCGGTTTCCCGCGCGTTGGCGACGTGAAGGACGGCTCAGGCGGAGTACCTGTGAAAGCCCTGGATTACCGCGAGCTTCCGACAGCCGCGCGTAAATGCGCCCAGCGCGTTTCCCGCTAACGCACAGGGTCAACAACCGGGCGTGTCGTCATTTCAACGGCGTCGGGGGCACTGTGCTATTAGCAGGGGTTTAAGCAGCGCTATTAAAAGGGGATTTAACACAGAAGCAAACAGAATTATCCGCCTGGCTTTAATTACTGTAAACATGCAATTCGCCGCATGAGGAAAAAAAAAAAAATTAAAATGGCCGCCGAGCTTGTTTGTACGCCGGGGAGCGAATCTTTCAGACGAAGTCCATTTCTTTTCTTCTTTAATACTTTTTCGAAAAAAAACCTCGGGAATTCCCTCCTCTCCAGAACTCCACTGCACGCAGCCGGTCACAGTGATTGGGGTGAAATATATTCCATGAAAAATGCATAGAATGCCCTCGGTTCTTGGGGGGGGGGGGGGGGGGGGGGGGGGGGGGGGCTATCGAGAACAACGCGGTTACCTCTGAGAAATACTTTTCTTCCATTTCGGTTAGTGCTCGGCGGGCAGAAAGCTTCACCCGCGGAGGCAGAGGCGACCTCAGGACTGCTTGGTATTGCGGACTGCGCGGCCGCGGTCCTGACAGAGATGGGACCTGGCACCGGCTTTGTGGAGGGGAATCGAAATGCGCGGGGGGGAAGAGGGGGGGGGGTGCCGCCCGTCGCTGCCTCTTTCAAATCACCTTTTACTGCGAGAGGGAGCGGCGCTCCCAAAAAAAGGGCGCTCGTCCCGATCCGCTCGCCTCCGAAGCGAGCGGGATGGGCGATCTCTCGCCCCATGAACCGATGCGTAAACGAATAAACTGATCTCCCCTCCTCTTTATCCCGGCCGTGGCTCCGCTTACGGTTTAGGGGAGAAGTGAGAAGCCGGTCGGCCGTAACCCGAACCTTTCGGAGCGGTCCGAACGCGGCGCGCGCAAGAGAGAGAGGGGCGAGACGGAGAGCGAATCGGACGCGGGCGCCGGCTCGCCTGCTTCCGAGTTTTGGCGGTCTGCTTGAGGGGGAGGAGAGGTCAGGCGGCACCTACCTGGCACTGGCACGGGCTTAGCGACGTGCTACATTAGCGCCCCGCGGCTAAAGAGGCTTTAGGGTACCTCCCTGGGGTACCTGAACAGAGCAGCTAGCAGTCTGTACCCCAAAAAGGCACAGGGAATGGGAAACAGTGAAGAAACTCCACCTTCACAGGGCGGGGTTAGGGCTGTTAACAGTTAGTGTCAGAATATCCCCTTAAAAAGCTAAATGAAACGGTAAAACTGTAGCCTGTTCCTATTCCAAGCCGCCAGTAAGCTATAGGGCCGCGAATGTCAGCCAGGCCAGCATTAAATATCTCCATTAATATTTAATATTTAATCTCCAAAAAGCATAAAATGGCAAGAGTGGTTTTAAAGCCAGTGATTGAGCATATGCGTGTGTGTGTGTGTCTGCATGCATGTACGTGCACGCGTATGTGCACACGCGTGTGAGCGCGTGCGAGGAATGACAGCCATTTTGTTCCGCTTGGTAAATATTTACCACGTTCAGAGACGGCGACGCAGAGCGCTTTGAAGGGGATCTGAGCGAAGGATGTAAGCTCCTTAAAATTCAGCAAGGGGGGCTCCCTCGGCGATGCTGTCGCGGGACGCCGCGAGGTCTCGGCCCCCGACGTCCAATCAGAACCTCCGAAGCCCTGAGCGCTAATCCGCGTGGGGCGCAGCGGGAAAACTCGACACGCCGCGTCTGGCTGATTAGAGGGGAAAGTCGGGGGGGCTCTGAGCCCTCAGATGCACAACACGCTCACCAGGACCTCGCCATGCCGAATGAGTGTCACAGGCCTTTACTAAGGAGCGGGTGCAGCTCCCACCAGGCTTTTCCCACATGAACACATGCAGAACACAATCAAACCCAACCAGTGCGCTTTATTTAAAGCCCGAGCTCAGTGTTCTTACAGCATGGATTCAGCGCGGAGGCAAGTGTGTGTAATGAGTGAGTTGGATGGAGCGGATTCTCGTCGGGGGAAGCCGGGCGCTCGGACGCCGCCGGGCGGGACGGCAGAGTTTTTTTTTTAAAAACCCGACAGGTGCCCCCTCCGCCCGGTTCCGGGGAGCTCGCCCGCTCCATCCCCACCTCCGCCCCGCGCTCCTCCCCACCCTGTCGGTAAACGGTGCTTTACCCCCGTCGCGATCGCGCCGTCTGACGGGGGGGGGAGGCGGGGGCTGGGGGGGATAACGTACGGGGCTCACCTTGAAAAGTCCTTGCAGGATCTCTGAGCAAACACAAGCGGGCGGATCGATGCGAGTAAAAGCGCTCGTTATTCGGTTTTGTGGATTTTTTATTCTTTTTTTTTTACGGCGTGGAGCCGGAGTTGCCGTGCGACCGGGCGCTGGGGGGTGCCGGGGCAATAGGCGTCCTGTAACGTGCCTGACGCCATTAATCTGTGTGTAATCTGGGTGCAGGACCCGTTGCTCGTAAAGGGACAGCTGCAGGTTCGATTGGCGGACGTGACACGGCAGCAAACGATACTCAGCAGCCTATAACTTCAACTTCAGCTTCTTCAGTTAAGCCTGCGCACATGGAGAACACGATAAAAATCCACGTGCAGCGTGCAGTGCTTCGGATATCGCTGCCTGCAATGCCAGGGGAACGAGGCATCGTTTCTCCTCCTCTTGCGCGGGTAATGCAAAGGGAGAGGTGCGACCCAAAGGTCAACAGAGCACGGGACGTTACGCCTGCGTGCAGCCACGGCGGATTGCCGCAGAGAGCGTTCGTTTTGATCGTGAGGCCAGACTTCCACCGTGCGGTCCGATGAATCATACTCAGAGCCGCTGTCTGATGTCTGATAAATTTAGGCTTCAAATGATGTCATTAAACAGTCAACACAGCCGCACAACGCCCCTGATGAGGGGGAGGAAGGGGGGGGGGGGGGCGGCTCACATGGCTGAACATACCGACAGTCCGTGCGCTGCCAAAGAATGAAGAGGCTTGCGTGCTTATGATCTGCCTCGCTGTAACAGAGACGTCTACGGTCTCAAAAGCAGCATTTGTTGATGCATCGGAAAATATCTGGAACAACCGTATGCTCGTTTCAAGTGATTCAGGCTAAATTCCAAGCGGCAGGAGATTGACTCCGGAATCGAACCCGTGACTTCCTGGTCGCCAGCCTCGCCCTTCCTTTGATTCGTCCGAGCCCCCCTCGAGCCGCTGCTCGCCATCTACAGCTGCTGGCGGAGATATCAAAGCGCCGCTCGGCACCGTGTAAACCCGCAATAAGGCCTTACGAAAACTCATAAAGTGTCACGTTCCTCTGCTTTTTTAAATTCCCTTTCTAACCGCTCGCGTAATTAACTAGGCTAATGCTGAACACGCATTTCGCCCTTTTTTAAAATTCCCCGCTCTTTCTCTTCTCCGCTGTTGCGAGGAAGTCTCGCCGAGTGACAAGTCACACCGACAAAAATAAAAATAAAAATGGAGGATGTTTAGTCCTACCCCCCGCCGCGCTTCCGTGCAGCTCGTGCGGCGCGGGCGCACGGAAAATAAGCGCGAGGGTAGATCACTGCAGTTGAAGACTGCCTGACGTTGCGCGTCAGACAGTTTGACAACGCAATTGGATGTTTAGCAAACGGCGAAGGCCTCGAGCGAGCGAGCCGGGGTGCTACGCTGACAGCTAGGCTACGCCCGTCTCTTCGCAAAGAGCTTTTGAGATCTGACGAGTCAGGGAAAAAAAAAACAAAAGCGATCGATTAGGGGAACGCTTAATCGATGGCTTGCGATCCGCGAGAAATCCGACGGCTGAGAAGGGATCGGGCGCGGTCGAACTTTAGCGTCGCCTTTGTTTTCTTCCATTTATCGCGTTCGCCCCCCCCCCCCCCCACTTCTCGCCCCGCAAAATTTCGCCCATAAATTGCGGCGGGGCGGTGAGCCGCCCGCAGCTGTGGGTGAAGTGGCCCGTGGTGCGCGGGGGGGGGGGGGTAAACAAACCCCGTCACCGGTGGGCCCGCTCCTAAACTGACGCGGGAAACCCGCAGCGTAAATCAGTGGCTAATAAATATGAACGGGGAAAGCGTCGGAGTTAATAAGGACGGCTGAAAGGCTCCAGCGAAGTCTGACCCATTGTCTGCTGCTTGCCGGGGGGGTGTGGGGGGGGGGGGGGTGTACCGGAGAATCTCAGAGCAGTGGGGGGGGGAAACCCAGCGGAGCGAATCGAAGTCCAGAGACCTTTATGAAATGTCACACATGTACTTTGGAATGTGTCTGTGTGTCTATGAGTGTGAGTGTGAGTGTGTATGTGTGAGCATGTGTGTGTGTTTGTGCGACTGTGAGTGTGTGAGTGTGTGTGTGTGTGTGCACATGCAGGGGGTTGAGGCCTTGGAGGAGCTGAGAAGTCTGAAAGCATGCAAAAGCACAGCTTCGCCTGTTGTTGCGTATAACAGGATGTGACCAACACTTTGACACAATCTACACAGCAGCCATTCTTTTCATATTGACTTGTGCTTCCATTCTAATTGCTTCTGTGCTCCGGCAAACAATGACATCCCCCATTGTACTAAAACGGGAACAGCACAGAGACAATAATGCACAGTGGCAAAGGATATGAATAATATCACTGGTGTGAAAGGAATCGCAGACGTCCTCCGGTGACTGACATTTCTGTTTTTAAATATGCATTCGTGACATAAATGTATGTAACTGCATGTACGCAAGTAATCAACAGGCACCATAAATTCATTTTCTTTAAAAAAAAATAAAGTAAATGAATAAAATACTTTCTTAGAAGGATGAGAAAATTGTGCCTTAGAAATATTAGCCTCACTCCCTTTAATCAAGCTCCAATACGTAACATGGAAAGATTAGGGTTTATCTAATTGAGTTCACTGCTGGAGATCTGAGGGGCCGCCTCATTACCGAAAGGCATGGAAACATCAGCCCTGTTCACATTTGTATTCCGCACATTTCTGCAGTCGGGGAAATGGTTTTTTTTTTTTTTTTTTTTTTTACAGAGGGCTGGGGTCTGCTAGTGTTATTGAGAGCTGGGGATGGGGAAATTTAATGGACAATCATTCAACCATTTCTAATCACAGAATCATATTTTACCAATTACTTCACTTATTATTGTTATTATTATTATTATTATTATTATTATTATTATTGCAGCAGTAGTAGTAGAAACAGTATTAGCAGTAGAAGTAGTAACAGTAGTAGTAGTAGTAATAGAAGTGGTGGCAGTGCTGTTAATTGGTGGCTTTTAATTAGTAGTTTAATTAGCAGGTGCTCTTATAGAGGGTTACTCACAAGGCCATTGACACTCAAGTAAACACTGTGTGATAAGGGGCTTGGTTACAGGACAGGCAGTAACACGGCATTGCTGTGCGACAGCAGGCCCATCTCCACTGACTGTCTAAACAAAGCAATCCCGCCAGAAGCACACACCGGGCGAGCCGGTTAGCCGAGCCGCTTGACCCGGCTCCGGCCGGCCTTGAGAGGGAACGAAGGCTCGCCGAAAATAAAACCAAAGGCGCGAACGATGGGTCCCTGAGGGGCAGTGAGTCATCAGGTGCGCCCCCCCCACACAAACGCCCCCCTTAGCTAAGCTTCCCCTGGGGTCGTTTCTCTTCCTTTCCCTCCCTATCCACAGGTTAACAAAAACCCCCAGGCTTCAGTGCACAGATACATGTTCAACCATGAGGTGAATAGTTCTTCTAACTCAGACCTATAGCAAGGAAACTTTTAAGGCCATGTCCCATTAAGACGTACAGACGAGATTGTAGCTTCTGTTATTGTGGTGCTGCGACCTGACAAAAAACAAACACCCCCCCCAACCCAACTTAAAAAAAAAGGCCCCTTCTTCATGCGCTCATCTGAAATAACGTGAAGATGTGCTGACATGCCTAATTAACCTTCGCTCCTTGCTGACGGAAGCCTCCTCTAGGAGAGGGACGCGTATGATGACCGGTCTGCATGAGGACGCTATCAGCGGGAAGACGCTCTGCTTGTCGCACAAGACGGAGCGCCGTTCTGGCGAAGGAGCCGGGGAGAGCTGACTTCCTGTCTCCGCGCTGACTTCCTGTCTCTGAGAGCGCATGTCAGATCAGCGCAGGGGAACTGTCGGTTGCGCCGAGGCGAGGGGAGCGCTTCTCTTCTCCTCCCCCGCTGCGCTCTTCCCCCGGACGCGAAAGGCCCCGCGCTTGGCCCCCCGGCGCCGTCCGCAAAGCATTGTGGGTCTGTTGCTTAGCGATGGAGCCGAGACGAGAAATTCGTTTTTTTTTTTTCCCCGAAGGACACGCAGTGCGGCGAAGCGGGGACCGTGGAGAGGTCACGCGCGGACGCCCACCCGTTCCAGGGCAAGCGCCGCGCAGACAGGAAGATCCCGGTTCTGTCCATCGCGACCGCGGGTACCATAAAAAAAAACAACATGCATCGAGTAAAATCATCTGAAGCTAACCTGCCTAATTTGATGTTTGATGTACCTTCCATTCATATGGAGGGGGTATGTACAGACGCGGCTCGCTTAAGGGCATTAAGGGCCGTGTCACGCCACGGATTTGAACCCGCAACCCCTCTAAAAGCCCTTCGCGGCAATAAGTACCATTACATTAATTTGTGGCATTAGTCAGAGCTCGGACTTGTCCATTCGTTCTCCTCCTTTGTTGCTTCAGGGCGGTTTCCTTATGTAAGAGCACTCAAGACAACCTCCCCGAAATGATTATCCCCCCGCAAATCATCCCATTATGTTACAGCCCGACGCACTTTGAAGTGGCGGCCGGAGCGTAATTTGCGCCTCTGCCGGGAACATTTGGGCTTTGTGCTGAGGCGGTGCTCGAAGGCTGAGGAGAGGAGCATGAGTCAAGGCCAATTACCGGGCCCGAGCTGGGGGAGAGGGGCGGGCGAGAGCCGGCTCAGGCGGGGACTGCTGAAATATGAATGGGCCCGCGTGCGACTGCGACCCGCGGCTCTCCATTCCGGCTCTCCATGGAGGATCAATGAGACTTGCGGGTCAGAGGTCGAAACAACACTTGAATCGCCCCTCCCCTCCCCTCTTTTCTTTTTTTTTTTTTGTTGTTGCTAGGTTTGATTTCTGCTCTGATACATGCTGGGTTTTTTTCCCTGCTGGTGAGACAATAGTAATCAAAGGAAAAAGATGGTGGCCACCAACAGCTGTATCTCTGCTGCCCCTCTCAGGCCGCTAGCTGCAACTACAGCTGGATGCTCCTCACTCACTCTCCTCTTTTTCACTCTCTATCTTTCTCTCTCCCCTCTCCTCTCCTCTCCCCCCTCTTTCAGTCTCCCTCTCCCTCTCTCTCTCCTTGCCCCCGCCCCCAGTTCTGTACTGCTGCTGCTGTAAAATGCCTTGGTTGGGGGGGGCGGGGGGAAATGGGGTGTCCCTGCAGCAGGAGAAGAAACGCATCCAATAATGGCCCCCTGTCTCACAGAGGGCCTAATAACATTAACTGCTCTCTGCCTGCAACACCCACTTCTGCAAAGCAGCCGGGGGGAGGGGGAGGGGGATTGGGGGGAGAGTTTGGATCCAATTAGATTCGTTCTCTTTGCAGCCCGTCAAGCCAAGTATAAGCAGCAATAAAGAGATAAACAGGAGGGGGGGGGGGGGACACCACGCGTGCTTCTCCTCTGCTCCGCTGGAGGAGAGCGAGGCTGCGGCCGCTCTCCACGGTGCTGAAACAGAGCAGGAAGTGGAGGGGAGCCAGCCTGCGGCCGCTCTCCACGGTGCTGAAACAGAGCAGGAAGTGGAGGGGAGCCAGCCTGCGGCCGCTCTCCACGGTGCTGAAACAGAGCAGGAAGTGGAGGGGAGCCAGCCTGCGGCCGCTCTCCGCGGTGCTGAAACGAAGCAGGAAGTGGAGGGGAGCGAGCCTGCGGCCGCTCTCCGCGGTGCTGAAACAGAGCAGGAAGTGGAGGGGAGGGCAGGCGGGTGGCACAGACAGAGCAAGTGCTGGGCCGCTGTCCGGGGTGCTGAAACGGGAGGTCAGATCGCCCCTCACTATGGTGCGTCGAGAACAGGGGTGCTGGGGGCTGTTAGGGGCTGTTAGCCTACACTATGCAAACTGTGGAGGACGGGGGGTCCGCCCCGAGGCCAGGCGGCCATGCCTACCGAATTATTCGTTAAAAAAATGGCTATTTAAAAAAATAATAATAATGAAGAAAAAGAGAACTAGGGCAGGGTGTGCAGCTCTGCTAAAAAAGTAAAGCGGCGTGCAGCTGTTTGGGGTACTGAGCCAGGGACCCTGTCCCACGCTGCCAAATAAAACACGCACCTCGGGCTGCATCAGGGAGCGCCGTCTTTAACTGGCTGCAGAGAGTGAGCCGGGCAGCTGCCTAATGGAATAACTCAGAGCGAAGCTGAGCCTCAGTTCTGCCCGTTTCCAGGCTAAAACAAACCATCCGCAGGCCGCGTAGTTTAGGGGTTTTTGTTTTTTTTGGCAACATATTTTTTTTTTTTTTTTTTTTTTTGTTCTTCAGGCTGTGTATATTCTCCCCGGGACCATTTCGATAGTCAGATGGACCTGGTCAATGGAAAAAAATCAGCTTTGAAATCTATGGGATCTCTGAGCTCTGCGCCAAAGGAAAGACTGCAGCATCAAATGGGCCTCCAAACAGACTGGATTTCAACCAGATTTCATTTTATTTATTTTTTTTAAGCAGAAGGTCAACACAGCGCAAGGCCTGACATTCCGTTCCTTTTTAAGAACGCAGCGAGCGTGCAGACATCTTCGCCCCGGCATCACGAGCGCATCGATCGCCCTCTCTCTTTTTCTCCCGGCTCACTTCCTGGTTTCGGCAATTCGCCTTCATTGACTTTAACGGCGGCGTCCGTCGATTGGGCGCTAACGCGGCCGGTGTCGGGATCTCCGCTGGCGCGCGACGCGCCCGGGATCCACATACGTCCGTCTGTCAGCTCGCAGCCGGCTCACCGAAGGCTCCGGTGTAAAATAAAGCGATACATATTCACGGTAGGACGCGTCTGGGGCCCGGGCTGCGCGGCGCGGCTCGGCGAGCTTTTTAGATTAGCTTTCCATCCAAAATCGTTAGCCGCCCTATTGAACATAATTGGCCAACTGAGCCAAATTAGTCACCGGATTGGATGAGTTTAACCCGTCCCCTTCCTGGTCCCCGAGGCTCCTCTTCCTGGTCCGCTTCCTGGCAGCTGCGGCGGATACTGCTGCGGTGGCAATCTCCGCGCAACCGGCTCTGCAGCTGTGAAGCGCGATATGAAAAAATGAAGTAAGCTAGTTTTTCTCTCCCCCCCCCCCCCCCCCCTTTTACTGATGACAGCGCAGCGGGCCACATCTGTTCAGCCGCGGCGTGCAATCGGCGTGCTGATGTGGCGCTTCTCCCGCTCGGAGCGTGTGCGTGCGTGGCGGGCGGGCGGGAGGGAGGGAGGGGCCCGGTCACGGAACGCGACCCCGCCGGGGTTTCCGCCGAGCCGCTGGCGGACACCCGTCGTTTCGGCTGTTCGAAACGCGCCTCTCTCGAGAAGTGGAGTCACCCCCCCTACACAGGAGCGCACTGTTATGCGGACTTGTGTGGGAGCACACGCCTGGTTTTCTTCTTTTTTGGTGTATTATTTTCCAGTGAAACTGATTTGCCGACACCCTTTGCTCAGCCTCTGAGTGGGTGACGTGCGCAGCAGGTGTGTTGTAGTGCGTCGCCGGCTGTGTGGAGCTCTCCTGCGCAGCGGGAGGCTGTGTGGAGCTCTCCTGCGCAGCGGGCGGCTGAGTGGTGCAGCCGGGGCAGCGCGTGTTTGTGAGAGCGCCGGCGCGGCGCCCCCTGGAGTTCGGTGTGGCGAGCGCAGCTCCACTCCGCCGCCCCGCTGTTATTTACCGTTTACCCCCCGAGGCTCCGCGCCGTGCCGCGTCACTCAGAGTCACGCCAGCTCGCCCAGCGAGAGAGCTCCTGCTGACTGGTCAAACGCGGCGGTGGGGGCGGAGCAGCAGCGAGGCATTCTGGGACAGCTCCCCAGAGGAACGGCTCTCCGGGTGGCAGGTGGCGTGGGGGCGGGGGAGTAAGGTCCGGTGCGGGGGAAGTGGGGACGAACGTCCCCGGTGGCGAGAGCCGGATGTGCCCCACAGCCGGGGGGGCAGGAGCTCGACGGCGCCCTCTGCAGGCTGCTCCAGGCAGCGCTTCCACAGCTCACGGATGTAATTATGCCACTGCCCCCGGAGGCCCAGGTGATTGCGCTCACACACAGATTGGCGGCTTATCTGGCGGCTCACCGCTGTCACGCGTGTGTACAGGGCTGCGGAACAAAGCCGCCGACCGTGCTGGCAAATCGTTTCCTGTGTTGGGCGCAGACTTATCCCTCTAATCCATTTCAGTGTGCTCCCCTAAAAGCATGTCCTGCAGCACAGCAGATATGATCTTGCGTGTCACACTGGCAGAAACCCTAGCCTCAGCTGAAGATGCATTTTGGCCCGTTTTCCAAACCCCTCTATAGAAATGGCCAGTTTGTTTGCCCATGTTTGGCAAGTGCACTCAACAGAAAGGTTGCAGGTTCAAATTCCTGGCTAAGGCGCTGGAATCTTACCCTTAAGCAAAGAATTGCACATGCATTTGGTTCTGTGCATATTCTTATGAATGAGCGGTGAATATTTTAAATGCGCATGCATAGTAATCAGCTCAAACTACTGCACTGAGCCGAGCTTTATCACGCATGCAGCCCATCAGTAGTACATTTGCACATGCATGTAATAAACTGCATGAGCCAGAGGCAGAGAGCTGTCTCAATGCCGTCTTCCGCAAATTTGTTTGCGATTTCTTGCGCTGGTTCACCAGCCTGATGTCCAGTACGAGCAGTCTATAAACCCTCCGTGTGGATCAGTCTCTTAGAGGCTACCTGTGAGAAACTGGCTCTTTCTTTGGGGTTTTTTTTTTCCAAGTGAAAAGACTGATCTTTAAAAAAATAACCCACAGGTGCCGTTTCCCAGCACAGCTATTTCTGCAGCCTGGACACGGCTAGCAGTAATCTCTCATTCTCCACACCTACAGCTGATTACAGAATAAATCTGCGGCCAACACAGGAAACGATTTGCCAGCACGGTCGGCGGCTTTGTTCCGCAGCCCTGTACACACGCGTGACAGCGGTGAGCCGCCAGATAAGCCGCCAATCTGTGTGTGAGCGCAATCACCTGGGCCTCCGGGGGCAGTGGCATAATTACATCCGTGAGCTGTGGAAGCGCTGCCTGGAGCAGCCTGCAGGGGGCGCCGTCGAGCTCCTGCCCCCCCGGCTGTGGGGCACATCCGGCTCTCGCCACCGGGGACGTTCGTCCCCACTTCCCTGCACCGGACCTTACTCCCCCGCCCCCACGCCACCTGCCACCCGGAGAGCCGTTCCTCTGGGGAGCTGTCCCAGAATGCCTCGCTGCTGCTCCGCCCCCACCGCCGCGTTTGACCAGTCAGCAGGAGCTCTCTCGCAGGGCGAGCTGCGTGACTCTGAGTGACGCGGCACGGCGCGGAGCCTCGGGGGGTAAACGGTAAATAACAGCGGGGCGGCGGAGTGGAGCTGCGCTCGCCACACCGAACTCCAGGGGGCGCCGCGCCGGCGCTCTCACAAACACGCGCTGCCCCGGCTGCACCACTCAGCCGCCCGCTGCGCAGGAGAGCTCCACACAGCCTCCCGCTGCGCGGGAGAGCTCCACACAGACGGCTACGTGCGACAATACACCTGCTGCGCATGTCACCCTCAGGGAAAGCAGTTTCGCGGGAAACTAACAACAATAAAAAAGGAAAAACAGGCCCACAGACCCTGAGGAGAACAGAACACGTCCCTTTGAGGGGAGGGGGGTGGGTTCCTTTTCTCCTAAGTGCATTCATACCTTCATGAAACAGTCTTCAAAAAGTGGCAAAAAGTGTAAACCCAGCGCGTTAGCTCCTGATTATCCTGAGTTTGAGGGTGTCAAACGAAGTGTAATGTCATCTTGCGATCCAACGCAGATTGCCCCCAAAACACAATTATGTAAAACAGTGGCACACTATCACCAACAACGCTCCGATGCTCTAACTTCAGAAAACAAAAACACTTTACATAACGGCAGTACTGTACCAGCGTTACATAAGAACCATTCAAGTATTGCATAAGTATGGCCTCTTAAACAGTCCTTACTGTATGAAAAACTCACTGTATTAAAAACAATAATGAACGACTCGCACTTCGCTTAAGTTATTACACATGCAGCCAAGGTGCACACAGGTACAGAACTCAGCATATCCAAGGCTCCATTCTATGACATACAGTTGTTGTACTTCTACTGTGGAGTGGTTTTGATACCATGTGATTTCACCCAGCGAAGTCCTGATACTGCCGCAGCCAATCAGAAGCTGAAATGTCAACTTCACGGTCACACGGTGGGGGGCGGGGGGCGACGGTTAAGTTTAGCGTCGCCGTCGGTGACACGGCGTCACCACGGGAACGTACTGTAAGCGCGGTCGTAACTCAAAAGCAGTGCCCCCCGCCCTCCTCCATCCCCCCTCCTCCATCCCCCCCACCCCCCCCAGGCCCGATCACACTGTTCCCGCGTAGCAATGAAAAGACCATCTGCGGGGGGGATTAATATTTCAAAACATGTCAGAGTGATTCACGGCCGGTGCTCTTAAACGAGCAGCATGCTAACGACGAATCGCGTCCTTGCTGCGCGATTTCCATTAATCTCCGAACCCTAATCACCGCTCCGCGCGGAAAAGAGAGACGCGTCACGTCGACTGGAAACCCGCTTCGAAGGCTTCCGACGTGCCCCCCCCCCCCCTCAGGTTTCCGAGAGCGCCCGTCCGCGTCTTTAATCGGTTTCCGCGGGAGACGCCCGTCCGCGCGCGCTGCGTTTCCCCCGGTCACGGCCGCGCTCGCTCGTAGCTTTTTGCTTCCCCGTCAAGAAACCGCAGGGGGGGGGGGGGGGGGGGGGCGGGGGCGGGGGGGGCTCTAATTCGAACGGGAATACCGGCGGGAGCTCTAATTGGCGCGTCGGACTTGGCCGCTCGGAAAGAGTTTGGCCGCGCCGACGCGATGCCCGACGAAGGAACGTTAGCCTGCTAACGAACGGGAGCGCATTTCTGCGGCCGTTCCCCCCGCGACGATAATGCGGCTTAGCGATCGGCTCTATGTTAATATGGGGGAGCGCGCGGCTTTGAATGCGCAAGTAGCTTTTTTTTTTTGGAACGGAGGGCGAAGCCAGCGTTTTTGCCTTGATTCAGGCGAGTGGATTGGGCCTCGAAATGCATCGAGGAGAAAGAAGGCCTATTCCGTAAGAAGCCCTTGCCTTTCAACTTTCCCAAATTACAACTTTTCAGTATTTTATTTTATTGAATTATTATTATTTTTTATTATTGGGGGGCTGCAGTCAATGACCATACAGAAATAGCCCAAGGGATGAAAGGGGGGGGGTGGAGGGGGGGTTTCTCAGCCCTCCAAAAAAAAAAAAGCGATTTGGACAGCAACCAAAGTGTTATCTCCCGGCTCGGCTGAGCGATAAGCAAACGACACCTTTAATCTGCGAGGGTGCGCAGGATCGTGTTTGACAATCTGCGATTTCTCCGCGCCCCCCCGGTTCCACATCGCACCCCTCGGCCCTCGTCCGCGGCCGCGTAATCGCGCGAGTCCGAGCTCTAATTGCGTGTCCGGTCCAATTAGACGAGCCGGCGTCCGAGTAACGGACGGGCCGGCCGCGGCCGCGTACCCATCCGGGTCTGAAGCGATTAGCGCGGCGGCACGGCAGGCGGCTAACCGGAGCATGCGGCCCCCCCCCCGTTTGAAAGCGAGTGGCCGCGCCATGTTCCGAGGGGCGGGCCGAGAGACGGGTCGCCGGCGGCGACGACGCGTAGGTGCGCAGACGGGGACCCCGTATTTCTGAGCACGTCGTAGAAGAAGTAACGCTACTTCTGCTCCGACGTGCTCGTAAAAAACGCAGGTCTGAGCAGAAGTAGCTTCACGGCGCTGACTGAACACGCCGCGCGCCCGTATCGGGTCTGGCCGCGGTCGACGGCCGCTCCTCTGCTCGCCGTTTCCCCGTTTCCGGGGGAGACGAAGGACCTGCGTTCCCGCGTCTCTCCAAATGGGCGACCTCTTCCAGCCCACGATCGCAGACGCCCGAGAGCGCTAAACCCGCCGTAATTCCTCACAGCTCGTGGCCAGGGCGAAGAGGTCCAGCCAAAGGCCGCGGAAGGGGCTAGGGAGCGCATCCGACGGTATCCTAACGAGGATTAGGACCGGGGGCCGGCCTCCGTCCGAGTTTCGCCCCTAAATGAATGCGAGCGGATGGGATGGATTCTGTCGGCGCTGCGCTAACTCCCCGTTTGGCAGATGGAAGCGGCTTCATTAGAGGCCCGTCGCGGCGTCGGCCGAGGCCTGCGGAGTCAGCGCTTTCTGAAAGAATGCACCGCGCTTCCCGCTCAGCCCTCGGAAGGAAACAATGCGCCGGCCGTCTTCCCCCCGGCAGGAGAATAATGCGGCGGAAGTGCAGCCGAGGGGGTGATCATTTCAGAGTGCGGCAGCGGCGCTACGTGCTCAGGGCTCCCTCTCGGTGCGCTGGATTATTCGTTCCTGTAGGGTTGTCGGACGTGAACGATAAGGTTCCACTGTCGGGCTGATTCGGTGGTGCGCTTAGAATCGAGGTGGTGGGGGGGGGGCTGCGAGAGGTCGTTAAAACTGGGGAGCGAGGGTACTGTATGTCTGGTATACAGAAAAGAAACACGTAGATAAAATGGTGGCGTCTATGAATGACGAGCACACCCTGACCAGGCTAGGCTTTGTCCACGACCCTCCATTTTGTGCCTGGCCCATCCAGTTTCCCTGCGGGAGGTAAAGGCGCACCAACAATGCACGCGGGACGGCGCGGCTTTCTGCAAAAGGCCACCTCCGCTGTGTTTCTGTTTAGGGCCCCCCTCGCGGCAGCTCAGAACAGAACAGAGCTCCGGGCACAGAGGCCCCGCCCCCTCCCGCGGAGGAGAGCGGCGGTCTAGCGAGGGAGAGGCTCGTCGAGAGGGGAGGGGGGCGGGCACTCTGAAAGGAGAGGGGACGCGGGCTCGTTCGGCCGACTCAAACCGAAAAAGCAGGTCCCATTGATTCTCCTCAGACAGGGGGCCCCGGAGGGAGAACGCAAGGTGCCCTTTCGGAAAAGGCGAGGGGACGGGGGGACGACTAAAATCTCTAACGAGGACAACGGACCTACGGGACGGCGGCCCAGAACACAGAGAGACGCCCCACGGCTTCGGCCCCTCCGTGTTTCGGGGCCACTGGAGGACGAGGAGGACGGAACATTCCCAGCATGCAGCAGGAGGGCAGGGATTTCATTTTTTAAAAACTTGTTTATCCAAGGCCCTCTCTCCCCCCTTATCCCCACTCAGCATAAAGCACTGCAGTCACACACGGCCATAAGCGATGCGTACATTTACACCCTAAGGTCCCACCTCCACACCAATTTTCAAACCTTCCCGTGTAACCTCCAGCCCATGAGGCCTAACATTTACAGCCGTGTTCAGTGATATACAGCAGATATGCTGCAGATTGGCGGTTACTCGGATCTAATCCAATCGATGCTTTTAATAATTTAGATATCTTTTTTTTTTCTTTTCCCACTAATTAGGCCTGTGCGCTTGGGTCTCTCCCTGCTCTGCTCAGTCCTCCTGTGGATGTGGGAGAGCTCAGGCTGGGTAATTGATGCTGCGCTGGCAAGAATTAAGATGGAGGAGGAGGAGGCGCGCCCGGGATGTGCTTCTCTGGAAGCGGGCCAGAGACGGTCCCCCTGCCCCCCACCTGGACAGCACAGGACCTTTTCTTTACTTCTTCTTACTTCTTCTTTACTACTTTATATTTGTATTTGCCTTTGCCCCCCCCCCCCCCCCCCCGCCCCATCCACCCCCAATTACGCATCACAGTAGTAGTTTGAGGAAAACTACATGTGAAGGGCACAAAAAAGTATACTTATGTGAGCCCTCCCCCCGCAGGGCTGCATTTGGGACCTCGTTGGGACCTCGTTGGGGCAGCCCCCCCCCCTCCCGCCGGGCCCCGCCGCGGCGCTGCTAATGCACAGCCTGACATTTGCACAGTAAAGGAGATTTATCCCGGGACCCGCAGAGTGCTGGAGAGCGGCGTTTACCGTGCCCGAAAATGTACCGTTTCCCGGGGCGACCCGCCGCGGCGCCCCTGCCCGATTGAGACGGACAGAGCGGCCCCGCGGCTGAGCGGGGGCGGAGCCTGTCTCGCCGCCGCTTTAATGAGGTCGCCGTGTGAGCTCCAATCACGACGGAGTAAGGGAAGAAGCAGAGGGGCGGAGTTGCCGGAGGTGCAGAGGAGAACATGATATACTGCACACGCCTTCAGCCACACTGCAGTACATTACACCGTCACATTTCGGCCATCAAAATCAATCTGAAGGAGCAGGATCACGTTTCATAATGCTTATGCTGCAGTTCTGAATGCTAACTTCTGCACGTTTAAGTCTGGGTGTTCGGCAGTCTGTGGGCTGACCTGCGCAATGAGCCCAGATAAGCAGGTTAGCTTGATAACAGCTCACTTTGGACAAGTTATAGCTCAGGAACTGCTGCTGCTGAGCCACTGCATTACATTACAGGCATTTAGCAGACGCTCTTATCCAGAGCAACGTACACAGATTTTCTATAGAATTTACACTGCATCCAGTTATGCAGCTGGATATATGCTGAAGCAATGCAGGTTAAGCACCTTTGCTCGAGGGCACAACGGCATCAGGTCAGTGAGGCTGCCTCGCTATAATGACTTCGACAACAAACAATAAAACTTGTTCTACACAAATTCGGTCTCCTCTCCCTTCTCTCAGGTCACTACCATGAATAGCTAAGCCACTAACAGCACAAAAAAATAAACGCTCAGACAGAAGGTGCACAAAACCAAAACTACACCAAACAAGGCTCGTATGGCACAGACACTGGAAAAAGCCAAAAGATTCTGTGTTTTTGGTCACAAGGCATACGAGATATTTTAAAAAGAACTGAACAAGGAAACCTGACGACTAAACCGAAACATTTGAATTTTAAAATCTTAAAGGTAGAAGTGTGGTGTTGGGTGTAGCCAGGGCAGCCAGATGGAGATTACCAGCCAGGGACAAAATTTGGCACAAGTTCACAGACTGGCACAGACTATATCCCCCCCCACCTCCTCCAGGGCCTGGGGCAGTGTACCCGGTGGTCCCCCTCTGGCGGTGGCCCAGGGTGTAGCCCTACATGTTGGGCTCGGAACACAAAGTACAAAAGTCAGAGGGCTTACCTGTCAATGTCATTTAAACATAAAGGGGATGTCACCAAGGAAGTCTGTCTGTGCTGAGTGTGTGTGTGTGTACATGCGCATGTGTGTGTTCGTGAGTGTGTGCGCGCATGTGTGTGTGTGTGTGTGTGTGTATCAGGGTGTGTGTGTGCGCGTGTGTGCGTGTGTGTATCAGGGAGTGTGTGTGTGTGTGTATCAGGGTGTGCGTGTGTGTGTGTATCAGGGTGTGTGTGTGTGCGTGTGTGTGTGTGTATCAGGGTGTGCGTGTGTGTGTGTGTGTGTGTGTGTGGAGGGCACTTACAGATCCACAGGCAGGACTGGCCCCTGAGTGTAGCCTAATTTAATAGCTCCAGGCGGTGGCCCTTAAGGGACACTGTGACGCTGATGCTCCATGACACCGAGAGCGCGCTGCCGCTTCCCAGCCGGGGGCCGTATCCCGCGGCGATCCGACGCTCCCCGCCCGAGGGGTGGGGGTGGGGGGGGGGGTGGAGAGAAAAGCGCTGCGGACGAACTAAAATCTCTCTCTTTTTTTTTTAACTGCCGGAAAAGTCTGTGGGGAAGTTTAGCCGCTCCGCCGCAACACCTGGAGCGTTCGTTAGCCGGACGCTGACAGAGCTACACATAAGCTAACCTGGTGAGGCTCACAGAGCCAGGGTGCTTATAACAGGTGTGTGTGTGTGTGTGTGTGTGTGTGTGTGATAACAGGGAGTGAACAGTTACTGTACATTTCCATAACACAGTTAGAATGTGAAGATTCTGGTGGTGACGCACTACCCCCTATGATGAGTCTGTGTCAGCAGCTATAAGCGTTTAGGAAAGTTCAACTAGTGTTTCCAAAGGTTTTGCATATTCTGATTTTCTATACAGGCCAATATAGTAAGTACAAATGAGAACAGGTCTCATAACCACCATTTTGGCTCTAATCCCAGATACTGCCCTGCTGGTGTGCTGTTGAACAAGGTACTGAACCAGAGAACAATCAGCAATATAAACATATAAAAAGCCATTCTGGATAAGGATGACTGAACAGCAAACACATCATTCACCCTGAGGGAAAAAAAAACGTATACAGAGGATGTTTGTTTGGAATTAAATGCAAATTTGTGGAATTATGCTTCATTTCGTTGACATTTACATATTATCCTGCCTTAACGTTTGTGTGATTAACCTTGCGTTGAGTTATTCATGGCTGCCTTCCTGCTGAAACGTGGCTGGGTTCCACCGAGAGGCAGGCTGAGGTGAGCTCGCCGCATATGCAGAAATCAGCATTATTTACCCGGGATGATGAGCCCGTGCCAGGCTGTGACTCACGGCGGCTGCCGCCACTAAGCAGGCGGATTATACCGCGGGATTCAGCTCCGTAACGCTCAGATGTGTTCTCTTTCTCGGCTCAGTGAGAACATCTTTACCACCATCATCATTACCATCATCATCATCACCATCATCAGCATCACCATTATCATCATCACTATCAACATCACCATCAGGAGCATCACTATCATCATCGTCACTACTATCATCATCATGGTCATCATGATCACCACCACCACCACCACTATCACAATCATCATCATCATCATCATCATCATCATCATCGTTATATGTTTTTGCTGGCCGGAAAGCAAGCCACTTCTTGGCTGAGAGGCAGCGAGTTAAGAGAAACGAGCTCTCCAAATGCACAGCAGCCTGAGCCGGTCCAGGTTTTGTCACGAGTCGGTGCAGTCAACAGCTGGGGGCTTCTACTTTGCACGCTAACCAGTTTCTAGCAAAAACCTGGAAAGGCCCAACCTGCAGCCTGTCTGGAGTGCGCTTTCTGTGGTAAAGGCTTCATTGGCTCGGTTAAAATGCACTGGGGCAGCAGGGCCTCAGAGCCGGCTCTGTTTCTTACAGAACGGGAACGGGGACCGGATGGGAAACAGGGCGTCGCCGGCGGAACTCCAGTGCGGTGAGACGAATCGGTACCCATCATGCACTTTGCTCTCGGTGACTCAGCCTTTCTGTCAAGCGAGCGCGTTCATTAGGGGACCTGCTCGCCCGAGCATTTCCCGCCGCACAGGCCTGTCCCAGATCTGTCACTCAATCAGGAAAAAAAATTATAATAAATTGATTTAATTTTTTATCACTTTTTCCCCCCTCTCCCTTGAACTAGCGAGAAACAGCTTCACAGGATACACGCGCAACCGTCGACCGTAACCAGGGCGACGGGAAGCAATTTCTGAATCCTTTAAGTCCTCCAGGGCAAACCCCCCCACACCCTAACCAACCCCCCCCTCCCGTTCCAGTACCCACCAAGAGAGAGCAATCCCCGGGGAGCTGAAGCTCATGAAAGGAGATGGTGCCGCTATCGCTATCTGCCTATATCAACCGCATTAATAAAGGATGGCTTTTTATAGCCCTGCTAAAGCGCGCCGCTGAAACTTAACAGGGTTTCATTCCACATTTCGGCAGGGTCCCTGAGATGCAGGCTGCTGTTTCTGCATGCCGTGCTTTTAGAAGGAGGCTGCTGTTACATAAAGGGGACCAGTGCTACTCAGCGGGGGGTGGCGGGGGGGGTGGCGTTTTAGTTTGGTTCCGATTGGCCGGGGTCAACATGGCTGTTTCCCGCCTCTGCTGTGAAGCCGGACGGCGTAACTTGGGAGCCCTCCGGTGATTTCGTCAGACGGTGCGGGCTATTTTGGAAAACTACCCGCGACGCAGGATCGAGGGATGGCAGCAACGCGTGGGCACTGGGCACCGGGCACTCGGCACTGCAGTGTGTCCACAGACCAAAACTGTGCAAAACACGAGGATGATGTTTGCAGACAAGGAGACGGGCTGAACTGTTCAAATCCCCAGCAGGGAGAGGGAGAGAGAGAGAGAAAACAGAGAGAGAGAGAGACAGAGAGAGAGACAGAGAGAGAGAACCAAGGCGCACAATGTTTCAAAAGGATGCGTCATCGCTGAGTACAAATGAATCGACAGAGAGAGAGAGTGAGAGACAGAGAGACAGAGAGACAGAGAGAGAGTGAGAGAGGGAGAGAGGGAGAGGAAGAGATTAAAGAAGAAAGATGGGGGGGGGTGGTGGTGCTGGCAAGAAACAGAATTAAATGACTTTTTTGTTGCTCATAATTCTGGAACCCGTCTCAGGCTTTTCAGCAGCGGCATGGCGACCGAAAGACTGCAATGCAGTTAAAGTGTTTCCCTGGAAGCCCAGCACCGCGCGCTGAGGGGAGACCCGCCGCTTCCCACTAAAGACATAAATAAATATATAAATAAAAATAGCATAAATAAATGAATGCTCGCATGTTGTAAATTCACGTCAGACTCAAAGAAAGGACTTGGGCCAGGGAGGAAGAGCGTCCTGTCTGTGGCGAAGGAGCAGCAGGAGAGGTCTGGGTGTTTATTAATTCCAGACATTTCACCGCCCCCAGATTGCACCCAGCTTCAAATACCACACCCCCCCCCCCCACCTACCCCCCCCCCCCCCCCCCGCACAACTCCTTATCAAACCAACTACGTTTCCGCGGCTCCCTTTGATTCCGACACACCGGCAAATACAGAAAATAAAATCCTCTACGCCCCCCCCCCCCCCCCCCCCGACAACGCGTAACAGGGAGCGGTGCTTATCAGGAGATGGCAGGGAAATTAGCATTCAAATTATTTTTCCGCCGACAGCTTCGGCGCGGGGCGTCGTCGGCCGCTGCCTCCCCAAAATATATTTCATGAATCTTTAATGGCTCGAGATGTGAAAGGAAAGAAGAAAAAAAAAAAACTAAACAAAAAAAAAAAAAAACCAGATTGATACATAAAAAAATAACACCGGCAGGTTTACATGGAAACGGAGGCCGAGCGTTCCGTGAGGTCGTTTGAGAGGAATGATGATGTGGGGGGGGGAAGAGGGGAGGGGATTAAGGGTGCGCACCACCACACATGCCCCCCCCCCCCCCCCCCGCGCTCTGACATTGCCTGTTGCCATGGAAACGACATGAGTGACATTGTAATGCTGTAAAAAGTCGGTGGCTGGGCTCTCTGTCCCGGGCTCCTTGGCCATGAAAACTGAAAATACTGGAAAAAAAAAGATTTTTTTTAATTTATTTTTTAAGTTTGCTCCAACAGCTGGTCATCCGCTTTTCAACTCGATATATTTTGGTTTGGGGGGGGGGGGGGGGTTGGCACAGCACACGTTTATATGGATCGATATGCACGCCTCCCAGATCTGTACGCCGGTTGCGCGGCTGATTAATATTTGAATTACGTGGGCCCGCGGTTGGTTCGCTATTCCGGTGACCTCGCCGGTGGCCTCAATTTAGAAAGATAATGTGCCGCATTAGCACCGCGGAGCGCGAGATCGCTGGGAAATGAATGCGTGTGTTCGTTTAAGCGGGGGGGGGGGTGTGATGGAGAGGGTTGGCGCTATCGCTGCTATCGCTGCTATCGCTGCTATCGCTGCTATCGGTCATTCAGCAAAGCAGCTCACCGTCGCCCAAATATCGAGGGGAGCGGCTCGGGGTGCTCCGAGTTCCATCTGCACCCCCCCAGTCAGGGCTCAGGATTCAAAAACTCCTTCCCGTTTTCAAAATTCCGTCCGCAGAAAAAAATAACCCGACGGCGTCCCGTTGAAATGGCGACCTCGACGAATTAAATTTGCGGTCTCGGGTTTTATAAACGTCCGTTCACGTTGCCAATCGATTGAAAATGAGAAGAAAGAAAAAGAGAATATACGGTGTGAACGTGTCCTGGTGTTTAAAAACACCCTCGCCGCTAATCACGCCATTTCATTCGATGGAGTCGGCGGCCATTTTCTTAAAGGCATAAATGGAAGCAGAATGTGCGATAAGCTCGGACGCGTTTGCGGCGCCTTCCCCGTGTGAACGAGCCCCTAGAAACCGCGCGCCCAAAGTTTTTTTCCGCCGTCTCAGCTTCAAAGGAAGGCCGTCCCTGCGTCAGCCCCACCCCCCCCACACCCCCCCACCCGCCGCCCCCGCCCTGTTTCTGCCGACGGCGCATTTTTACCCCACGCGCGGTTAATCTGAGGGACGCCGCCGCATTACCTCTCTTTTATATCTCGGCTTAATGAAAAAGAACAGCTAATTGAAAATGAAGTATCCCCCCCCCACCCCCACCCCGCCCCCACTGCCCCATGCACCCCCCCTCCCCCTCCCCATGCAATTAACGCCCGTGTGTGAGGGGAACAGATAGGATTAGTTCGCCTCTTCGCCGGGAGCGTGAAAAATGGGCCTCCGCGAGGTATCGACGATTTTCGTAACCCGTCGCCGATGAAGTTCCCCCCCCCCCCACACCGCTTTTTGATACCGCTCAGATAGGGAGGGGGGGCCGCGGTGGGGACCGGAAGACCCAGAAGGTCCTTCTGGAGCACTAGCGACAAGCGCTTCACCCCGTGCTGCTAACCGCAGGTACATAACCTTGAGAAATGTGCACGCAAGAGGACGGATAGCCAGGATCAGCACGGTTTTCTACTGAGCCGGCACCTGAGGTCCCTCTTTTAAACTGCCCAAAAAACTACTACATTTATGTGTAAAAAAAAAAAAAGTAAAAATAGAATATAAAGAATTAAACGTTGAACATCAGGAAACAGGGAGTGCTGCACCTCTGCTTTGTCTTAACATTGTTGTGACTGCTGGGTAAAAACCTCGAGAAGGCGCATTGTTGTAAGTCACTTAAAAATATACGCTTCAAAATACAGGCGTTAAAATGTATGAATCGAGCAATTCATCCACAAGATATTCCCTAATGTCACCGCGCTTTACTAAAATGCGATGATCGCTACATAAATTGTTGAACCAAGGATGTTCCACCCGCTAGTTTTAGTCACTGCTGAAGAGGCGGTATCTAAAATGCATTTCCACGTTAGAGATCAAGATGGAAATTCAGTCACATTACGATCCAGCACAGAGCGCAATGGACCGGGTCAGAAAACTGACGCTTTGCACAACATTAATATTTTAAATGGGCATTATAAAGCCGTCCAGATAATTCAACAATGACTCAGATGTTGAGCCTGAATGTTGCATGGCTTGAATGCGGCATTAAGTTCTGAAAAAGGCCTTTGGGGAAAGTGGGATGATTGTTGGGAGTCACACCCAACCCCTTACTCAATTACTGAGCTTCTTCAAAACATCGCACAGCGTTTTGAGCGTGTCGACGGATAGCTGGTGTAAAAAAAATAATAATAATTGGTCATGCTCTCAGACTAGCCATTAAGAAGCAGGACCGTACACACATAAAATAATTTGGAGTGACACACAGGGCTGGACGGTCATGGGAGCGTTGATGTCAGTCTTCAGTTTAATTGCTGCCTCAGTGCTGAGACAACATTCCGCAAAAGCTCTTCCCCAGACTGGGCACTCAGTGTTGAGAGAGAGAGAGAGAGGACAGAGCAGTAAAGCCCGCTTCACCAACCGACAAAAGGAATTCTTCATTAGCGTTACTAGAAGTAAGATCCGCGCAGCTGGAGCGTGGCGGGAGAGCGAGATCTGGACCGCGCGGTGCGGTTTGAATCATGGGAGTTTAATTTGACCGCATTTCTCCGATGGTCGGGGGCATCGATGCGGTTTCCTTTGACAGGATCGATGCTGGGAGGACTGCGCGAGGTTGCCTTTCAGGGGAGAGCTGTCAGTGTCCCGAGCATTCGTTTGGCAGCTCTCTAGCTCTCTCTCTCCCTCGCTCCTAAAGGATCTGTTGCTGAACTCGCTTCGCGTTTGTTTCGGGGGAAATCCGAGCTGCCTGGAGCGCGAATGGCGGACTTCCCTCTTTGGCTCCTGGGTCCCTGTGCTGCTGATGCGTACTCTGGCCAAGAGTGCAACGGGGCAGAAAATAAAACAAAACAACCTTGCTCTTATCTTAGCCAGAACTGTCAAAATGTAATCTAAATTAAATCTAATGTCAAATGTGTGAGTGTGTGTGGGGGGGGGGGGGGGGGGTGTTTGGAGGGGGGCAGGGGGCGGGAGTGTCTCTGGTTTTCCTTGTGGTGGGAGGCTTCATTCGACAGGCCGCAAAGACCCTCCGGTTCCAACCAATTAGTGCTCTGCATAGTCTGTGATTGACAGCACATACAATGAAGGAAAAAGAAATGGAAACACCTGTGATGTTCTTTCATTGGGTACTGGGCCAACACAGCTGGGACATGAGCAGGTTTAGCCATCTTGGTCGCTTATTCTCCCACCAAATGCGCCCCAACAAATCCAATACGCTTTAAAAGCCACCGAATGCTTCTGAAGGCAAATACAGTGCCAAGCCATTGGCCTCTACACTTAGAAATGGAAACTCCTTCCATGGTCTGCCGTATATAAACCAATGACTATGTCCAGCAGTTAACCTGAAGGCCTCCTCCTGGTCAGCAACAGTCTCATCCAATGAGGCCTCAATGAACAGAGTGACATCACAAAGCTGACCTCACCCTGACCTTGAGATACCGCAGCCGTTGGCCGCAATGAAAAGCAAATCTCTTCACTAGTATGGATATATACGCTCAGAGTGGCGATGGCCACGCAATCAGCCTACAAATTTACTTGCGGTAAGTCTGATAAGTTCATTATCGTCGATCAATGCCGACTTCTGTCCAAGCTCATCGAGTGGAGCACTGCCTGCTAAAGCAGGAAGCGTTTATTAAGAGTTAACACTGGCTTCAACATTTATCCTTCAGTAAGATCTGTACAAATGTTCTTTTATGAGGCTGGCAGACTCATAACTGACCTCCTATGGTGAAAGCGAATATCATCAAAACTGGCACAACTCCGCAGCCGATAAACTTCTGAGGATGCCGCAGATTGTTTTAAGCATGAACTTAATCCGCTTAAGATGGAAATATCTTAGTCACGCATGCACACGCACACACACACACACACGCACAAACACGAACACCGCTCTTTCTTGACGGAAACTACACGCGCTTGCTCCCTGAAACATGCACACACAAACTGCGACAGAAAGAAAGAAAGGCCCGTCGGATGAGCGGGCGGAGTCAGCGCTGGCGTGTAATCTGATCGCCGTCGTCTGAGCGACGGGATGAATTCGCGGTAATGAAATACCTCTTTGATCTCGCCGCCGGAGGGGTGCGGGGCCGCCCCGCAGAGAGACACAATCCTCTGCGCCGATAAGCGGCAGCGCTTTCGACGTACATAAACCCCCCCCCCCCCCATCCCACTCCAAACGCACAGTGCCACCCCCCCCTTACCCCCCACCCCGCCCCTCAGCTCATTAAAAAGGCAATTACCAAACGAACGGGTGCCGCGGCGCAGCTAACCTTGCGCGGAAATGCCGCCGGTTGTTTTCAGTTTGCGCCGGTGGGGTAACCTTTTGACGGCGCTGATCCCCGATGCCCGGTTGGGGGTGGGAGTGTTTTTTTGGGGGGGGGGGGGGGGGCTGTCTTGGGACGGTTGGTTTTTTTTCCCACAAATTTACGTTCACGACATGATGAGGCTGGCTGTGCTGCTAATTATCCTTCCTGAATCGTAGCACCTCTCCGCGTGAGTCTTCCCCCTCCCGGCGACGGCGTGTCGATACGGCGCCGCGCTTCCTGCCCGAGGACGGCGTGCCGCGAAGCGCAGGGATATTAATGACTCCGCCCCCGACTAGGGGCTCCGCGTAAAAAAAAAAATTAAAAAAAAAAAACATGCCAAAAAAACCCAGGCATCTCAGGAGCGCTCAATGGCTGGAGAGCCAAAGCAGGCGCCGTATCAGGACGTCCCATAACCGGCACGCATACCTGCCGCCTCCTCTGGGGCAGAACGACAGAAAAACGACACTGATGGAGAGAAGGAAGTAGAAACAAAAAACACCAAAAAGTGCATATGGTTGCTCCCTGTCCTGCACCTCCTGACCACTGGCCAGTCTGCTTTACTTTACCCTGATACCCCCCCCCCCCCCCAACCACCACCACCAACCGCCAAAATCAAGACCTCAATCAGACAGCCCTCCGTGTAACGAGCACGCTAAATAATTCAGCAGCAGCTCCCTACTCAAACCAAGGTTACCTCCCTCTCTCTCTTTTTTTAAGGGGATCAATAGAGCGGGCGCACGCGGTGCCTCCGGACTCCGGGCCCGCCTCCGGGATAGGCCCCGCCCCCTCCGAGCCCCGAGCCTGACGAATAGGCACGTGGCGAGCATCCGTCACTGTGGCCTCTCTCTCTCTCTCTCTCTCTCTCTCTCTCTCTCTCTCTCTCCCTCTCTCTCTCTCTCTCTCTCTCTCTCCTCGAACCAAGGGCAGGAGCGGGGGCTCAGGGGGCCGTTTAAAAGGGAATGACGGATGCCTCCGTCCCCTCATAGGAGAGGGCAACCTTCTCTAAAAAAAGGCCCAAATTCATCCTCCCCTTCTAATGCGTGGATTTGGGCCTCCCTCTCATCCTTTTCCATCTGCAGAAGAGATAAGGCAGTTCTGCCTAAGAGAGAGAGAGAGAGAGAGAGAGAGAGGGGAGAGAGGATGAGAAAGAGAGAGAGAGGAGAGGCAACAAGAGAGATGGGGGAGAGGGGAAGACAGAGAGAGATGGGAGAGATAGAGAGAGAGAGGGTGAGAGAGAGGGGTGGGGGGAACAGATTAAAAAAAGCCTGAGAGGGTGCTGACAGGGGGAGAGCGAGGGGGGGAAGGGAGGGAGAGAGAGAGAGAGATAAAAAAAGCCTCAGAGGGTGGTGAGAGGGAGAGAGAGTGAGAGAGCGAGGGAGAGAGAAAGTGAGAGAAAAGGTTAAAAAAGCTGGAGAGGGTGGTGGGGGCGGCAGGGGGGGTTAGGACAGGCAGCCCGCTTAACAAGATGAGCATCAAGCGCCAATCCCCGCGTTTACCTCCAAACGCGAAGCGACAGACGCTCACTGATTTTGGGGGGAGCAGGGGGGCGTGTTGAGAGCGCGGGCTCTCTGATGGGGTGATAAACCTCTCGCGGCGGGTACGGGTCACGTCCCCGGGCGTCTCCGCTTAACGGTCACGCCGCCGACGCCGGATTCAAATTCACCCCTGTCCCGCGGCTGACAAAACAAACAGGAAGCGGAATGGGGCGGGACATGCGTGAAGGAAAATTGGAACCGCGACGAAGACGTTTAGCGGCAGAGAGCGGCAATTTGCCGTCCATCGAATACAACCGCGGTGAACTTTGTCGTTTACAGGAAGTAGGTTAGGGCAAACTTTATGGCAGGTTGTTTCTCTTTCCTCCAACACATTTTGAGGTCATTTGAATTAGCAAAAAAGGAAAAATAAAAAAAGTGAAAAAATAAAAAAAACTGTTTGTTACTCTGACAACAGCGGCCCGTAAGTTAAGGTCAAAGCAGGGCAGGAATAAGCAGGGCCAGTGCTTAAACCGAGCCACGGCCCGTAGCTGCAGATGAGCTAGCTCCCTGTCAGGCTGGGATCCGGCTTCAGGTGACGCTAAGCGATAATGAAATTTGCCAATTACTGTAAAACAAGGGCCTGCCCCCGGCGCGCGGGACGGGGGCTGGGGGCCCGGCGGGGTGTCGGCGGACGCGTCGGGGGGGAGAGCGCGGCGAGCTAATTACGGCGTGCGTTTGACCCCCCCCCCCCCCCCCGTCGTGCCCGGACCAGACATGACCGCCCGACCACCCCCCTTCCCCTCTCCTCCTCCTCCTCCTCCTCCTCCTCGGCACGGCCACGCCTCCAGCCGTGTGACGGACGGCCCCGTCGTCAACCTCGGTTAGGTTGCTTAGCAGCCCGGGGAGCAGCTCTTAATTGTGAGCAGAAGGGGCGGGAGGGGGAAGACTGTCCTCAGGGGTGCGCTGGGACCGGCACTGGATTTTTAAACATCATCGCTCGAGATCACTCTCATGCTTCACATGTGGCTGCGGTACTTAAACCAGGCCTTTGAGGCCAGCAGAAATGCTTTTCTTTTGCCACCTGATACTAATGAATTGATTGATTGATTAATGTCACTGATTGGCCGAAGATTCCACTCACTCAGTGACTCAGGAGTAAACCAGCCCCTGATTAGAGGGGAAGAATAAAACCGCTTACTTGCCTACTATTGAGTATACACGTCGTATACAACTTGAATACTCAATAGTAGGCAAGCGTACCGATTCGGACAAGGCCCAGCAGTACTAGCGTAGGCGAGGGCGCTGTCAGCGTCCCGTCTCGTCAAAAGCCTCCCCATGAGAGCGCAGCGGGGCCCTGCCAGATAGCTGACGCTGCTTTAAGTGACAGTAACGCTGCTCGGCCAGAAGTGCAGAGCGATACCCCAGAACCGTTCCCGAAATCGCTCCCATTCAGGCCCATTTGGCCGGCAGTAAGACCAGTTTTAATAGCTTGCATTTCTGCCAAGGGGAGGCTTACAGGACATAAACGCTCAGTCCTGAACGGCGGTACTTGATGTGTGTTATAACGCACATCTCTAACTCCCCCCCCCCCCTCTATAAGTGCATTTCACAGCAGAATTTTTATGTCGACTGAGGAGGGTTTTGTCAAACTGTTCCCATCTTTTTCTGGCTGCCTCTATTCAAAATATTTTCATTGGAGATGTGAAAATTTTGAGATCGGCCCCTTCAGCTGTTGGCTAATCCCGCTAAACTGGTTTTTCACACGGGAGTAAAGCGCCACGTCGTCAGCTGTTTCTGGCACTCGCCTCTCTCTCCTGTCTCAACCGTAATTCCATCTTTAATTCTGCGTTTTAAGTTGTTCCCAAATCCCTGTGCCAAGCGGTGGGGGGGGGGGGGGGGGGGCGCAGGGTGGGTGGTGGGGGGGTGTGGGGGGGTGGTGTGGAAGCCTAAAATAAAATATATCAAATTTAATGTAGAGTCCTAATAAAAACACTCTTTTTTCTTCCCAGCAAATAGATATATTCCATTTCATTTTTTTTAGCACTCCCTGCTTTACTTCACTCTTATTAAAACAGAAATGAGGAAAGTGGTATTTATCAGTTTCTGCAAAAAAAAAAAAATATATATATATATATATATATATATATATATATATATATTCCCCTCACTGCACTAAATGCATTTCTTGATTTAAGATAATTGGATATCGATTCCTTCGGGTTTGAGCCCTTGACGATATTACTGCATTGCTAAAGATAGTGTCTCACAAAATCACAATGCGGGACTGAAGGTTACTCATAGACGCCAGTTGTGGATCTCGTGTATATATATCCACGGCACGCCGAACTGCTCATTGTCCTCAAACTGGGGGAGCTGAACCAGATACCACGCGTGACTCACTTCTCGCTATGATTCGTTACCGCCATATTGCGGAAGGCCCTTTATTTCTTCACGTATAGTAATCGTGCTAATGTTTTGTATAGCGTTTTATAATACGCACATCCAGGCGATTCTGGATGAGGGACAGATATTTTTTTTTTTTTTTTTTTAAATCAGCCGTGGCATTTTCGGTCGTTCTGAACTCCGTAAAGAATTGGAGACCGTCCCAAACTTCTTCTCACTCGACTCCGCCACGTCCGGCTGGATTTATGCAAAACGCTCCACCTGGCCAAGAGCTTGAGAATAGAAAAGATACCTCTCAATCACCGCATAATAGCGACTATAGCAGCCCTTGGCAGCCGGTGTAGCTCCACAAATCTTAACGGCTGTCCGAAGAGATTAATAGTTGATGCCCGAGGCGTAATCTCCAGCACCACAGTCGCTTAACCGAACGGCGTCCGAGTCCTTCGGCCCTCTCTTATCGTTACCCCGGTCAAACGGGGCACGGATCACGTGACCTCCCCTCCGTCCAACAGCAGGTGGAGGCGGGAGTTTCTTCCCCTTGCCACTGTCTCCTTAGGCTTGCTCCTGTGGGGGTTTAGGCCAGGGCTGTCTGTAAAGCTTATTGTGACAAACTGCTGTAAAAAAAAAAATATGCTGTACAAATAAAATTTGATTGATTGAGTTTGATTGAGGCGGGGCCAAGGGAAGAGGAGGAGCTTAAGCGCTTGGCCGTGTTTGATTGGCTGGTGGGTGAAGACCAGATGGTTAGCCGCCAGGCTAATCACGCGCTAATCACCTGCAGCAAATCAACCCACAGACCGGCTAAACAAACCGGCTCGGCTTCGTTTGCGGTCGCAACCCCGCCGTACGAGTTCACGCGAGTCCGAAACGCACTCTGTCTGTCAGAGTGAAATTATCACGGTAAAGCACGGCGAGAGCGCAGCCACAGAGAGCGATGGCGCTGGGGGAGGAAACTTAAAAGGAAACCGATTTCGAACAGCCTCCCCCCTTTAAGGCGAAACGAATATGCTTAATTCAATATTATAGACTGCCGCCACGCGCCGCCAAACAAAGCAATAACACAGGAGGCAGAACAATCGAGCGGAGACCGGACCGCTCTGCGTCCCGCTTCGGCGCGTCCAGGCGAGGGGCGGGGCTCGCTCCCCGCTCCCTAAGAGGAGGCCGACAGATCGGCCGCGGCTCTCTCTCGTTCCCAACGCCGCCGGGTAAGATCGCAGGGGCCAGAGGAAGCCGCCGCCGGGCCGCGAGCGGGCCCAATCCGTTCTGCGGGAGAGCCGCCGGCGAGGTTCAGACACGCGAATGCAACAAGCGTCGCAAACTGAAAAGCTCCGGATTGCATCACGCCAAACTTCGCTGCTACAGATGGCAGCTCGTGTTACCTGTCACGTCATGAAATGCAGTTTGAATGCCAGTAGCCTTGCTTGAGAACTATATTGAGAATTATAATCAAGGTCTTTGCTTCCAGTATCGTAAAGTGGTGAAGGGTTCATTTTCTTTGCGGGACCTTCAGCCTCCCGCTATCACCCGATTGGCCGCTTGTGGATTGGCCGTCGGTGGATTGGCCGTGTGTATATTTGCTGTGCGGGGATTGGCCGCATGTGGATTTTCCGCGTGTGGATTGGCCCTCTGGCCTGCTTCCTCTGCGCGCTCGTAGATCAGGCCGCGTCCCCGGCTCTGATTGCCGCGCGCGGGCGGCGTGGGACCAACGGCTGTTTATTTAAATTAGAGAACAGCAGGAAGCTCAAACCGCCGACTCTTCTTAGGGGCCGAAAGCCAGAGGCGCACGGGGGGAATGAAACAACCACCCTAGTGCTTTCTCTTCTCTGCGCGCTTGCATCGTGCTCCTGAAGCAACCAATCAGGGGCCAGGGTCTGCTCAAATGACCAATAGGAAACAAGGAGCTTATATTACCGCCAACTACTGAATAACTATTATTGCCATTTGTACACTGCTAATTGCTGCACTGGGTAATACAGCGAGCCACTAAGCTGGCACTCTGTAGATCTGCTGTAAGAGATATGATCAGCATGTAGAGGAGAGAACCGATGAACAGCAGCAGCCTGGATGCTATGAGATGCCAGCTTCCGTAGAATAATGTCCGTGTGCTGTTCTGAGCGGCGCTACGCTAGTTTGCCATGTGCACCCGTGATGTCAGACCGTGTAGTATAAAGCGTCCAATGAAATGCCGGGAGACTCTAAGCAGGCCAGGAAATCGGAGAGGCATTCCGAAGCAAGACCACCATTACTCATGACACACACCAGCATTACACATAGTGTTATTGCATATGAGATGTCTTTATCGTAGAACTAAAGCAGCAGATAAGGTGTCAACAGAAATAATACATGAACTAATGCGATACCGAGCTGCGATCCTGAACAGTATCCAGAATAACACTCTAAATCACACATTAAGGCAGAGCGGAATGGCTGCTCAGTGCAGGATGCTGTAGGCGTGACTGCGTGCACGGTCTCCTGCAGACAGCCCATAAGCTGCATCGCGGCGCGGTTTCCCAAAAAAATCGGCAACGCTCGCTACAGGACGCGAGGGGGTCCGGCGGGGGGGGTGGGGGGGTGGTTGTGGTCAGCGTCTGGAGGCGGCCCCTCTGCTGAAGCAGCGTGTCATTAGGGTCGGTATGGACCTGCGGACGCCCCCCCCCCCCCCCGTAAATCACGCTGCCGTTTATCACCACCGGCTTCTGTTTCCGCCCCATCTGCCCCCCCCCCCCCGGGCATCCAGGGGCCCGGAAAGGAAATAAATAAATACTTTCTTTCTTTATTTTTTTTTATTTAAAAAAAGAAAAAAACAAGGAAATTGTCGGCATTCTCATTTCACAAACACATCTGCGACCCAGCTGTCAATCAGGGCCCCAGACGACGCCCGCCCACGCCCCCCTCCCTGAAAAGGTAGTCGCAGAGAACGAATTGGGTCACATACGTGAGCGGAAGCGCCATGAAAAGCACCCCCCCCCCTCTCCGCCATGCCCGCCCCCCATTACGGCCCCCCCTCCATGGCGGGCCGACAGGGGGCCTTCCTGCGGAGGTCCGATAGCGCGGGGGCCCGCCGGCATGACTGACAGCTCGGGGGGAAGCTCGCATTTTAATAAAGCGCCGGGGGGGGGGGGGCGAGGGGGGGCACCACCACAGTACGTCAAACAAAGTGCCAAACTGCCAGGAGGGCTCAGATTACTCGGGAGATAAGTCACGGGCGGGGGCGGGGTGGGGGGGGGGGGGTTGAGCTATGCCAACCTTTTCGGCTCAAGCCGCGGGGGAATAAATTACCCAGGATGGGGGAGACGAACCGGCGCATAAAAACATCACAAAGTGCAATCTCCAACACTATGTGGCAGATTTAGCGCGCCGGGCCAGGGGGGGGCGGGGACGAGGGGGGGGGGGGGGGGGGGGAGATCGGCTCACCTCCCGCTCGCTCCTATTGGGCGCCGGGTTTGTAAGCTTCGTTTCCTGGGTGGTGGAGGGGTGGAGGGGGCGGACCCGGTCGGTACCTTTACGCAGAACGCACGTTTTGCGTGCTGCCTGCGGTCGGACTCGGCGAACGGGTCTGGAGGCGTGGCCTCCGGTGCCGTCGCGTCCATACGGTGCCCCCGTGAGCTCTGGGAGCAGACGCTCTCTCTCTCTCTGCTCAGCAGACCTGGCTCGCCGGCCATCGTAAGTCTCGCTGTCACTCCTCTCCCGCATGCGACGCGCTCGGAATTCAGAGGAACTGAAAGACCCGGTGATGATTAAAAAAATGTTTAAATAAAAACAATTCTCCAGGGATTTGCGCCTCAGGC
>CM077302.1:7355000-7405000 GCA_039654925.1 Anguilla pacifica | reverse complement strand
AGCTCCTATAATGCTGCCGTTCCATTTAATGCAGTGTCCATATTTCCAGACTTCCGGACTTTACAGAGTACTGCTTCTGTAACGCCGGACGCATCCCTACTGAAATTAAGGGGCAGCTGTTGAAACCTGAACCTCAATTTTTGTCTGAGATCAAAGTGCGTAAGAAGCTGAAAAGAGGGGATGGATGGAGAACAGGGACTGCTTTCACATGAGGCCCAGGCCTATAGGCTCTGTGAGTGTGGTTTAGCCTGCTGGCTGGCCTGGTTTGGTGCGCATTGTGGATCCTGCCCGTTTAGCCAGGAAAGCTGTGCTAAGCCTTCTGGGAAAGCGGGTTTGGGAGAGTGGCGGGCTTTAGTGCTGCAGAGGCCCGGATCCAACTGCCTACTGATCCAGCAGACTGAGCCCTCAGAGCCGCTGCACAGACCAATCAGGAGCCGGCTGAGACACACGGGCAGGGATAACTTTCAGATGATTTTCAAAGCCAGAACACACACACACACACACACACACACACACACACACACACAAGCACACGCACACAGGCACACACACACACACACACAAGCACAAGCACACACGCACACACACAAACACACGCACTCACACACAGGCACACACACATACACATACAGGCACACACTCACACACACAAACACGCACAAATTCCCCTCTGCTTCTAAATATCTAATCTCAGTTTCCGTGCTCCAAACAAACCTGGACTGAAAGCCTGCGTGTAATAAGCCTGTAACAATAAAACACATTAACTAATTAAAAAGTGTACCAATCTATGCCCAAGGGCTCTTCTCAGACAGGAAACCCCTTAATAGACACAAACCTTATCTGAATATCTATCACAGCACAGTAAGTGCTCGTCATTTAGCAAATTGGAAGGGGGGACAGGTTAAGACAGAGACGGACTCCTTAAGCTGGGCCCCTTGGAGCAAAAACTCGCATGTTCCTGTCGCCACCCACGGCTTAACTGGCTCAACTGGTAAACTGGCGGCATATATTTTGGCCGGTGGATCTCGGCCCTTATCCTGGCAGGCCAACGTGCGCGTGGGATTCACCGATTAGGAGCCCGTTCTGGTCTTGTCCAAAATACACCCCGCGGTAGAATTCTATCTTTGCCACTTCATTAAAAAATGTTATTTTGTTGTGTTTTATTTTTTTCCCTTTTGTTCCTTTGCTTGCGTCCATTTGTAAAAAATATATATATATATACACACACAGGGGTAATAAAAGTCCAGCTGAGTGAACAATCGGGCCGTTTAAGATATTGAGGAAAAAGCGGGACAAACAGGAACTGCTTTTCACGGCGAGGGGAGGGAGGGGGAATGACATTTGGAACGCACCCGCGGACAGACGGGGGAGAGGGGGTTGCGACTGACGCGCGCGACAGCGCCCCGCGTTACCCGTGCAGCCGTGCCCCGGGGCGAGGGACGGCCAGCACAGCAGAGGGATTAGCGCAAAGCCACTCTCCCCACTCAAGATAATGTGGCATTAGCGGGGCCCGCAAGTAATGCTCTGAAATTAAACTGCGGTGTTTCGGAAGTAAAAAAAAAAAAAAAAGATGGGGGTGGGGGACAGTTAATTCACCGACACAAAAAATTCTCTGCAGGCCTTGAATCTGCCAGGCCTCAGGAACACTATGAGAGGGCCCTGAGTGAAAAATGATTTCTCTGTAATTTGATGAGGGAGCCACGGTCGCACTAATTTCCCCGGGATTTCTGCGCTGTACGGAAGAAGAAACTTTTTTTTTTTTTTTTTTTTTAAGCGCTCAGGCTGGACGTCTCATTTTAATTTAGCGGCTTAATTTTTTCCCCCCGCGCACCGGCCGGAGACCTCGTTTGCGCGGCCGAGCGCGTGGCGGTACGTCGCGGCGTCCCGAGGAGGAGGCCGCGGCGGTGCGATTAGCACGCTTTCGCCAGCAGTTCGTAAAGGACGTGACACAAAGGGCTTATTTGCTTATTGCTTTTGTGAAAAGACGACTAGTTGTGGTGCCCTGTAGTGGCTAGGAAAGCATAGGGCTGGTGTGTATGCAAGAGACTTTTTTTCCCCCCACCAAATACCCTGGCACGATGGATTACCAATCATTTTTTTACACAGTCTGCAACTGACATTTACCTATTATCGTTACATTAATGATTGGGCTCATTGAATAGCTGAGAGCAGAACCTGCCATCCAATCATGAAACAGATCTGGACCACATGGGACAGGACTAGAGACCCCTGGGGGTGATGTATAACGAGCACGGAACCGTCCAGACCCACGGCGCAACTCAGTTCCGCAGACACATTGTAGCTGGCACCGCCTGCGCATGCGTCCCACAAAACATCCCTCAAAGGTCGTCCGTGAGTGAGTGAGTGAGTGAGTGACCACAATTTGCCATGCGTAGCCCATGGCAGCAGTTCCTGCGCGCCGTGGGAAAAACACTGTGTGCGATTTGCTGGATAAGGTACTAAACAAGCGAAAGACATTATTAACAGTACATTTAAATTGTATTAAATTTTATGAAGCAAAATATCAACTATGTCAGTTTCACATATACAGTAACTACCAGGCCACCAGTGACAAGTCAAGGCAATAGCTGAAAATCTCATGTTCATACCGTGCTGTGAAAAAGTATTCGCCCCATCCCTGACTTCCCTCTATCATTGCATATTTGTCACACGCATCTTTAGACAAAATGCAATATTCGATAAAGGGAAACTGGGTAAACACAAAACACATTTTTTTTAATTATTTAATTTATTTAAGGAGAATTTTTCTTCATCAAAATGCTATTTATTTTATTAAAAAGTTAATTTATTTAATGAACAGTTTCCCTTTGTCTAACACTGCATTTTGTCAAAAATTCTGAAAGCATTCATTGTGTTCACGGCATTGTATCTCAAGCTCACAATTCAATTCTACTCAGTTATGCGATTATCATTTTCTAACTCAGAATGTCGTGTTTTTGTACAATATAATACAATATAATTTGTACGATGTATTTAATGGATCAGAAATGAGCAAAGCAATGTGTTTATGTCGCAGGAGCGGACAACAAGAGGCTTTCTATAACTCCTTCAGTGGCCTGACTATCCAGTAAGGATAGGCTCCGTTAAAAAAAAATAATAATTCATACATTTTTGCTAAACACTTATCACACAAGGAATCCTCCACACAATCAAAGCATTCATATTCCTTACATTTCACAAGTCACTGCACCCTGTGACCGAGCAGGATGGGGGGGGGGGTGGGGGCGGTGTCAAGTGACACGCCCGGTGGTATTGCTGAGCTGTGTTACGCCCGGTGGTACTGCTGAGCTGTGTTACGCCCGGTGGTACTGCTGAGCTGTGTTAGGCTCGCAGAGATGGAATTTCAGGCAATGGAGTGCGAGTGTCTAGGGAACATCCCAGTGGATTTCCTTGGAATGCACCCGGAATCGTTTGCTGAAGTTGGCGCGCTTGCCATAAACCATTGAGCCGTGTTGGGAATGGACCCCACTGCAAGGATTTCAAGGATAAGTTTGCCATGGGTCGAGAACCCACTTTGCAATGTTTTTTGTTTGTTTGTTTTTTTTTTTGACATTCATTTGCATACAGAACAGAACAGAATGGAAACAGAATGGGGAACAGAACAGGAACAGAGGACAGGCCTGTTGGTCGACACTCTCTCAATGAGACCATATCAAGGTGAAGGCTCTCAAAACCATCTATTGAGGATCTACAACCCTTTTGCTTAAAAAAAAGGTATTAGTTGGCACAGCATGAACTAGGTTTCATTAAGCAGAATGAAATTTGTGAATAACTGAAAATAACTGATATATATTTGCATAAAAGCCCATCAAATAGCAACTGTGCAAATCAGTAAAATCAGTGCATAAAAAGCAGAATTAATCTATCCACAATAAACATTTAGTCACTGAGCTGCACTGTTGTGCATTCTTGATTTTTACGGTACACATTTTCTGATCATTTCAAGCCACTGCCAAACTTATGAAGATAAGGAAGCAAGAAATATGAAAATCACCTCAAACTTGTTCTATTCAAAGCTGCGGTCAAAGTGCACTGCGGACATATTCGGGTTTGGCCTTATGTTGAAAAAAAGGGAACTTCACACACCACCTAAAGTTCACATTATATTCAAAGCTGCTAAAGCAGGTAGAGAATAGATCACTTTTTCCAAATGTACTATAAAATCACAAAATGCGCTAGTGGAGGTATAATATAGCCATTCCCAAAGACAACGTCCCTTTGCTGCCAGAATTCGATTTAGAAATAAAAAACTTTGCAATCATGGGGAGTACAAATCCACCCTCTGCTCCAGCTACAGTATATGGTTAATACATTGGTCCAAAACAATTGCCTTGGATCTTCTAAAGACATGTCAAACTGGACAGAAAGATGAGCAAGGCTCCCTTTTAACTGCACTTTTTACATTTTAAACAATGGAATCTGTTTTACAAATTCCTCATATGAGATACTACAATTTGAACTGGATGCGCATAGCCCATGACTCCTGCATGATACATGATCCTTCAAACCGTCAGGATTTCTTTCTGAGTCCCAGAGGTAAGACCGAGCCTAATTTCATCAACTGAAACATCGGCCTGTGCATGCACATCGCGATCAAATACGCGTGACAGTACGTCCACCACCGTGGGTAGTGGAGGCGAGTAAGAAAATATAACAAAATAAAAATGAATTACTCCGTTCCGTTGGTAATTGTCCAGTGTTTGAATAGGTTCTGCGCAATGATAGGCACAAGCCATCCTTTGAAAGGCCCCCAATATGTTCGCCGATTGACGGCTGCGTTTAGTCACGCAGCACAACGCAGTGTTCGCGTACGTGCGCGCGTGCACACGCTTGCACTGCATGTTCCTTTCCCAGTTACGTTACAAAATAACTAATATAAGCTTTTTTTTTACATTAAAATAAAAAAATAATATGGGAAGCACTTTAAATGCACAGGCAATTAAAATTCTCTGAGAGACGTGATTAAGCTTATTAAATGCACTCGCTTCGTAATCCCTCCATTTAATTAGCACAGTGATGGTACCGGCTAGATGAATGACTTTAAGAAATGACGACCGAATGAACAAGCTGAAAGATGAATGGATGCATGAATGAATGAAATGCAAGTGGTGTATGTTCTGAAAAAGAATAGCCATTAACGCTGAAACCCAATTGGCAAGTATTTCTCGTTGTTATTGGCCAGGGGACCACCTTCAACGAATTGTTCGCGATTTATTTCTTAAAATACTCTGGACACATCTACAGTAACACAATTTTGAATATATGGCTACATTTCAAATCACGATTTGTTTAGCTTACATTAAAGGTAGTGAGGACTGATAACTGCTGTTCTCAACTGAAATTTTAAAAAATGTAAATTAAAAAGAAGTTTTCATTACATTTCTGAAATGATCCCCTGTTTAGTGCCACCATTGCCCGATAGGAATTCCACGGTGATTCTGCCGCCATCGTAGGATCTCCTCTTGACAGCTGACTGTTAGGCACGTTCTATTTTTATCCCAGTGGCGCTGTTTCTCGTCTTACAACAATTTTTGATTGCAGGCAAGGAATAAAACAAACCAAGGTCTCTCTCTCGCTCTCTCTCTCACTCTCTCTCTCTTTCCCCCTCTCTCTCTCTCGGATGGTTTCTTAAAATAGTCGCGTGAGTCGTGATCAGCCTGTCCTTGGAGCTATGTATTGCATAAATAAATAAATATTACAACAAATAAATAAATAAATATAAATCAGATGAAGGATTATGGATTGATACGAATAGTCACTCGCGCCAACCTCGCTTGGGCTGAATTAATGTGTTACTATTTTTGGACCCCCAGTGTTTCCAGGGGAAACCTAATGACGCAATGACGTCAATGCAGGTCAATACCAGACTGGAGGAATTGAGTGCTTCCATTAGATTTTGCAGTATTTTCAGAAACGGAGAAAGGACAAAATGGATGTGTTTTAAATCCACCGAAAAAAAAGAATACATAACGAAAACATTAACTGCTGCCTTGAGCGGCTGAGAAAACAAAACAAAAAAAAATCTATGTCCAAGGGGTGTGTTTTCGCGGCTCCCAGGAATTTTTATAAAATATCACAGTATCCCGGATCACTGGTTGCGGGGTGAGATGAAGATTTTATTTTCTTTCCTGGGCTTGCCTTTAAAAAAAATAAAGCGGAGTGCCTCGTGCAATTCTTTCATTCTGATTTCGAGAGAGGTACGCGGTGTGGCACAGCCATTGAGAATTATCCGCTTTAATGGCAAAGCTTCAATGGGCACAGTCGGGCGCTTGTTTTCCTTGCAAAGACCGTCTCTTAAGCGGTGATGAAACCGTCCGGCGTTTGCACGCGCGAAAGGTAACAAACCAATGCATTTACTTCAATTCATTTCATATCACATTCCTGTGTGAGCAGTGTGCGGGGTGGGAAACTGATCGGAGACATGCTAGATTTGACAATTTTAGTTATTAGAATACTTTGCTGATGTATTTCTGATCCCTAAGTGTTTTGTCTGAATATCTCACACGCTGTATCGGAAAAGAAAACATTTAGCAGCATATATACTATTAATAATACATCGCGACATGGTTGTGCTCGGGTGTGTGCACGTGATCTTGTAATAGGAAAACTGCAATTTTTAATAATTAATTAATGTCCGTTTTCAAATGGTGTATACCATATTTTCCAGATCAACTTCGCTATGAAAATTATATATATATATGTGTGTGTGTGTGTGTGTGTGTGTGTGTGTGTGTGTGTGACAGAGAGAGAGAGAGAGAGAGAGATTTTACGTTTTGACATTGAAAGATCAGACTGCTTGTTTTAACTTGTGATAATCATTCTCTGCATATTAATATGGTTGCTATAAGCTTTTGAGAGATGAGAGGAAGGGGGTCGGATAGCGAGTGGCGAGGGAGTGGAGTGGAAATGATAAAACTATTATATCCGTATGAACACAGACGATTTTGATTGACGCCACAACCAGGGACCAAGATTGTAATGGTTTGGGGGCAATGTAAACACATCAATAAAATGCGTGCATACCTGCAAATGTCATGTCGGCTACGTTCATTTCACCTATGAATTTTCATTCATGCACATCTTTACATAAATGTTAATTATAAAATTCAATAAATACAGATGTTACCAATCATAACAATGATAAACGACAGAGAACCTCAATTTTTTTTTTCTCTGGTTGATAAATTGAGGTAAAGGGCGTTTACCTCAACGGCTAATAGGAGTTTGGTTTCAGAACCACGGACAGCTCCCCATACTTCGGATCGCATTTCGCTCAATCAAATGTTCTCTAAAACTCAATTTGAAAGGTTCCTCGCTGGCTTCATAGATCCACTTACATGTGGCATTAAAATTCTGGTAATAATTGCCACACACAACTTCATGAAACCCCCCTATAGCGCCAGAGGCTTATAGTGTACCGTAGGTTAATCAAGTGCCAATTACGCATTCACAGCACGGACGTCAAAATAAGATCCTACAAATTCATTTGAAATAAAAATGTTAATAGTGTAAATTATTTCACTTAGGCACGCTTAACATTATTCCGAAATTTACAGTCATTGGCCGACAAGATGCGCGAATATGTAGTAAAATAGGACATCGCTGTTCCGCGCAAAAGGAAAAAAAGGAAAGAATTATGACACAATTCCACATATGACGCACTTGGTGAGGTAAGTGCGTTGGGAGCCAACGTCTAGGAGCTGACCTAGTCTACTTGCCTGCTCCTTTCTGCATTGGTAGTATGGAATGGGACGTTCATTTAAGGTGTATGGGGAAAAAAGCTGAAATCAAGACGAGCGAAAGGCCTACGTGTCGACTGAAATAAAATCGTTTTATAAATAATACAATAAATTCCCTTATTTATGAAATATGATTACAATAGAACAGGAAAGGAAGGTTTCTCTGTAGCATTTCCTCAAGAAACATGGGAGGGATATTTCCATATCAATTCAATTTGACATGCAATTGACAGTTTACTGTGCAAATAAAGTGCAATCTGACAACTTTACTCACGCTTTAAAATATTCCAAACATTTCAGTGTAATTAGGCCTAGTGTATTCAGTTACAAGTATTCAGTGCCATCCCTGTAGTTTCAGCGCATGGGCCTACACCACAGGACTGGGGGAAAGTTATTTCCGAATGCTTTCCACACGTTTTAGTTTTGCTACAGGTGCCATTAGCTGCCTGACGGCCGGGCCCTCGGTCTGGAGGGCGAGGGTGCGGGCACTGCGTCGTGCCACCCTCCGCCAGCCCTGTGCCAGCTGTGAACGTCCAGACCCTGGCTCTGGTGCTGACGCACCTACAGCAGAGACGTTTTATGGCCGGGGGAGATGGCGCGCTCTGCGTCCGCTTCCTGCCGCAGCCGAGCAGGTCCAGCCGCTGCCCACGCCTGCCGAGGCACGACTTCAGGCTCAGACGTTTTCAGTGCAAAGGTGTATCTTGCTGCCGCTGTTTGACTGTCTCCGGTGGCAGTGCAGACTAGGAGGAGAGGGTGGGGCTCAGAGCTGCATGGTCTAGTCACGGGGATCACCTCCAAGATCATCCACAGTGTTCCACCCAGAATACCCTTGGGGGGTTACAAGCACGTATACTGTGGAACTGTCATTAAAAGTCCAGAGTGACTGGAGAAATAAGCCTTGTGGTGTATCAAAGAATAAATCAGAGCTTCTCCCATACATTTAACACGCGCACCTAAGACTGAAATCTGTTATAATCTTATTTTAAGCGTGTTTAAAAAAAAACGGACATAAGGAAAGTGTTCGGATGGATGAAACGGCCACAAACAACGTCACCGCTGTCCTCGGGGGGCTGAACTACTGCTGCACAGTAAACCCCATTCCCTGGGTTTCGCTCTTGTAATGGAACTCAGTGCTGTTTTTAACGCCCGGACTTTTTTCTGATTATTTGCGTGATGAATTCGAGTGAGTCGAGTAAGACTTGGGGTGGGGATTGGCTGCCATTCAGTGTGCTACTGTGGGCTAATGTCCTCAGGACATTTTCCACAAAAGCATCAGCAAAAGGGAAAAATATGAATCCTAGCAGGCAAATCAACCTGTGAGGGGTATAAGTGCCACGGACTGGAACAACGGGGATGGGTCACACTCCTCTCCACTCTGCGGCTGGGCCTTAATCGGACTGCGTCGCTCGAGCGAGCGTTACTGCTCTTCCTTATTTACGCAGTTTTTACACAGTTACTCCACGTTAATGCCCGTGGCCCCCGCAGTCGTCAGGCTGCGTGCGCGCTGAACACCAGAACACGCCAAAAACACAAAGCAGGGCTGCAGAACAGTGCCATTAGATTTTAATTATTAACCAGTTCCCTTTAGAACACCAGAGCGCTAACTATGCTGTACACCTTTTTTTAAAATAAAAATTTAAAAAAAAAGTGTACATTCTGTTAGAAGCAGCACAGGGTGTTGTTGGTGTCAGTACTGTGAAATATCACAGAACATGTACACCCTTCTGAATTTCCTAAAAGTTCTACACAACGCATACTCTCAACAATCCATACGTGCATTATGTGACGTGTAAGCTTTGCATTAAAGGTTAATTACTTCAACTTTAATCAGATATCAAAGAAAGAACAACTTCCGCGGCCTCATTGTGCTTCTACAGACGAAGCTCTAACTTACAAATAACAATTCACGGAACGTCAGGGGGAAATTAAAAGACTTATTTTTAAAATTTCAAAAAATTTTTTGTCAGATTTCAAACTTCTTCCTTTGCCAGCTACAGTTGCCATGTTAATGTGGTCCTGCAACTGCGGCCGTTTAAGGTGGATAAAAGGCTAACTCCAGTCCCGTTCCCCCACAGGTGAAAATGGACATCCGTCCCCACCTCCCGGACCACCGCACCTCAGCGGACCGGCCCGTCCTCCTTAAGGTAAAACCCTTTTCTGGTGACAGCTGACATCCCCGTGATGTTCAGCAAGTGATATGAACTCACCAAGGCGAGGGACGGTGTGTTAAACTGTTTTTTTGTTCTTGTGCTTAAGTAAGATTGAGAAGGGATGCTCAGATAAAGGAAAAATGTTGTGTACGAACTGCCAGACAAACACAGGCTGCAATATTTAAGTCAATGAGGCTAGAGTGCGGTACACACTTAAATGGATTCTGGGCTGCAGGTTTTATGGTCCTGGTCCAATCCGATGTGTGGCCCAGGTCATGTGACATAAACCCTCAGAGGAAATGAATCCATTTACACTTCCTGTGATTCTGCAGGACAGCAGAGTCGGGATCAATTCATTTTCGATACGGTCTATTCAGGAAGTGAATTTAAACTTGCTGAGAAGGCTTGAGGAACATAATAGGCATTTTTTTTGAAATCACAAATAAAATCTCAGTTCATTTTTTGAAGCGGGTGAATTGAAATGGTAAAAATGGCGGAAAGCACAGACACGCCTCCACCCCTCTCTCTCGGCTGTCTACCTGTCTACCTGTCACACACACAAGTGTAAACGTTCACAAGTGAAAAACTGACAGCAGTACCTCACACATGCTTCGCTCGTCTGTTCAGAGTCGCATGCAAAACTGGGGAATGTGGAAACGTGGCGTAACCTGTCTAGTGTGCGAGACATCGATCCAGGACTCGTAGGGGAGGTGAGGACTGAGGAATCCCTCGCGCAGAGCAACAGATCCTCCCCTAGATAAGCGCGGTAAATGACAAGCTCTTCCAGCTATTCATTTAGCGAGGGCAGAAAAGCCTGAATGGTGTGATGAGGGTTGCACGGTGTGGGTGGAGTTCACCTGTGAATTTCGGAACACTTCCTTCATGGTGCAGTGTGAGCTGTGTAACACCAGAGCGTGTGCTCAAGCCCTTGTGGTGCTGATAAAGCAGGCCGGGACCCGCCCCCGGGGGAGGAAGGGTTGGGTCGCGGGGGGGGGGGGGTCTGACCCACCTCGTCGCGCCGTCCCGCGGTCTACCTGCTCCAGCTGCGCAGCTCAGCTGAGTGGGCACCGGCGCGGGCAGCGTCTGCTTCGCAGGTGCGTGCGTGACGGGCTGCCCTCTCCCAAACTGACAGCTGGGGGGGGGGGGGGGGGGGGGAGGTTCCGCAGTAGTGCGACGCGATTGGCTGTTTCCACACTGGCATAAGAGAACAGAATAAAAACAGTGGTCGGTTAAAACTGGATTTAAATTTTTTTAAAAGCCTCACAGGTTGAGCTGTTTGATTTCGGTGTGTGAAGACTGTCCCAAACCAAAACCGCATTTTGTTGTGTTTGGTGTTTCAGACACGAGAGCCGACGGGCCGGTCCCCCGCCTGCCCCCTTCGGATCTTTTTGCGGTCTGGGCTTGCTGTTCCTTCGACCTGTAGCCAGGAAGCCCTTACCCCAAAAAGTATCCGCGGGGGAGCCCTTACACCCCGAGGCCCGCTTTCACTTGTCCCGCCTGACAGTAAGTCGCTGCGCAGACATGAGCCCGTTCACCGTCTCCCCTGGTCTTCTCTCTGCTGTGCCCGAAGAGCCGTGCGCTCGGGAACGGTGAAGGAGGCTAATTCTGCGCCCGCTCTCCAACACGGCATGGCTCAGCCTCGTAAGAAATGTTTTTTTGAATCAACTTTATTAGTTACTATCAGTCGCTGATTTTTCACTTTGCCTGCACACATTGCCAAATGAGAGCGTGTGAAATGGTTCTCGTGAACGAAAGGATTTATCACGGTGCCGAATAGTGGTCGGTTTGTGTGTGTGTCGGTTCACACTGACGGTGTCTTTCTGAATGCTGTGTGTGGAACCGATGGGGTGATGTTACATTACATTACAGGCGTTTAGCAGACGCTCTTATCCAGAGCGACTTACATTGTATCCAATTATACAGCTGGATATAAACTGTAATTTTAAGCAATGCAGGTTAAGTACCGTGCTCAAGGGTACAGCAGCAGTATCCTACCGGGGAATCAAACCCGCGACCTTTAGGTTACAAGACCAGCTCCTTAGCCATTATACTACACTGCCGCCCCAATGTAATATCCAAAGAGACTGAGGCTGCTGAACGTGTCTGCTCATTACAGACGGAGAGCAAACTTAAATATGGCCACCGTTCTGAGCTAAGGTTGTTGTCTATATGGCTGATATGACTGAAAGCCGTAGGACTGAAGTCAGTGTGTGTGTCGTGATGTCTCACTGATTTGATTGTGTGAAAGAACCTTTGTTCTTTCAATTTCTAAGTTTATTATCATGGATACAAAAGAAAGCAATGAAACAGAACTAAGTGAACACTAATGTTTAGATGTGTGCTCTGTTACTCCGCTGAAAATGTTTTTTTGTGGCACAAGATGCGTTGACAGTAGAGGTATTAAAGTGTTAATGATTACCGTTAGTTTTTCACTTGCGAAGAACCTTACACATCCACGGGCCGGTCGACCGATTTTAGCAGGGAGAGGCGGAAACCGTGGAAACGTCCGTATCTGCACGACTTCATGAATGAGTCTATGTGCAGTCTCACCCTGGACTTACGCCGAGCGCCATTTCCCTGCTCTCTGGCGCCTCCCTCAGCTCGCTGCCGGGAAAACACCCCTGTGCATTTGCTCATCGCCCCTACAGTGCCCTCACTCAATCACAAGTCAAATATTTTGCATGGCATAATATAATAGGTTTCGGGAGAATATTATATCAAAAATTGGATGAAAATGTGGGTAAAACAGATTCCCAGTTAGGGAATGTGTGCGTGCTGTTGACAAATGAGGCACCTGAAAATGCTCACGCACGTCAGAGACGAGTTTCTCCTCCATCTTGGACAGGATGAGGTCGTGCCTCTTCCTTCAGTGTGATTGGTCGGCACATTAGCTGCTCGAAGTTACAATATTTTCATCTTGACGGCGTAGCATTTGCCAAGAGCTCGGCACCGCAGCTAAGGACAAAGTGAGTAACAGCACACTGCTGTCAAAATGGAGTCACACGGGGCACACACTGCAAGTTGTTTTTATTTTATTTTTAATTTTACAATTAGCACATTAACTACAGCATAATCCCCTTATGGTGCATTGTTTAACATCCCTAAAATTTGTTTAGTGCCTTTTTTTGTTGTTGCATACAATCCATATTTTACAGCTGGATATTTTATTGAAGCAAAGTTATGTACCTTGCTCAAGGGCACCAAGGCAACACATCAGCTGGGACTCAAATCCACAACCCTTACAATCCCAGTTCCACTAACCATTATACTGCTATAATGTTACAAATATAGCATTAGAATGTTCTTAAATTAACATTCTAATGCTGATGTAGCAATCACTACTGGTAAGGCAATGGAGTTCTAGAACACTGACTTTTGAGAAGGCATTCCAGAAAGCCTACAATTCAAAGGGTTAAAACATTCTACACTCCCTCACCTTATCGCGGGTCCTGCATTTACGCACCAGCGAAGCATGAATTATCAGATTGAAATTATCGATTTAACATTTAGGATAACTGCAATTACTTTATTTCTCATTAAATGTTTAATTAGGTTACAGCAACCTTGAAAAATAAAAAAAAATTTGATTGATAAATTTAATATTTCTGTATTTAACCAATTTAAAAAGTTTTAGATTTCAGCAGAACAAATTCATACAAATCTGGCCGATAGACACAGGTATGGAAGAGATTAGGCCCTTTTTCGACACTTCAAAGTTATTTGGTGAGTAAACATTTGAGGGTAGGGCAACTGAGGGGTGTTATTCCCATTCTGTTACAGCTCCCTGACACAGACACAGGGACCTTTTGGGACAGCTGGAGCAAGAGCTAGGGGTTCTTCAGCGAGATTTTAAGATATAAATATTTCCCCTTATAGTTATAGGTTTCCATAGGTCATAGATTCTATTGCTGCATACTTTCAGATCAAATAAGTGTACAGATACATCCGTGTTTGTAGTCGTTTTTTGGAACAGCTGATATCAGTCACGAGCTGTTCGTGTGGGCGGAGCTTAGAAGTCTCACCCTCTTGCTCTCTGATTGGCTCAGGAGATGAGGACTTCCTTCAAGCGACTGACATGATTCCATTAGTACACCAGAAGGGAAAACTACAGAAGCACATTTGTTAATGACGCAGAGGCGGAAGGGGAAGATTTTCTTGGTGTTGTGGTCAGCTGGTCGGGCCTTTAAGGCACCAATAAAAGAGGTTAATATTGTCTTTGCCCCGTTAGGAATCCAAGCAGCAGAACACTCAATATCCAGGATGCGCAAATATACTTTTACTGTGTGGTACGCTAACGCTTACCAAAATGATATCATTACACGTGGCAGCGAACCAGCAGCACTTACTATGATGGGTCAAAAGCAAAGCCAATTATATATCATTACAATAGAATACAAGGTCATTGTTACAGAGATAATCCTTACAATCACGGGCAGCATTTACTTAATTATTGGCAACACCTATTTTAGTATAGCCAAACTGTAATGTTAACTTCTAGAAATTTCCATGAAACATAACAGCTCGATGTCCAGTGAGTTGTGTAGAACTGACATAGTCTGACACAGTGCTCTCCATATAGACAGGTAAATGCACAGGCATGCATGTAATTGGTTATTTATATCCCTGGCTTGAAAGCCATAGCTTTCTTTTTAAACATCACCCACAAGAGGGGGAATTTCTGGGAAAATGAAAAATACTTTTAAATTTAATTAAATCTCCTGAGCTAGTCACTTTCTTATAAAAAAGCGTGGTTCAAACGAGCCAATGAGATGTCGGAAAACTTTTTTTTGGAGCTGGCCTTTGTCCAATCAGCTTGTGCTTCACGGATCAGATGAATCACAGGAGCGGCGGTGGAGGGAGGGGAGAAACTGAAAATGCTCCTTTGGGTTTTTACATCGAGCTCTCCGACCGCATCGGTGCTCACGCAGAACCGTGCGCGTGGTCGGGTCGCCCTGGCAACGTCACCGTTTAGAATGAGAAACCAAAGAACTGCTGGTGGAAATAACCTCTGACCTCTGAACGGCCGCAAGCGGAATGGCGTCCTGCAAATTTGGCACGCGGAAGTTTTCTTTTTGCTAAATCGTCGCCTAATCCAGCAAACCATCTTATGTGTAATTCAGTAGTTCATTTTGCACAAAGCACAAAAATTTAATAAAAAAATGCGGTTTAATCTATTTTCATTTTCCATTTAATTATTGTTCCCACAATAGAGAGAGAGAGAGAGAGAGAGAGAGAGAGAGAGGGGGAAAGAAAGAAAGAAACAGTGCAAAAGAAACGGATGGTGTATGTGAGTGAGAGACAAGCATATGGAGGCAGCGAGTGCATGTGTGTGTGTGTGTCAGTCTGTCTGACGCAAAGGCATAATTATTTTCACTTTTCCAGATGTCAGCCGACCCCTTATGCAACCGCTGTCCTGGGACAGGGAGCTTCCTGTGCCAGTAAAAAAAATGCTGCTTCAGGCCTTAGATGAGAATATTCACATCACTCTGTGTGTGTGTGTGTGTGTGTGTGTGTGTGTGTGTGTATATATATATATATATACATACTGTATATATTCAATCTGCAGTGTGTGTGTAGTTAGCCCGTACAGGCCTTGAAGGGTACAGGATGCCCCGTTTTTCTTCGCCTTGTTCAGTCCGGCACTTTTTCCCACAATGCCATGCGTCGCCAATAAACTGAACCGACGAGAGGAACAGCGTTATTTCCTCACGCGGCTCTGACCGGCAGGTCCAAAACCTGGAGGACTCTTCCACGAATGAGCGGCTCGGGTGAGAGAGTCCGGGTGAAACCGCTCGGCTCCGCCCCCCCAACCGGGAAACGCACCTATCCGTGCTCAGCCCGGCCCGGCTCGGCCAATCACGGCCACCGTGCCGTCGCCCGGAGTAAAAAAAAACCCAGGGGAACGCTAACGCGAGTCGACGGGGAGAGTTTTTCAACCTTCGAGACGAGCTCCTCACCGCGGGACTAACCACTAAAAGAAAAAAAATTTTTCAGATCGCAACAAAAGGAACAGAATTACGCTAATGCACCTCTGAGAAATCCTGGGCTTTTTTTTCTCCTTTTTTAAGACAAAGCGCAGTGACCTTTACGTTTTCCGTTAAACAGGTCCGGCCGAACCCTGAAGAAGAGACGCGTTTCTGTGTCGCCGCACAGCCTCGGGACAGGGAGCGAGGCTCCGGCTGAGGCACGAACACGGAACACATGTTCACTCCGTTTTTTTTTTCCTTCTTCTTCTTCTTCTCTCGCTCCCGCCGTTCGTTTGCCGTGACGACGCCGGTATTTCCGCCGCAGAGCCAAAAAAAAGGACCCGAGAGCTCAGAGACGTGAGTGCCCCCCCCCCACCCCGAGGCCAGCGCACTCTAAATAAGCCCGTGTTGGGGTGGGCAGCGTGTTGGGTACCACACATCGTTCGGCGCGATACGAGTGCCGCCCGCGTGTCACCGAAGTCTCCGACGTGCCGGGCGGGTCTTGGAGCGCACGCCGCGCATACAGCGGCAAAACGGGTTCACGTTAGAGGCGGATGTTTACCGTGCCAAAAAAGCCGCAGCTAAACTATTATCACGCATAAAAGGCTAAGCACACTGCAGGGACTGGGCTTACCCACTGAAGGGCCAATTCCCATTTTTATCACCGTGATCTTTTTTACATACAGTATATACTTTGTTTTTTTTTTTTTACATATATTTTAGTAGAGCTTTTGGCCAAAGTCCAAGATCACCACAGACACCACTGACTGAGCCATCCATTAGAGGGAGTCTCTGCATTTCACAATAACCCCCCCCCCCCCCCCCCCTTCCCAAATAAAATTACCCCTGCCCCAAGGGGAGGGTGGCCCAATAAAGCCGCGGTGGCTCACCAGGATGAGGAGCGTTTCCGTTCCGCGAGTCACCTTTACTCACGTTCGAGGGGGAGCGGCGGGGCACGGGGATCTTCAGCGAGTCGCGCATCGCCCGGGACGGGGGGTAATTAAGCGAGAGGGAGGTGAGGGAGGTGAGCAAAGGTGAGGAAGGAGTTGCGGTCTGCTCCCCGTCCCGCTCCGAAAGTGATCGGGTGATTCAGGTTCCGGCCAAAACCAGCAACATTCCACGCATTCCTCTGATTCACAGGAACACGATTCCCCCCCACCCCCGCCCGCCCGCCGTCTGTGTTGTCTGTGTATGTTTGTGCGTGTGTTTGTCAGTATGTGTGTGTGTGTGTGTGTGTGTGTACGTGGGCGTGTGTTCATGCCTGTGTGTGTATGTGTGTCTGTGTATGAAAGAGAGCGTGTATGTGTGTGTGTGTGTGTGTGTGTGTGTGTGTATCTGTGTGTGTGTAAATGTGTGTGTGTGTGTGTATCTGTGTGTGTGTGTAAGTGTGTGTTCCTGAATTCCGCCCAGTCACAGGGCTGCAGAATCAGTGACACCAGATCAGCTTCCTATTATGCGCGTCTGACACATCAGGACCCGTTAGTCATGTGACCCATCCCTACAGCACTGGCTTCACGCGCTCCTGCAGCGCGCCACTGCATCCAGGCAGTGCTGTACCGCTGTATTCCCCTAGAGGGCGCTGAAAACCGCTGATCCACATCCACTCAAGTACATAAAGATTTAAGCACCTGTGTGTTAATACGTGCATCAGAAACTCATGTCCTTTTGCTTTTTATTTCTTCCTAGAAGGTGCAATAGTACATTCAACGCTGATCATAAAAACTCTGTTAAATAGTGGGGAACAAACACCAGCACTGGGAGTCATTTAGAGATTCTGACTTCATGAACTCCTGCCTGCACATCCAGACGTGTCCACACACACACACACACACACACACACGTGTACACATTACACACACGTAAACTTTCAAACCGACACACATGCATGTGCACGTTTACTAACACACAGAGTAACACTAACATACACACACACACAAGCACACTCACTACACACACGTAAACTTTCAAACTAACACACATGCATGCGCGCTTTTACTAACCCACACACACACACATTTGCACACTCACTAACACACACAGACTTTCATATTAATAAACACACATGCACACACACATAGAATCCCATGCCTATCACATACTTTCACAGACAGTGAGACAAGCCCACACACACACACACACACACACACACACACAGAGAGAGAGAGCCTCACATGCCCCAGCTTGTTCACAGTGCTCCTGTCCTCCCCCCTGGGACTACCCTGCGTTAACTTACACAGGGATCCAGGATGTGCCCCAGGGGCTCATGGGAGATCCTGGGAGAAACCCCCTCCCCCTGCCCTTTCAGGAATAAGCCCAGCCGAAAAACCTTCGAGGTACGGTATTCCCCCCGCCAAAGCACGTCACTCTCAGACGCTCTCAGGCACGCCGTACGGTAGGAACGAACGGTTATGTCAGGCTACGCTGCGGCTCAAAAGAGGCAGAAAAAAAGCCATCGCGTCACAAGACGTTACAAGATGGCGGCCGACGGGGAACCGTTCCCTCGCACGCGGTCGCCCTACAGCGCGGCAGAGACCGTCTGGCACGCGTCCGCGGGGCCTTTCCGCCGTTCGCTCGTTTGACTCTTTCCAATCAGAGGAGCCGCGTCGGGGAGGAGCGGCCAATGGGGTTCCAGCGCGGGCGAAGCGCTGAGTCAGCAGGAATGGACCCCCCCCACGTCCCCCCGAGAGACGGAGCCGTAAAAAGCGGCGGGCCCCCGAAGGACACGGCGGTCTGGTCCGGTCCGGTCCGGTCCGGTCCGATCACAAAGGGCCCTTGCGTGAGGAGATGACAGACCAGGGCCTGCGAGCGGCCCGTTTAATCAGAGAGAGCGTCTGATAAGAGACACGTCAGCGGGAGCTGGACACAAAATGGACGCCGCCGCCGCGCCGACGGATCAGCGCTTCACGGCCGTCCGCGGCGCTTTGAGGCTCAGGCCCTGACTCAGAGAACAATGAGAGTGCCGTTACGCTGCGGTCTTCTGTCTGAAAACGTTTCAGCGCCCAAAAGTGGAACATTCTGTCCGCTTTTTTCATTTTAGCTGGATAAACATCAATTGCCATGCCTCGTGATTCACCATACGTTGAGTCAGGGTTTCTTTCATGCAAAATGGGGGGGGAGGGGGGGGTGGTTCCCAGTTGACTTCCATTCATTTCTTTTTTTTGCAGCCATTAACAGGCTGGGCATACCAAATTACCCATAATTCATCATGTGGCCGTTCATAATGAATGGAAGATCGGCTAATTGTTGCTACCATTCATTTCTATGGGCTTGGGGGCTAATGCTAGCACCTATCCACAGCTATCTGCCTTCTGTGTCATTTTGTTCACACGTTAATGCTGCTACAGAATGGAAGGGCCATACCTGTCCAGTACTGCTCCATGAAACCTTCCCTCCAACAGCAGATTTCTCTTGACAAAATGACAACCATTTTAGCATTTTCAGCCGTTCGTAAAATTTAAAATGAAGATGACCAATAATGTAGGACAGTGCTCCCATTTTAAGAACATTTGCTCCAGAAAAAAAGATGTGGACAAAGTGGGAAAAATCATTTTGGAGCACATCTACTAATTGAGATGCATTAGTGTGCTCCGAAATTTTTTGACTTTTTTGGAAAAAACGTCAGCGTAGAGCTCTGTCTTGTCTGGCTGAACAGCCACTCACTCATACGAACGATTTCCTCAGCCTCACCGTGGGAAGTCTTAGAAAGTTAGAAAAAAAATTGTTATTTCAACCATTTGAGGAAAACCAGATATATGCGGGAAACTATTTCCCCAAAGAGAATAATCAAATTTGACAAATATGGCAGACCACAGACAAAAAAAAAAAGATACACTTTAAAACCTGTGTGTAATTTATCCTTTAGCCTGTTTTTTTAATGCAGCCACCTTAACAATGCATTGTTAAAAATATGACTGGCTGCTTGGGTGATTTTACAATCTGCATGAGCAAAAATAAGTACCTCTTTACCCCCCCCCCACCCCCCACCCCTCGGGGTTGCAGTTATGAAAGCGCCCCTCTCCCCAAAGTTGTGTGTCGGTCGGTCACGGGCCGCAATGAAAGCAAAAAAACGACTTGGGGGAGAAAGGAAAGAACAGCAGCCAGGAATTTGGTAAATTATTAAAACTTACCGGACGACCTTTCAGCCCGGGGTTTTACAGTAAATGACGAGGGCGCGCGCTGGCCCTGACACGCGGTGCCAGCTCTGAAACACAACACGCACGTTGCGTTACAAAGAAAAAAAGAAAAACAACAAAAAGAAAAACTGTGACCCGCCAAAAACTATTTGCTGATTCAGCCGTTCCTCGCGCGCGCATAGCCGAACGTCTCTGTGGCATGCGTTTATGCGCGGGGGCACCTCAGACAGAGCCTCCTTCACGCGCCGCCTGAGCGAATTACCGGAAGGCGGGGCTGGATCAAGGTCGCGGGCTGTCTTTGCTCGGACGTCGCTGGTCAGACACCGGCCCGCCACGGGGAAAAAGTGTGACCCGATTGACAACGGAAGGGGGGGCGTCGTACGGTCGTCTATTAGCGAAGCTGGCAATGCGTTCTCTGTTCTATCGTTCGCTCCGGGACCCCAATTAGCGTTCTGCTCTGTGCGGCGTGAGACATTTCTTTATTTGCGAAGCCGCGGTCGTGCTCAGCGTTCGGCGTTACATAACATTGCTTCCGGGCATTGTAGTCCAAAGGTCTGATGGCTGGAAATGCAATTAAGCAAGCTCTGGACTTCATTTCCCATCATCACTTCAGCAAAAAAAAAAAAAAAAAAAAAAAAGTTGCACAGTATTTTTCAAGCTGTTGCCATGGGTTGACTTCATAAAACAGCACTGTAAACGCCTTACTGTCATCCATCTTGCACCGCATATACACTTTTCTTTGAGGCAAAATGGGTCTCTGGCAATGGGAGCATAAAACATCCCTTGCAGGTGTGTTGAAGTCATGATTCAAAGCGGGCTGCATTCAGCACAGTAGATTCAGGTCAGGTTCGGGCCCAGGTCCTCATAAAGCTCAACTGTGACAAAAGCTCTACACAAATAAAAAAGTGAACTGCACTGAACTGAGGATTTACCAGGAGGGCCTTCAGGGAAAGCAGGGCCGCTCGGAGAGAAAGTAAGGGGTTAAATGCGGTGCCGGTAACACGGATTTAGCGCTGCAACATTAATGAGGTCCATCTGGCTGACGAGCACGGGTTTGCCAATTCGAGGCGCCTGCCCTCCGGCACGGAGGAAAATCTCTCCGAAATTCGCAGAGCAGAAACGGGTGAACCGGCCCCAGGGCCCTGTACACCATCTCAGCCGGGCCCCGCTTTTGGAGAAAAACGCCTGTAGCCACGCCCAGTTCGTCCGGCCCGCAAGAAGAGACCTGTTTTCGTCCAATAAGAACGCAGCAGCTGAAAGCAGAACCTAGCCTGGGGCTTGAAAACGTTTTTGGAGTTCTGTTTTCAGTTACTTTTTTTTTTTTTTTTTTTTTTAAACAAGGCTGGAAAAAAACAGTCAGAAAGTTTAGGATAACTACCCTGGGTGAGCAAAGCGTTCTGGGTAATGCGTACGCGTCAACGTCGGAAAGGGGTGTTCTGCGGGAAAAAAAAACTGAAATAAAATCTCCTGTATCTACATAATCAGGCCACTGTGAGCTGGGCGTGTCTTAATCGTTTATTTCCGACCACGATAAGCATTAGACATAAACAGCCATTGTCCACAGAGGCCCATTAGTCACCGGCAGGAATGCATCACGCAAATCAAAAGGCGCAACACGCAAATACAAATATTTGGAGCGTTTTCACAACCGCGACGCGACGCTTTCTTTGACGTAGGACGAGCGGCGAAATGTTTGGGCCCCTCGCATGACCCCTGACCCGAACACACCGCGCCGAGCCGGCCCTGGAGAAGGAAAAAGAAAAAAAAAAGAAGGAAAACAGAGAAAAAAAAAAAACAGCCAGCTGTGTCAACACTAGCACCCGGCGAACATGCAAATGGACCCCAGTGATCGAGAGCGAACGCTCGCGCTCTGGCCGGACCTTGGGCCCCCCCCCCCCCCCCCGGCACGTCGCGCAGAGCTGGAACCCGGGCTTTTCCCAAACCGCTAGCCAGCGCTCGGCGCCGCCAGGCGGGGCAGGAGACGGCTTGAAAGCCGGGCGAAACCGGGACGGGGAGGCGCAAACCGCTACGAACCGGTCCCCCCCGACGGCCGCGCGCTACTTTCGAAGAGTAACGGCCCCACCCCCCCCGGTCCTCCCGCGATGACTCAGGGTTTCGCAACACGCTGCGCTCCGCCCGTACGCCTGGAACGAGCGTGAGAGCGTAGCTCCGACGCGGCCCGACTGGTTTTTCTCTTTTCTCTTCTTTTCTTTTTTTTTTTTGCTTTTCATTGATAAAAAGGATCCGACGGTAACGCAATAGCTGTCATTTGAAGTGAAATGTTAACGAGGCGGAAAAACTAAGTACAACGCAGAACCGGAATGGGAACGGCAAAGCCATGAAGCCCAATTAAAGGCCACAGGTGCAGCTACTCAGAGGAAATGGGTCATTTTTCCCAGGATGCACTGCTTGGGTGGGAATCTCAAAGAGAGGCATAGCAGGACAGACTGGCGGGCCCAGTGTGTTCTTCCATTACGTGCTCTTATACGTGCAATAACGCTTTACTAGAACAAAGCCAACACAATGGCATCCTAGCCCACGTAGTGAATAGATCTCCCACGATCTTATACGTGCAATTATGTTTTACTCACACAAAAGCCAACGCGCGGGCATCATTGCCTACGTGGTGAACAGACTGCACGTGATATTAAGCACGGCTACGTCCAAAACTAGGGCTCCTCGTCTCCAGAGACCAGCTGGAGAGCAAAGCACCTCGTTTGAAAGGTGTTCTTTAACCCTGCCCTAAAACACAGAGAGATGCAACCTCCTGGAGGTTTTCGCTCATCGAGAATTAAGCGCTGCTTGTTTTACACCGCTCGCTGGCGGACTGAACGGCATCCTAAAACACGACGCACAGGAGGCCGCCGGATGCTAATTCGCCCTTTCGTCAAGTTCCCGACAGGGGCCTCGCTGCCGGGCGCGTGAGTCCCCTCCCTGTGCAGAGAGAGAGAGAGAGAGAAATGTCACGGGGACGTAAAGAAAACTCAAAACGGAAACGGAAAACAGGGGGTAGCTTCTAAGCTCCAGAAAAAAAAAAATATGTCCGTACCTGTGGCACAAAAAAAAAAGTCCTGCAGTATTCAAAATACAGGAATAAAAATCAACCAGGAACCCCAAAATAAATAAATGAATAAATAAATGAATAAAAATGCAGTTGCATGGAATGGCCACTGGGCGGGTTCCGGAGTGCTGGGTAGCCTGCCGTTCTGCCTGGAGATTAATCATCTCGTTTGATAATGCATGCAGGCGGCTCAGTGACCTCACGATGGATGGGAAAGCAGGCGCATGATGTCATAGTCATAGTGAGCGTCTGAGGACGCTGAGGTCGAAACATGAGCACAGGAGTGCTCACGTCCCGTCTGCATTAGCCAGGGGCAGCTAGAGCGCAGAGCTTCAGCACAGCGCGATGCACAGGCCAGGGGCTTCTGGGCATAACCAGTGGAGACTTGTCCATCGTCCCTGAATATGAACCATATCCTCTCATCAGGGTGTATCATACTGGCTACAAGTGTCCTCTTTTTCTGCTTGTTGCCTACTCTTCTTGTGAGGAAATATTTAGTGCAATTGCAAGGTGAGAACTTTTAAGATGGATGGTTCTCCTTGCTTTCTAAAGTGCTTTTGAATGAGGTGACAGAAAAAAAAATTTCAATATTCAATCGTCACTGTAACATCTTGCACTTGCAATTCGGTGGGACTGAACACCAGCGTATGCGTCCATAGAAATGCGTTCAGCCAGCCAATCCGATTGCTGCGCCCGGCAAGCCGCCACAGGAACTGTACCGGAAAAACGAGGGGTCAAAGGTCGGCAGGAAGTTCCGGCGACTGTAACAGCCTCTCCCTTCCCGGGCAAAGCTGCGGTGACCTTTCACCTGGCTGCAATGGGCTCCTTCCCGGTCATGTGATCCAAAACAGACCTGGCCTGCAGGACGCTCACACGGACCCCCCCCCCCCCCCCCCCCCCCCCCCCCCCCCAAGTACGCACGAACGTGCCTAATCGAGAAGCCCACATTTTCTCCCTTCAGAAGAAACTGCATGAAACTGAAAGAAATGCATGTAAGGGCACAGCAGGTAGTCAGGCGAAACGGGATGAACAAAAAAAAAACTGCACAGCTACCGTTTGGATTTTTTTTTTCTTTTTCGCTGAAATAATTTGCATACTTGTTCTGATATGCGGCCCTGTGCCAAGAGTTTACTCACTCATTCCAGTTTCTTAGATTCACTGTCCTCTTATCCGATAAAACACACTACGGTTTATTATAGTTTCAAAACATAAGGCTTAAAGGCGCCTGTTTGACAATAACACGAAGTTGCCCTAAGCAAGCATCTTCATTGCAGGACCTGTGTCAAAAACAGACCTGGGTCAAAATACGTGTTTGTTTTGGATTCAAATACGCTTTCTACGCATTGCTGATCTTTGTCTGGTGTATTGGAAGCAATGAAATACTCTCAAAAAAGTGCAAACCCAGGCTTCTGGTCATATTGGCAGGCTCAATTACACCAGGCAAGATCAATAGAGCACAGAAAAGTATTTGAATCTAAAACGAATAAGCATTTGGCCCAGGTCGGGTCAAAAAACAACGCAAATGCTTTACGCACATTATGGCCACGTGAGAACGTTTTCATTTCGTTTTTTTATCATGGAGGCGTTCTCTCTCAGACTCGTCTCAAGACCTTATCACACGGACCGGTCCGGATCTGCGCCGGAGCGATCGGTCACGCTTTATGAGTCTATGAGTCTGAGCGAGGCCGTCTCTGACAGGCGCTGCTTTATGAGTTTTGGCAGGTCCCCGTCCCGGTCCCGACGCAGCCGGGGAAACGTCATCCATCCGCTCGTTTAATCACGGGGGGGGGGGGGGGTGGGGGGGGGGCTCCCGCTTTTGTTTTTTCTTTTTTTCGTTTTTTGACCGGAGGCCGAGCGGGAGGCGCGCGGTGACGTCCCCAGGACGGAACGTGCTCCCTGGCGGGGGGACAGGGGGGAGGGGGGGGGGGTGCCGGGAAGGGAGCGATTGGGCGTGCCCTCACCGGCCCGCTTCGCAGAGCGCGCCTCGTTGGACATCTTTTCAAAATAATCCCCCGCAGCGCCGAGACGGGACGATGGCTGGCGGGGCGCCGGAAGTCAGGGGGGCTCGGGAAACCGTTTTTTTTTTTACGAACGTGACACAGCTCCTGGACGAACTTCCTGTTCCCTTTCTTTAGTACGGAAGGTAGTGCAATCGCAGCACGGGACGTCCGTCTCCGTGAAGCTGCCGCGCTTTCGGGCGACCCCCTGGAGAACGGCCGTTCCATAACGGCAAAAACGCTTCCCGTGCGAAGACGAGCCGCCCTATCAGCACGCCGGACCTTCGGCGAACGACGCGAGGAACGCGCCGCGTCGAGCGGCGTCTTACGCAGGAAGTGATAACGGGAACGAGGTCAACAACCGGGGAAATAAACACGAGAACTTCCCTATTGCCTTACTGACCTTGAACCAGCGGCCTTACCGGCATTAACAAGGACACCAATTAAAAGATAACTGTAAAGGAAGTGAAGTGCACTGAGTTCAGAGATGTCAGCAATGTATGTCACCAACAGGCCCAGGGAGAAACCTCAGACCGCCTAACGAAAAAAAAAAAAAAAACGCGTATGACCTCCGTCTCCACGGGAACGCTTTCGAAATCACACGCCTTGAGATACTCGTTCGTGGGAAGATCCTGAACGCCGGTTCAAGTGAGCACACGCGCGGCGTCTGACCTGTAGGCTGTCGATTGACCTCAAAAGGGAGAAAGATGAAAATGGGCCAAGTGCATAAAATAAATTTAAGCAAGAAAGTGAAATCACAAAAAAAAAAAAAAACATCCAATTATAACAGGTATGAAGGTCAGATTACTATACGCCATATCCATACCTGGTATAATCTGTTGAATGCTGAACGTGTGTTTTTTTTTAAAAACCGAGAGACCCTGAAACTCTCTCTTGAAACTGGGTCGGGATCCTGAGGCGAGGGGCGTCTCTGTTAAGCGAAACGGCCCCGGGACGTCTCTGGGCCGTTGCTGGGTTACTGGGAGCCGAAACGTCTGAGGCGAGGCGAAGGCCGGGCGAAGCGGAGCCGCAGGAAGGAGCGCGCGCCCCATTGGCCAGCGCGGGGAGCAGCGCCTGCTCGAGCCTGCGTTTCGCGCTTCCGTGCTCCTCTGCGGTTGCCACGACCTCGGCTAGGGCTTCCACGTCTGTTTGACTTCAGCTCGAAAGGCCTGCGCCCTGGGGAATTTCCACGGGACCCAAAAAGAGTTCCTCGCAGCGCAGGAAACGAGCACAGAGATCCATGCGCAGCTTCTGCAGCCGAATACGACTCAAGGGGCTCGAACACTTCTTCAACTACACTTACATCAAAATCGTGCTAATTGTCTGGCTGTCTAAACCAAATTGCGGGGTAAAAAAAAAAATCACTCTCGCTTTTCCTCCTGTAGCCAAGCAAATGACATTTCCTCTTTTCTAAGGCATTAATTTCCTGCGAACACAGAGAATGACGCTCGCGCGTTTGCCCCCCACCCAACCTGAGCGGTGAGCAATGGCTGAGGCTACGGAAATAAACGCCAGTGACGTAGAGTGCACCGTTAGGGGAGGTCAAATTAAACTCCCCAAAAAGGTCGAGGGCAAACGGGACGTTTGGGAGGGCCTTTTCCAGCGCTGTCAACGGTGCGGCAGGTAACAACAGCAGCTCGCCATTCATTCGCCCTCACGAATAGGTCAAAGGTCAACGCGGTCCCATTTTACGCTAGCGAATTGCCGCGCTGCCGTTAAATTTTTTCACGTTTAAACTATTATTAATATATTCTTTGGCTAGCGAATTTGAGTTTTTTTGTGTGTGTGTGTGCGCAAGCACATTAAAGTTTGTTGAAATAAAAAATAAAAGCGCACGTTGTTTCACCGAGCGAGCGTCACATTTCTCCTCTGATAATTTCCTATGTAAACGTCGCTGCGGGGGCATAACTGTAGCATGGTGTGGTGTCAGGTGGAGGCAGTTAAGTCCTGGCGGGAGCGGGATAAAGCAAACATCCTGCACGGCACCGTCCAGAAACCAGACCGTACGCATTAGTCATAACGCACAGGGTGCTTTGAAGTCTGCTGTTTTTTTTTTGCCGCAAACCTTTTCTTCTTCTTCTTCTTCTTCTTCTTCTGTGCAGAGGACTCGCCCCAAAGGCATGTTTCACGACGCGGCTACTAACAGAAACCGGGGGCGGGACGGGACGGCTCAGGTATGAGCCGCGGAGCCAATGGGGAAACGGGGGGGGGGGGGAGCTACGGCTCAGGGGGCGACCCGTGCGCGCACGTTTCGCGCGGGGCCTGTCCCGCAGGCCCGGGGGACGCCCGGCTCTCGCCCGGGCAAAGGACAGCAGCCCTAAGCCCCGAAAGCCCATTTCCAGGACTTCCCACGCCTGAGCGGCCGCCCAAACTCTGGCACGGGAACACAAACAGTTCCAGTAAAAATATAGTTTGGAAAAGAAAAAAAAAGAAAAAAAGGATTTGACAAGAGGAGCCAAAGCTTGGCAAACATATCAATACATTTTTTTAAAAAAGAATAGAAAAAATATACTTTGGCTGATATTTGGGAGCAGCTCTAACAGGACGCAATATACAGGTCCTGGGAGAAACGCGCTCACATAAAAAAAAATAGAAAAAGTGCTGATTCAGCATTTCGCCAGCTGAGCGCAGCCTGAAACTTCAGAGAAGGAGGGAAAATTACTGCAGCGGGGGCGAAACGCCACCAGACGGGCAAACACGCGCCGCCTCTTGCCCTCCGCCTCGTAGAAGGAAACGCACGCGCGACAAAGCGCTTTTCCCGCCGGTTAGCGTTCGGCTAAGTGACGGTAGACCGTAAAATGCTTTTTTCCCCCCCCCCCCATTGCCGCCGAGTTTTAAAAAGTGTGTGAGAGAGAGGGTGGGGGGGAGGGGGGGTTGTGGAAGTGGCGGGGGGGGCAGGGAGGCACGCCCTGTTATACACTGACATACAGTGTCTATCATTACCATTACGCATTCCTGAATTCCCTTCAGGCACTCATCCCCTCCAGTTGGAGTCTCTGTTATTCAAGTCCATCAAGCTCATCAGCTTTGGATCAAGGTGTATACCACAGATACAGGCCGGTCCAAAGCGCTGTGGTAAAACACAGGGCTCAACCATCACTTTCCAAAAATGTGTCTGGCGGATGAAAAATATGAATTGAGCGCAACAGCGCGTGGCGCATAACTGTGGAGTTAGTCATCAGATTCCCGGGGCAAAAGAGGGCAGAACACTGTATAGGACCAGCAGAGTTACGGCAGGTCAGGACAGCTAGCGTGCCGTCAGACGGGAATGAACACAGAGAAAGAGAGCGTACGTGTGCGGAAACAGGTCGCCAGCCCCGGTCAGGTGCGCACCTGAGGGACAGAGGCCGTGTCTGTTGACCTGCGTGGGCGTTCAGACTGGAGGAGATAAGCTCTGTTGCTCAAAAATGCGGACCTCGGTCGAGCCCCCCTGTCCCGACGGGGGGACCCACGGGGTCCGAAAGCCGTCCCCCCCCCCCCCCCCCCAGCAGCAGGGGGTCCCGGCGGAGATCCTTTTGTTGTTCCTCCCCCCCAACCCCACCCCCCCACCCAGAGCCGGCGGAGAAGGTGAAGCTCGGGGACGCTATGGGACGGCAGGGGAAGCCGGTAAGAGGACGGGTGAATCACTCAGCGATGACTCAACGGCCCGGGCCGCCCGCTATAAAAGAGCAGCGCCGGTGGAGCTGTCAGAATGACACAGACCTTGAGCCTAAAGAGGTAAGGTTCACCCACACTTCCACTCTCCTCCTCGCCACGCTGCTCCGGCTCTGCGGGTACGCCCGCTGTCTCCGCCTTCGTGCCGTTGCGCCGCTCTCCGTTTCTGTTTACTTTGTTGTTGATGTTGATGTTGCGGTTGTTATGGAGAGCTTAGTCATTCTATAGCATCAGTTGAAACTATACCCAGAACGGGCGGATGACTGTTAGGGGCGGGGGTGACGTCATCCGCAGCGTGAAATCTTTATTATTTACACGGCTTATCTCGAAGCGCGTTGGTTTATGAGATACGGTGCGTTTCGTGAGAATTTGAGTACGTGCGCAAACAGAGTGGAGGGGAGAGAAAGGGGCTTTGACTTTTGGCACGGGGTAGGGTGGGGTGGGGGGGTGCTTATTGAGCGAAACAGGGCGCTGAGAGCGGGGTCGCGGTGTACGGATGGGCCGTCCCGAACGCGCGGGGTGCTCCTGACCGACCCCAGCTGAACCCCGCGGTGCCGTCCACGCACACGCGAGAGAGAGCACGCACTGCACGTGCTCACGGGTCTAAAGACAGACACTTAGGAGCGCTTATTACACTGTGCTGTGCAACATGCAATTGCAAAAAAAACTGACTGCTGGACATCTGTCCAAATGCTTGCTTTTCGTTATATCAACTGTAATAATCGTACTTGCACTTTGATTAGTAGTAATACGCTTTTGCAAGCATATGTACACAACTATATAATTACTTGGTTTTTGAATGCAATATTTTATCCTACAAAAATGAGAGCGTGGAGAAGGACGTTGACTTTTATACCTGTTTATACCAGTTTTTTTCTGACAGTCTCTAAAGTTGAATTACTTCCGTAAGCTGCCTCTATTGAGACAGTAAAACAGATTTTAAACGCATGTGGATTCATCCTGTTTGATAGCATGGCACCAGCACTGTGAGAGGAACGTACCAATGGGAGAAGGGGGGGTGGGGGGGTGGAGGCCGTTCCAGTTGGGTCAAGGGGCAGTAGTGAATGTTGGAGGTGCGTTTGGGTGCTCAGTGTGCGTTCGGGTGCTCAGAGTGCGTTTGGGTGCCCCCGCTGCAGGAGTTCAGACCCAGAGATGATGTCCGGCTGCGTGGCGCTCCTCTGCACCTCCCTCCTGGTGCTCCTGCCCCCGGGAGCGGGGGTGCCCCTCTCCGTGGAGACCATGAAGAGCAACGTCAAGCTGATGGCGCAGACCACCATCGTCAGGATACAGAAGCTCACAGAGGAGGTACAGCCACGCAGCCGCCGCATTCCCATGCTTTGTTCGTTTTTTTGAAGTTTTAAAAACTAAAAAATAGTTTCATTTTTTTCCCCTTCATAAAAATATTTTGAATGCAAGAGTAACTGTTTTAGCCATAGTGTTCCGGGTAGAGCCGAACTTTCCACTGGTCTAATATGGTTCAGATAAAGCCATTTGTGCTGATGTGTGATGACATGGGAAGATTACATGTGGTTTGATAATTTGTGTTAAACATTGAAGAATTCATGACAGTTATTTTATATATACACACTATATATATATATATATATATATATATATATATATATATATATATATATATATATAGAGGCATACTGCCTGTGGTAAAACATAGACATTATTACAGCTGGAATCGTTTTATTTTTACATCTTCGATACGCTGCTGCAAACCCGCGATTCTCTGTCCTGAAAAGACTTTTCGCTTTTTAAAACAAACGTGCCATTCCGTTCCCCCCCATCCCCGTTCCCCCGTTCCCCCGTTCCCCCTGAGCAGTTCCGGATATCCCCCAACATGGTGTTCAGCGGCCTGGAGCTGATCCCGGACATCGCCCCGGACAAGGCGTGGGAGGGCCTGTCGGCCATCGCGCAGGGGCTGCACTCCTTCCAGGTGGTCCTGTCCCACCTGCCGGCGGGCGACGGCATGGCGCAGGTGCACGCCGACGTCCTGAGCCTCCACGGCGTGGTCCGCTCGCTCGCTGCCTCGCTCGGCTGCCCGCTGCACAAGCCCGCCGGCGACGGCCGCCTGGAGGCCTTCCTCAAGACCAACTCCACCTTCCACGTCACCATCGGCAACGTGGCCCTCGAGAGGCTCCGCCGCTTCCTCGGCAAGCTGGTCCAGAACCTGGACCAGCTCAAGAGCTGCTGACCCTCGCCCCAGCCGGTGCTACTAGTTCTTTTTCTAATTCAAACGTGTTATTATTATTATTATTATTATTATTATTGTCCTTTTTTATTATTAATATTATTATTTTATTATTGGTATTATTGTTATTTTGTAGTACTATCATCCTCTGATACGATATTTAATGTATTTATAAGAAGCGATAAAAGGTTCTCGGTACTGTATTTTATACTCTATTTTTGATAATGGAGCACTGACGCAGTTTTATGTGAATGAGTGAGATTTGTCGCGCCGCGTTTTCCATACGGGCCTTTTTGATAACTGACGGCTGTCAATAATCGGTCAATTTTTTTTGTTTTTTTTGAAATGACGCGTTCTGTATTTGCGGTCATGCCGGGCTTTTGTGATGTTAAGGGGTGTGGGGGGCGGGGGGGGATGGGGGGGGGGGTAACGTGCGGAGTCAGCGCAGGTTGTTATTCGCCCGTTGGTGCCGCAATGGCAAGATTCCAGGGGGCTGAAATCAGGAGACGTTGTTGAGGAAGAATACAGCGTGCGGAAAGAAAAAAAAAAAATTTTAAAACCGAGGACAGCGTGCCACAGAGGTTAGACTGAACTGACCCCCGGCGCTGCGTTGCGGGGCGGCTGGGGGGGGCGGGGCTCGCACAGGCAGCTCCTGACTGTCTACAGAGCCTGCGCACCGCCGCACGGGACTGGTGACTGTGCAAAAAAACCCCTCGCCACCCTCCCTCTCGCGGGCACGCCGCACGATGGCACAGGGAAGAGCTGGGAGGCGCCCGGCCGACCCAACTCAGTTTCCCTTTACGGGAAACGGAGCCATTCCGGTAACCCAAAACCAAGAGGGCTAACTTCTTCCTGCTTTCCGTTTCGTTATGTCTGTTTTTTTTTTCCCAAAAGGGAATCTAAGAACATGATCGCGCAGAAAACGGGGGTCAGCAGTTCGGCTTCACGGCTCTAATTTAGCACGCGTCTGCCTGGAGCTTGTAAAATGTATTTTACGTTTACTGAAAAAAAGGTCATTTGTTTTTTAAACACCTGGGAAAGTATTTAGCTGGGTCTACCCAGTATGAACCATGTAACTACCCCCCCCCCATGACATTACTTTCTAAGAAATTGGTACATCCAGTCTAACACTTTCCCCCCGTAAGTTCTCAGAACCAGTCTAGGTGACTTTTAAGCAGTGGCACTTTAAATAAATGTTGTTGTTTTTTTAAAAATGAATGTCCTGTTCTGCTGTTAAAATAAGTTCTCCTTGCTGCATTTGGACTGCATTCTCCGTTACTGAACAAATAAAGCATTAAATGATTTTTTCAATGATTTCTGACTGCTTATTTGTTTTCACAATTATTTCACACTGTTCACTGTCAAATATCCATATTTAATCAGGTATGAACTGTTGTATGTATATATATATATATATATATATATATATATATATATATATGTGTGTGTGTGTGTATATATATATATATAATTGTATAACTGAATTCTACTTCAGTTCACAACCATAAATAAAAGGGTATTTACCCCTTTATTTTAAGACCAATTGGTTTAAAGTTTAGAGGGAGTTTTAAAAAGCAGCAGTGACTGAATGTACTGAGCTTGTGAACTTTGACCCCTGCATTTAACCACTTCTTTATGGGCTGTCCTCAGCTGAACACACACAGGCACATGCTGCAAGATCATTGTAAAATGTGCCCTCTAAAAAACGACAAGTAAATGATTAAAATTAACCAGAATGTCCTTTATTTTCAAGCGAGGAGTGGTGCGATCAGATTAAAAAAAGACTGGAATAAAAATAATATACTCGTTTCACCAAAAACAGATACAATGGTTTTCACACTGACTTTCCAGCTAAGCACAATGGTGGAATATTAGGCCTCTGATAGTCACTATAGTCTAACAGTCACTATAGGGTGCCTATGACACACACAGGTCGGAATATGATGTGTGTGTGTGATATAAATAGAGCTTCAGTAACCTGATAAAGACTCAGTGGGCTGAAGCTGTAAATAAATGTGCGGGTGCACTAGGGAAGCAGTTGTGCAGGTACATTGTATTGCTCTACCTGCATTGCTTTTTTTACCCTGCACCTGTGCGAAGGACTGGATGTGCATGTGAGTGTCTCCTCCTTTTGTACTCGCGAGGTGCAGGTTATGCTAATATCCATATGTGTGTGTGTGTGTGTGTGTGTGCGCGCATACCAGTGGTTCTGTGGGTGTGTGTATGTGCACACTAGTGGGTGTGTGTGGAAGAGGGGGGTTTCGTGGCTCTGAGTGTGTGTGTGAGTGTGTGTGTGTGTGCGCATACCAGTGGTTGTGTGGGCGTGTGTATGTGCGCACTAGTGGGTGTGTGTGGGGGAGGGGGGGCTGCGTGGCTGTGTGTGTGTGTGTGCGCGCGTATGTGCATGTAGAGGTGCACGTATAGGTCTACCTTTGCAATCCTCCATTTTGGAATGCCCATTCCAACAGCCTGCAAGCCCCTGTCCTGACTGCCACAAGCTCTGGTAATTCGGGGATCACCCGCCCAGCACCCCCACAGGGGGAACCGTGTCACCCCCTCATGTTGCTACACCAGCGGCGCGGCCCCTCCACAGCCCCCCACTCGGACCGCGGGAGATGAACCACGCGTGACGAAGGTGGGGAATGACCCGATAAAGCACAAGCCCACAATTCACAGCCTGTCTCTATGCCCTGCAGACAAACACGGGGGGGGGGGGGGGGGCCTCGGCATCGCCCCGGGGAGGGAGAGCTGCGGTCCCTTCCCCCTGTCCCATCAGGAGCCTGCGGCCCGCCCGCCTGTACCAGCTGGGCACTGAGCGCACTCTTAAGCATATTACACTTTAAAAATGGAGCCTAAATTATGTGGAGGGTTTTCCTCTCTCTCAGCAGTACGCTAAAGAGAGCCCTGGGCTATTACAGTTAAGACCCAGCCACAGTTGACAAAATAATTAATTGAAAAACTTGCCCTGTGTATTTATAATAATTTCATTCACAGCTCTCGCTCTCCCTCTCTCTCTCTCTCGCTCTCCCTCTCTCTCTCTCTCTCTCTTTCTCTTTACCTCTCTCGCTCTCCCTCTCTCTCTCTCGCTCTCTCTCTCTCTCCTGGCCTCCTTCCCGATGCTCTAGTTTTCATTTCAGATGGGTCCCAGCCCAGTGCAGGCGGCAGGTCCCCTGCTGGTAGCCCAGTGGAACTGCAATCGCACGCGCACCAGCTTCCCAGCAGCCTTTGCACGTGCTTAAAGAGCGTTTGAGAAAACCGAGCTTCCCAATATGGACATAATCTGGCTTGACACAAGTGTCCGATCTGTCGGCGTCACCATCAGATCGGTTTTCTGGAAGCAGCAGTTTTAACAACACTAATAATATTTATGGGTTTATTTTCCCCTAAAGAACAATGGGGGGGGTGACTCTGCTTCGGACCCCTTCCTCTGACGCTCTCTGGACGGGACACGCCGAGCCGTTCCGCTCCCCTCCGACCGCCCAGTTACCGTAACCGCGACGACGGGGTGACGCTCCACTTGACCTTCCCCCCCCCGCCGTTTGCAAACAAGCTCCTCTTACCGCCGCGTTTGATCACGGCTCCACGCGGTAACGGCGGCGGCGGCGGCTGCGGCTGCCAAGTCTGGCATCCCAACTGAGAAACGTGACCGCCAAAGGCTCCAGTTTCCCGGACGCCGCCCGGCGCAGAACAACACAGCCGTAAAAACTCTCAGCGGACACGACGCGCCGCGCGTTCCCAGCGCCGCCCTCGCTGTCGTCACGTTCGAAAAGCTGGGAAAGTGAGAGTCCGGGGGGGGGGGGGGGGGGGGTTTATCGCCTGGACTCATGAATAAGCACTAGTAAGGCCAGTCGCTCTGTGTTCCCTTCTTACTGAATGACCGGATTAAATTTAATTGAGTTAAAGTGCTTGTCATCTTTTTTTTTTTTTTACAGGTCAACGCGTGACTTCCCTTAAGCGGTGAGCCGGGATTGTTTTCCCAACTGCGTGCCTCTGGATAAAATCACTGAGAACACGATCGTTGCGCAACGCTTACGTAACATCCCTCCCTCTCTCCAACGCCGGCTCTGGCCGACAGCGTTGCGCAGGCTGCTTGCACAACGCACGCTGGGACAGAAGCAGGCAGGTGACTGGCTACAATGCGATTTCCTCAGTCGCTTTGGGGAACTCATTCAAATCTAGAGGAACAGTTGTTTTATCGGTTTCATTATCGCCTAAGTTGCCAGAGGGGCGGGTTGAGTGGATTATCAACTCGGTGGCCAAGGAAGGGTTGTCCCGGTACTGCAGGGGTGCACAACAAGGGCCAATCCATTTCAGGATTTTGAGGCAACATTTCCCAACACTTATTGAATTGGCCCAATCATGTCTTGATCTGACATGTGTATAAGCAACAGCTGGAGTCACAGTCTGCAAATGTATCCTAGAGCTTTCAAAATCGATCTTTATGCGACATAAATGATATTTAATCTAATTAAGACCAACCACAAATAGTTACGATGGCCGCAGTCTTATCATGAAAGTGAAAAACTGAACTTTTTTTCTTGTAAGTATGAAATATGCAAAAAAAAAAACAAATAGAAGCGAAATATTCTTCAAAGGGAATATTCCCCATTTTGTCAAGGACGTCCTGAACACGCCTTCTTCCCAGGCCCCATTTTGGGAGCCCTTGTCGCACCCCCCCCCCCCAAAACCCCCAGAACCCCCCGAACCCACAGGACAGTGGGCCCGGCCTTTTCATCTTCAAACGCTTCAAACTCGCTCGAGATTTCCGCGAAAATGTCGCATTAGCATAACAGATGGCGGGCCGAGATGGCTGGCCGGGACGCGCTCGCTAATCACAACGCGGCGGCTAACCGGGCGGGGGGGTTAAAGCTCCGAGAGGCGAGGTCGTGGGAGCGAGAGCGGCGAGCTGGGTTGTTTTCGGGGGGGGGGGGGGGGTGCTGAGGCTGAGAGGCACCCTCCTCCATCTGCTGGAAAGCTTGTCCCGGGATCTACTCACAGGGGCCGACGTGGTGAGGGAGTTGTGTTGCGCGACGCTAATTAGCCACTTAAACACAGACAACGCGCGCGACAGGTAAACAATGGGGAGGGCATATTCACGCTCGCTATGTCTGCAGAGCACCTGTCCACCATCAGGAGGCGCTGTCGCGCTTCTCAGTGCGACCGGCTTTCAGCCGCCCCCAAAAAATCCTGCTCCTCAAAACCAGAGAGAGCAGGAGCGATACTAAAGGGCCTCCACATGGCGCAGGAAGTGATGTAAGAAACCCCGCGAGCGTTCCGCGCGAACGCGCTAAAACCGCAGCGCTCGGCGGCGGGCGCTACGGAGCTCCCGGAGCGCCGTCCCACCGGACTCCGAGTGTGCGCAGGAGGGAGCGGGGGCTCCTCCCGTGGGGGCACACTGCCCCTAAGTGGCGGTTTTTATACCAGGGGGGAGCAGACGGCAGCGCCTCCGCACATTCAAACCGGAGAGCCCTGCTGCGGAGAGCCCTGCCGCGGAGAGCCCTGCTGCGGAGAGCCCTGCTGCGGAGCCCTGCTGCGGAGAGCCCTGCTGCGGAGCCCTGCTGCGGAGAGCCCTGCTGCGGCGGTGTCTTCAGCACGGGGGTGCCGGGGGGGGGGGGGACACTGCCGCAACACGCTCATTCTGCGCAATTTCCTCCCTTCTTCCCAAAACTTAGAGAATACTACCCTCCCCCCCCACCCTGTGCCGAGCCTCGTGCGCTGTAAGCCATCACGGGTTGGGGCTGAACAGAAAGCGAAAGCACATTCAGTGTGAAGGGAACAGGCTTCCACCGGTATCCACACGCGCCGGTATGCATTTACTGGAGACAACGAAAGAAGTCCCAAAAGAGGCGTGTTACCTGACAACCAAGCGTCCTGTCAAACGCTGCTGATGTCCGCTTGCCCAAATTCATAAAGTGCACTCGGCCTCTTAAAGCACTGCCGCTCTGTCCTGGGATAAAACGTCTGGACTTCATTCACTGCCGCAGACCTACCTCACGTGGAGGCTTCGCACTGTGGCTACGGAACGGAAGCCTGGTAAAGACTCCGGGGGGGGGCATTTTTACTGCTGTGTTAGGTTTCGTTACCGTGCGTTAAAGCGGTCCGTAGGCGTACGATGGTACGTTTTGGCCGTCGCGCGGTAAGTGGTTACAGGCCTCTCGTTGGCCTCGCGGGGGGGGGGGCGTGGGACGCACCCCTGGAACGGCAGGCCCGTCCGGGCGGGGTTCCGTACACGGGGCAAGTTGGGAAGGGGGGGGGGGGGGCGGTGAATTCTGGAAATTTCCAGAGCCCCCTACATCCTATTAGCTTTCAAATTCGCCGCGTTGTTGAAAGGTAGCTGCGCGGCTCCATGAAAGAAGGCTTGTGAGGATTGGCTGATCCACAGCACGGTGAGCTTCTAATGGGGAACGACACTACCTTTGAGCCCTGCACCTAACCAGTGTACACTGCACTGCACTGCACCTGAGAGAGAGAGAGAGAGAGGGAGAGAGAGAGAGAGAGAGAGAGAGAGAGAGAGAGAGAGAGAGAGAGAGAGGGAGAGAGAGAGAGAGAGAGAGAGGCAGGGAGAGAGGGAGAGAGAGAGGGAGAGGGGGAGAAAGAGAGAGGCAGAAAGGAAGAGAGTGAGAAAGGAGGAAGGAGATGGAGGAGCAGAGAGAATGAGGAGAGTGAAACAGTAGAGAGAAACAGCAATAGAGCGAGAGACAGTGACACACAGCTGATAGAAAAATAAAGAGCCACAGAGAGAGTGATAGAGAAACACCAAAGAGAGAAACAGAGCAATAGAGAGCGACAGAGAGAGAGAGAGAGCACAGGGGGAGCGACTGAATGAGGAGTGGGGGGGAATTTCAATGGCTGTTTGTATTTATTCCATGTGAGAAGGGCGGTTAAAAAAATATTCCCCACGGCCCTCACTTGGCAGATTTTCAAACAAGTTTAATAGCTGCGCAATTTGAGCTCTCTCTCTCTCTCTTCTGCGGGCTGCTCAATGCATCCATCCGTACAGCCTTCGGAGCTGAGAGCGCTAGCTCCGCGCCACCGGAGACCGTTAGCGTCTGCATTAAAATTCCAGCGGGGCGGGCGTCGGCTCCATACGTTTTAGCGCACGTCTTTAGCCGCAGATTACTGCGCGTTCGTCTTTCCTGCTAATGTTCGAATCGCGGCGCCCCTGCAGCCTTCCGCGCCGTGGATCAGCGCCGGGGAACTGGAGACGAGGCCTGACGCGTGCGGAAAAGCTAGCGGCGCTACTGTAGATTCAGGCGTTCGCAAAAAAACACAAAAAAAGACCCCGCATATACAAGTCTGGCTCGTCTGGATAAGTCAAAAAGCCGCGTGTCCCACGAAACGCCTCCCCCAATCCAGGAGGGCTTCTCGCCAACCCAAACGTTGTACCTCACACGTTGCACATAAAAAAAAATAAACCCTCATATTTTACTAGACCCTCATCACATTTAAAACAGAGGGGGGAAATAGGACTGTGATGGACCGGGGAACGGAACCAAAATGATGTGGTTGCCTTCGTCTTCTTGACGACACAGTGAGTTTTTTTATTTTAATCTCGCCACAAAAAAAATTATGCTCATCTTTATCGATCATATTTCAGAAAGGAAGAAAGTTTTTAAGAGTTGATGAATGCCTTTTTCACCCCAGTTTCTTAGCTAGTGCGAGGCTCTTGCTGAATTTGTGCAGAGGAACTGCGAATACTGGTCTTCTCTTGCTGCACAAACGAACAAGACTCAGAATTTCCCAGAATTCACTTCTTTCCCGAAAAATCCTGTCGGAGCAGGCGGCCTCTCCATCCATCAAACTCCGCTTCGCGATCGCCGCGATCTGTCAGCAAAAGACCCCGCGCCTGATCGGAGCAAGCAAACGTTTTTTTCCCCCGACGGCTCTCCGGAAACGGCGAACCCGGCACAAAATGGCCGCCGCGCCAGAGAGAGGGGGCGCGCCCTGCCTGCCTGTCAGAGCGGCGGGCTTTCATTCCGCCAGAGGACAGGCGGGAGAATGTCACCTGCTGTGCCACTCTCACACGCCGATTCCGGAAAAGGAACTGGCAACCCCCCCCCCTCCCCGGGCGGCGGCTTTCTCTGAAGTGACGATCGTCCTTGGTGTCACAAAGATTTTGTGTCACGTCTACCGAGAAAAGCCGACAGCACTTCTAGCAACACCAGACTAATACTGACGGTAACTTTTCCCCCTCATTTACCACAAATATGACTGCAGTGATAATGAAAACAAATGAGGCTTATTCATGCATTTCTCTATTCGTTATGTTAATTTGTGAAGCCTAAAATGTGAAACTTATGCAACATGGAAACATAAACCAAATATTCTGAAGGGGAAGGTATTTATTCCACTGCACCAGGGCACTTCTGCCTAAATGTAACAGTCCCCATAAACCCTGTCCCACGAGCTCAGAGATCTGTCCAGCTCTGACTCAAAGTAACCGGACAATGCTGAAAGCCATCATGATCACCCGCTCCTTTCCAGCTCACACAAAATGTTCCCACAATGTTAGTGGAATGTCATGTGAATGTTAGTGGTTAACATTGCCACTACAGGGCAGCCATATTAGCAATGTCATCCGGGTACCGGCTGTTCTTCTATGGGAGGCGGGGTTTAACAAATAAGGCCTGGGGGGGGGGGGGGGGGGGCAACGGCACCCCGCGTGTGGCCCGACCCGCCCACACGATTCACCCCAGGACCCGCGTACAGGGCACTGCAGCCCCGGCGCGGCTCAGTTAGCGCCACCGCTAAATTAGCTAAGGCACCCCCCCCCGCCCCCCCCGGGACACCTAATTCAGTACCTTTACAAATGCTACGGTTTCCCTTCCCAAAAAATAAATAAATAAATAAATTTTTAAAAAGCATATCTGCTCTTAGGGCTTAGTGCTCATTTGCAGACGCGCATAATTCAGTGTTTAAACCTGTCTTCGGCACTTGCTGACGACGTCGTTTTTTCCGCTTTCGCCGAGAGCGCAGGCCGACTCCGGTTCCTGTTAGCAAATTAAAGGCGCTTCGCCTGACCTGAATCACGACCGCCGGCGTCCAAGAGCAGCGCGCGGCGCATGAAACCGCGCGAGAGGCCCGCAGGCGCGTGGGCAGGAGCGCGATAACGTGCCGTCTAACTGCCGAAAAGCACCGGAACTGCAGAACGGGGCGGCTCTGGACCCAATTCGGCTTTACGAACCGAGGCGTAATCTGCTGCTCCACGCGGGCTCTGGAACCTGGCTTCTCTCTCTCTCTCTATCTCTCTCTCTCTCTCTCACTCTCTCTCTCTCTCTCAAATGGCCATGAGCACAGCTCAGTCTAGAGACCACATGACCCAGCACGGGAAAATGCCCGACACCTGAACGTCAGGAAACTGCAAGCTTCCGTCCTGTTTTTAAGCCCACTGACATCACTTGCGCCTGTTACGTGCATACGTTCTGCCTACATGCATACATTCTGCCTACGTGCATAGTCTGGTTAAGTGCATACTCTGATTAAGTGCATAAATCTGTTTAAGTGTACACTGATTACGTGCATACGCTGGTTAAGTGCGTACTCTGGTTAAGAGCATATGCTGGTTAAGTACGTACTCTGGTTAAGAGCATATGCTGGTTATGTGCATGGTCTGGTTAAGCACATAAACAATCAACACTGGCCCCGGGACAAGGCAATTAACATGAGCCAGTGGCTGCAGCGGCGCTGCCCGAAAGCGGGTTGCTCCAGAGCAGCTGGGAGCCGCTTACTCGACATCTCCCCCCCCCGTCTCCCGATTCCCCGCCATCGTGAACCATTACCCCCGTCCCCATCCCGGCGTCCAGAGGACCAGCCACCGCATCGGCCTTAATTAAAGCACTTTAGACAGAGTAAATACCGCACAGCCCACAGGCGAGGAGGGCCCTCTCTCTCTCTCTCTCTCTCCGTCTCTCTCCCTCTCTCTCTCACTCACGCTCCCTCTCTCTCTCTCTGTCTCTCTCCCTCTCTCTCTCCATCTCTCTCTCTCACTCACGCTCTCTCTCGCTCTCTCTCTTTCTCCCTCTCACTGTCTCTCTCCATCTCACTCTCTCATTCACTCTCTTTCTCTCTTACTCTCTCTCACTCTCTCATTCACTCTCTTTCTCTCTTACTCTCTCTCTCTCTTTCTCCATGTGCAATTACACCCCCGCTGCTCTCACAATGCCTCACAAGGCCTTTATCCAAACACGGGCCAGTGGGCAGCCCTGCTCCCCGTCTGAGCTGAGCAGATGCACACTTTGCTGGAGAACTTTTTTTTTTTTTTCTTTTTTTTATAAACGCTCATTTATCCAACAGCTATTTTACTACTCCTGCTTTTATGCCCCAGAAGTGATAATTCTCACCATACGACACATTTAATCGCACACCCCTCGTGAGCAAACTAATATCACTCTTACAGCCAGCGCAATAGGAAATGTATACTGTGAGAGTTACTTATTTAAGCACTTCTTATGAACCTTTTTTTTTTCCCCCCTGTGATGCTCTTCTGTGGGCTCGTTCCCGGGCTGCAAGGCTCTGTTTCAGTGGGGGACAGCGCTGAACAGCGAACGTGTTCTCCAAATCGCGTGCGGCCGGCGGGCCCCTTATTTTGGCCCCGTGGTGCGCCCTGACCGAGCTCCGGCGCTCACGCAGCACAGCATGCAAACGCACCCCCACCCCCCTGCCCCCTCCCAACACCAAACCAAACCTCCTGTGCACAACTAATTAGCCGCAGACAGCTGATGATTCAACTTGATGTACCATGATATCACTGAGTCGGGGGGGGGGGGGGGGGGTGGTGAAACAGGGAGTTCACACTACGGCCAACAGTTCAGTGGGGATTGGTGCCATCTAGGAAGGACTTCCACATAGAACTTCCTGTTAAACCACTGTACGGCATTGTGGGTAGAGTCACGGGGATGCCCAGGATAAGGAGAGACGCTGTTTCCACAGGGCATGCTGGAGACCTCTTCCGTGCCATTAGATGTCCCTCATTGTTTATGCATGTGTAAGTTCACGTAATGTGGAAGTCAGCTAGTGTTAGATCTAATTATTATATCCTGTGCATAAAATACAGTATACATATTCAAATGACAGTGAACTGACAGAATGTACTATATAACGTCCACTGACTTCAAAGCAGATAGAACTGGATCAGCCGAAATGCTCAGTGGCATTCCAACACTGTCCTCTAGTGGCCAGTCTTGATTTCACAAGATAAAAAAAGTGGGACTTCTATCCTCAGATCCGTGAATCAGCGGTAACCAACCCAGTTCGTCCTGCAGGTTTTCACACTAACCATAACAAAGCACGCCACATTCAACAGCTGGAGATCTCTTTGAGCTGTTAATTAGTAGAGTCAGGTGTGCCAAATTAGGGTTAAACCTACAGGAACAAGGTTGCTTACCACTGCCCTGAATATTTTTGAGAAAAAGCATCATTTGTTTGGAAATGTAATTTTGGTGCACTCAAGTTTTTTTAAGTTCTTTACAAATATTCAAAACAACTGAAAAGTTTTTTTTTGTGAACACAGTGTAATATGGGTAGCAGCCTAGTAAATTACATTTTCTTAATGCATGAGACCCATGTCAATATGGCATCATAAAACCACGCAAACAATCACTGATAAGCATTTTTTTTTTCAATATTGCTTCAGCATTACACACAATTTATCAACATTCAGTAATGTTACATAATATTAGTTATTACATTTCTCATTTCTCTGCCCAGGAGGATCAGGGTTATCTTGATATTTTTTATTACATTTTTATCCATTTTTAACAACAAAAACCAAAACGGTCATTTAATTTTAATTCAGCCTTTCTGCATTTGACTCTAATCTTCATTCGTCTGATTTCAGATAATGAATATGTATGAATACGTGAGATAGAAAATGTCATTCTCTCTGCAGTACTTTCGGAAAGCAAATGCTGCATATAGGCTATTCTGCCAGCAGAGGGTAGCCATCGACTGTATTATTTGTGGGAGATTTCTGTTTGTTGAAAGTTTTCACAGTACTTGTGATGTTGGTATTCTCCATCACCCACCAAAGACAGGACCCCACGGATGTCCTGTCCTCTAACAACTCAAATACATTCCCATACAGGCTTTGCTAATTAACCGTACCTTAACATAGGATACACTTTATACGGTCTCGTTTTTAAAAAAGCACTGACTGAACACCGGTCAATGTGTCCAGAAGTGAACGACGACATGTACATGTTACTCTTCAGTTCGTGAATGAGGCTTATATAGAATGGTTAAAGGTTACGACGTGTAGTCTTTAAGGAAGTAGAACGAACCTGTCGCCAGCATAAATACACAACAAAATAAATGGTAAACTGACCTTTTCTTATCAGCGTTTCTTTTCCCGAAGCCGTGCAAGTTTTCCAGTAGTTTTCAACGGTCCAGGAAAGTGAGTGGTCCTTGCAGAAAGCAGACACGGCTTTGCATATGATCGAAAATTATAGTAGGCCTACGGGTAAAACACAGACTGTGGTACAAACTTCATACAAAGTGACACTTCAGACTGTGCATTTAGCTGGTAAATAAATAAGTACTGTATTTAATTCGTAATAAAACATACCCAAAAAACAGCAATGAAGATGTGACGTTAGGGGTGGGGGAAACGAGAGCACGATTCAATGTTGTGGTCACCAGGTGATAGACTGTTCACCCTAATTAGTCACCCTAATTACCCAAAGGCCGCCAGCTGGCTATTTTTGACTGAACTTTCTGTTTGTTTCTCCAAAATCCCGTCGCAATACAAATACGTATTTTGAAATAACAAGATGGACTGAGTGCAAGCATGTTTATATTTATGTATTTTTACTTTTTAAACTGGTTTGTCAATAATTATTTCCGTTTGTTTGAACATTGCCACTGTTAGTTCCTTTTAACTACTTTAAAATGAACTGCCATTCTACCTGTAATTTCACTTAATGTGCACAAGCTGAATTGTTGAAATGTTCCTCTCTTACTGTTACTGGTAGAAAACAGACCAGTCTCTATAGTTTTCGCCATGTCTCCTTTAAGAATTGTCCATAAGCTACAGATAGTTGTCCAGTGAAATATTTGTTTCCGAAATACCTGCAGTTCGAAATAGAAATCCAGCTAGACGTGTATTCAGGAACAGTTCATGTTTGTCAACAAATGGTTGTCATGTTTTACTCAAACGGAAGTTTCCATTCAAAATATAGCCGGGTCAGAAAACCAGGTTTAGGCTACATTATCCAGTTCCGTCTTCAGACGAGTGTTCGTGTCACTTTCATGGACATTATGCATGAAAAATGCAACCATACAAACAAAATGTGTGAGAACCACAACGATATTCATGTGTTCTTTGTACTGTTATTTGCCAAACATCAGTTAAAACACAAACTCATTTAATTAGAAAAATCTACCCAAATGTTATACATTTAAGAATCTTAGTTACTGCTGAAAACCAGAGTACATTTACTGAAACAGACATTTTTCTCATCGTCATCACAGTGTCGTGCTACTGAGCTGAAACAAAAACCTGCACCCACTGCTGGGTTTGACTGAGACCACAATTAATACAGCGATCGTGGATTCAGATTTTCTTGGGAACTGTCACTTCGGTGGAATACGGATGCACGTTGCCAACCTCACTTGCTCCCAGACAGGCATCCAATGATTTCACAATGTGAGTGACGTGCCCTTCAGCTGCTGACAGCTGTTCGTAGATCATAAACCGACACACATACCAATCTCCACAGTGCCTGTTGTTAAACTGGTAAAACAATGCAATGACATCATACGGTGTATACTAGTTTACAGTTATAACTGTAAATTACTCGGCGAAGACAGCAAATAGCACAAGCGCATTAATGAAACCTACTTACAATGTCTGCGTGCCAAGCTATCCAAGGAGGTTTGTGAAGTGTTTTTGTAGGCTACAGCACAACCTCAAATTTGGGGACGGGAGCATCCTGGCACAAAATAAATCTACATAATTTAGCTGGATTATCTAGAGGATACAGCCATTTAGACAGCTGAACTTGCTCTACCATGTCACTAACTAGTTAGCATTAGCCAGCTACAAGCTTGCTTGCTTTAGCAAGACACAAAAATATTGCAAAAATATATAAATAAATATATAAATAAACAAACAAAGTGTTGTAACTTGCAACATTAAAATGTTTTTTAACATTGCTTTGTCTTACTCTATGGCCAATATTATAATGAAACTGAATGATTACTTGTAAACGTACAACCTCACAACAATGTTCATATTTCAAACAAGTTCATATTTCATGCATTTCTCTTTTACTGTGCATTTCTCTTACTTCACCTCAACTTCAGTTAGAAATGACTGAACCTCTGAACTGTAATTTAATAGTTGAACCTCCCTATAAAAACACGCACACACACACACACACACACACACACACAAGTGATCTACCCTATTAGAGAAAATAGTATAGGGCCCCTAGATTTCAGGGGAAAGCTGGAGGATTTCATTTGTTCACATTTTGGCTTTCAGGGGAGTCGTCCTGAGAGACAGCAGGAAGTTGTCGAGGGCGGCCCGATACTCCTCCGGGTGGCGGCGGATGTGCCCGGCGTGCGTGGACTCCGCCCACTTCCTGCTCTGCACGGCCACGCCCCTCTTCCTCCAGCACTCGATGAGCTCTTCCAGTCCCTCGACGTCGCACATGACGTCGTCCTTGCAGAAGAAGAACAGGGCGGGGGCCGCGATTGGACAGCTCCAGAACAACTTGATGGCCGGGTCGAAGATGTCCACGGTGTACCTCTTGAACACGCTTAGGTAGAGCAGGATTATCCGTCTCACCAGACCTTCCCATTGGGGTGCGATAACTTTGCCCACGCCTGAGTGCAAAAATAACACAAAACATATCTAAAATTCTGGACACATTCTTATTTATACTAGACACAGTGGGGGGGGGGGGGGGGGCTCTAATTGCCAATTGTCATTACAAAACATTTCCCTGTGCAGGTCTTACAGTACACCCTAGATGGCTGTGCACATCAGTAGAACATGTATTTAGTGATGCGTGGCAGTGTAGTACAATGGGTAAGGTGTTGGTTTTGTAACCTAGAGGTTGCAGGTTCGATTCCCCGGTAGGACGCTGCTGTTGTAACATTGAGCAAGACACCCGCATTAACCTGCATTGCTTAAGTATGTATCCAGCTGTATAAATGGATGCAATGTAAATGCTGTGTGAAAGTTGTGTCAGTCGCTCTGGATAAGAGCGTCTGCTAAAATGCCTGTAGTGTAATGATGCTTAGTAAACTGAGAAGGAATGGTGGCCATATTGACAAATATCTGATTTTTTGAAACATGGCACTGAGAACTGCATTACACATGTCCACCAATCAAAATGGCTTTAATACCAGGATTAAGCGCAATTCAATCTCACATGACACAAGTGTGACATCTGTTTTTTTTTGTTGTTTTTTTTAAATCCTCACCTACGGCCATCCGCTCCGGTGAGCCGACCACCAGGCTGTCGTAGACGTGACCTTTGACCCGGTCGACGAAGCACCGGTAGCGTCGGGCGTCCCGGGACAGGCTGACCAGCATCTGGCAGAAGGTGTAGCCCCCGACGGAGAAGCAGTGCACCAGCAGGGGGCGAGAGGCGAACCGGTCGCTCTCCAGCACCCGGAGGACCTCAGTCCCGTAGTCCAGGCCCCAGCGGGGCCACAGGAACTGGCTGATCCCGGTCTCCACCACCAGCACGTCCCGGCTCGTCCCGGAGTAGGCCTGGAAGTACTTGGACAGGGCCTGGGGCTGGGCTCCCAGCCAGGGCATGAGCAGAAGCAGGGGCCTGGCCGGGCCGGGGGGAGGAGCCGAGCCGGGGGGAGGAGCCGGGTCCCTGACGTAATAGGTGATGCCCTTGCCGATCTTGTGACAGGTGGCCCCGCCCACAACGGCCGGCCTGGACATGGCAACACTGTGGAGCAAACCAAACAGATCGGAATGTTGTCCGTTCCACAAACAAAAAAAAAGCAAGGTCGCTCTGAGTGATAACAAAAAAATAAAAACACAAGAGAACTGTAGTAGGCTGATTTGAGCTGTAGGCTAAACCAGCGACCAGCCGGTGTTCTTGGAGGCCATTTTGAAGGTACTAACCCTAATTTTGCACACCGGACTACTAATTAGCAGCTGAAAAACATCTCTGGCTGTTGAATGTGTGCTTTGCTAGGGTTACAGTGAAAATCTGCAGGATGGTACATCTCCAGGAACACGTTTGGTTACCATTGGGTTAAGTTATTTATTTGAGAACTTTGCCCAATGTTTAATATTCACATACAATCCCAACCAACCAGAAAGAGCACCTTTATTAGATAAGCATAGATCATTAAAGGATTCCTTTCTGCCTACATTTTTAAAAGAAGCATTTACCATTTATGCAGTAAATCAGTTGTAGTACTATTAAGCAAAACTTTGGAACTTACCTCAAGAGAATATCAGATTACCTCTCTGCACCACCTTTTAAGTCTTGACTGCAGTGACACCCCTGCCTTATCACAATGATGGTTTGGCTCATTACAGTATGTCCTGCAACATCGTTTAATTGCAGTCACCAGATGACCACATTTTAAGCATTTAGGGCTCAGCTGAAGGTGATTTCATTTTCCTAAACTCATCAATCCACAAAAAATGTAACCTCTTCCCAAATAAATCGTTTGCCACATTTTGTCTGAGAATCTATCCAACTGAAGATCTTCAAATTAATGTTGAATATTAATTTTTGTTACATTACTTATATGACATTGAAACTCTTTAACTGAAAACCCAAAACAGCATCGATACTTCTTCAGGTCAGAAATAGCAACTGAGGTCTGACAAAAGCCACTATGCAGAGAGTACTCCCGGATCAGGGTATAGAACGCCTTTTATACGCATGAAACTGTCACAACTTCACATGACACGACGTGTTAATTTGTCATGACCTCAAATACAGTTTATCTTCTAATCTTTATACAAATTGTGGTCAAATGTAAGTATTAATAAAAGAACCACTTTAAAGGTGGCCTATTTCGGCTATATTATGTATAACCAAATCGTATAAACATATGCATGTAAACATAACTCCTTTATGCACAGTCGGCCTATACGCGTACTTTACACAATCTTTCAAACTGTACCTACCTGAAATTAAACAATAATTGTAACAATATGAATGACAATCATACGAATTGGGATTTTCATTGTTGTCCTGCGAGCGAAATTTCCGAGGTGCGGAAGTGAAAACGTGTTTTTTTATTTCCCCTCCCTTGCGTTTGGGGATTGAAAAAACGGAAAAACTGGTCAACAATCCGACATTACCGATACATCTTCGTACACGAACTGTAGAAATTGCAATAAAAAAGTGCATTGCCTTGCTACGTACCTAGCTGCTTTTCCCATTCGACCTTGGATGCTCCGTTGAGTTTTCAAGTTCCGCGTCTCACGAGTTGCTACAGGAACATAGTTGTAGGCTAATTGTAGGCACTTTCGTTTTGCAGTGCCAAGTAAGTCAAGGAGCAGCATGAGGCCACACGTGATTGCAGCGGATTGTTTGTGAAATCGCTGTATTAAACACTGTTTCACAACCGTTTCATAACTAGCCTCTTTTCCTAACGCTTTCCTTGGAATCTTATTTTAAAAACAGGGCATGCAATGGACAGCCCATCGGATGTTCATGCCAAGACTTTTTTTTCCCCCTAAAGACGTTGTCAGACGAGTCATGCCAGGACACAAATAGAAGCAGTTGGCCGTGCCGCATTTCAAAAGGAAACTCCCTCCAATATATTGGTTTGCTGACGTAGTTTAAAGTACGTCCTCTTTAAATTCCATGCTTTTACATATTAGAACAGAATTAACCCTCATATAGTCCTAACCAAGTCCTAATAGTAGATAAATCAAATCCCGACTCACAACACACACAAATTCTATTTTGTAATTATTTACTGTATTCAACCCAAAATAATTTGAATGGCAGCAGGTATGCCATCCGCCCAGTTACAGTTTGGGTGTATATGTCCTATTCCTATACAGCACCAAGATTTTGGCACTTTTCAGGGTTTACCACAGAAATAATTACACTGACCATAGACTTTCAGCCCTTAAGCGCTAATTCAGTACTGTACCCCCGATCTCATGTGAAACACATAGAATTCAGATTCACATGTCCACACGATAAAGCCCCCAACTTGGGTTATTTTGCTATTTATCCCTTTATCTGCTGATTTTACCTTTGCACCAGTCCCACAATCAATCATTCTCCCCCGTGGGACATTTAGCAACATCTGCAAATAATGTCTGATCATCGTAGTTTGATGAAAGTAGCAAACAGGCAAAATGGAAATAAATTTCTAAATTTATGGCAGTTAGGTCTACAGCTCCTCTACCAAACAATTTGTAGGTCTACTGTGTGTATACAATACCCCATTAAGAACACTTACCATCATCCTTTTAAAAATATGATAAACACTTTCATTTATTTGTAATTCATGGTAAAGGAAAAATGACTAAATCTATGCTAGAATGCATGTGTGCTTGCATTTATGTATGTATATGCATGTCTCTCCCTAGATTTAATTATCTTATGGTTCATACATGTATATGCATTACCATTATCAGTTACTCATAACAAACACAGTACAAAAATAAATGATATCTCAACAAAGATACACAAAGCAAGTTACAAGAAACAGTGCTGGCTATCTTAGCTCACAAATTAAACAAGCTCTATTCCAGTGCAATGCTAACCAGTGCTTCCTCAATTATTGCATGTAACTTGGCCCTGCCTTTTTTCATCTCACCATCTGAAGAGAATCTTCACAAAAATATTTTAATGTTTGCGTTGTAATAACACTTCTGTGAAGCAATGTGACCGGGTGTAGTCACAACTGCATAATATATAACAAATTAGTGTATTATATGACCGATAAGTACAATATGTGTGCTTTTGGTTTGGAATTTTTTCTTTTAGTTGTGTTGTTTTTGTTCCATTGAAAGTCCTTGCACGTAATTTGTCAATGGCAAGAAATTCATTTTAATTGCTGACACGAAAGCACACCTCAGACTTACTTGGTTGAAGGCAGGCATTTTTGCTTAGGCATAATAATCCTCA